>QEPC01005747.1:660399-696534 GCA_003113815.1 Sphenodon punctatus | reverse complement strand
CCCCCCCGCCCAATGCCATGGCATTCAGAGCACTTTGCTTTTAGAGGATCCACTGCTGGTTCCCCTCAGTATATCTTTGACTTCCTTTTTACTTTTATTTATTTATTGAGATTTTTATGCCGCCCCCTCCTGCCTTCGCAGCTCGGCGTGGCTTACAGCATTTTTAAAACAACTACATAAAAACATTTAAAGTAACCAATAGTAAAGCTAAAACCAAAAACATCCCCCCCCCCCCCAATACCTACCCAGCCTCCTCCCTCACCCGTTTCCCCTCCCCAAAGGCCCGGCGGAACAGCCAGGTCTTACAAAATCATCGGAAAGAGGGAAGGACCGGGGCCAGGTGGACCTCCACGGGGAGGGAGTTCCATAGCCACGGTGCGGCCACCGAGAACGCCCTCCTCATTGTTGTTGCCCGGGGGACCTCGAGGAGGGCGCTCCCGGCCAACCGCAGGGGTCGACGCAGAACCCAGGGAGTGAGGTGATCCCGCAGATAGGCGAGGCCCAGACCGTTTAGGGCTTTAAAGGTCAATGCCAACACCTTGAATTGGGCCTGGAAAACTATTGGCAGCTGGTGCAGAGAACAGAGCACTGGTGTAATGTTTTAAAATGCTTTTAGGTTGTTTTATTGTATCTCTGGCAGGGGAGGTGCTGTATAAATAAAATTATTAAGGCGGTACTGCAAGTGCTGCTCATAGGACCATGCTGCTGCCAAACAGGAAAGGCCCCGGGACAAGGGCTTGGATAGAGAACCGAGAGGTGAGGGGGCTGCAGAAAACTGCTGAGGGCAAGCAGGTCCCTATAAGAGGTGTGGGGTGAGGGGCATCTGGGTCATGGGTGGACAGCCGGGTTTGGGGAGCCGTCAGGATTGGAGCGGGAGTCGGGGGGCAAGGCTGGGATCAAGGACAGGGCAAGCCTGGAACTGGGCAAGGAGCAAGCCGAGTTTGGCCTAAGTGCAAAGGGGTGGTGGCATTAGAGAGGTGGCCATCGCTTGGGAACCTCCAGGTTGCTGGTTTGGAACTCAGGTCACTTTCAGACATTCTCACACATACACACACGCACCCCGCGCATATTCAGGTTGCGGGGGGAAATGCGCAGCCCGAATGTGTGGGGATCGGCCAGTCTGAAAGCTGCCCCCCCCCCCCGGGTCCCCAGCGTGGCTTTGCCGGCAGAGAGGCGCAGGGATGCAGAGCAGGAAATTGAACTCTGCATTCACGTGCATATCTGCCAGCAAAGCCACGGGGGGGGGGGGCTTTCAGACTGGCCGATCCCCACGCATATTCAGGCTGCGCATTCCCTCCCACAGCCCACATAATCACCGGTGGGGGGGCGGGGAGGACGCGGGCATGTCTGAAAGTGGCCTTTGTGTTTGACACATCCAAACAGGAGTGTCATTATTGTGAGGGGGTGGGGCACACCACGCACACCCCTGAGCTAGGAGTATGCAGGATGGCAATAGTTCTGTCCTCCATTAAATTTGCACTTGGGAAGAAAGGGGTGTGTGGGGGGGGGTTACTGTCCCACATGGGTGATACAGCCCCACTCCTTGGCTTCAGCCGCTACCCCTAGTGGGAAAAGAGCCTGGTAACAGGAAGGAGGGGGCCTTCCTGGCTGCTACAAGGTAAGAGTGTGTGCGGGCCCTTACGATCCAGTATTGCAGGATAATGAAGAAGCAGACTTTGAGGAGCGGTGGGTCTGCAATCAAGGGAGCTGCTAGGTAGGAAGCCCTGAGGAATAGCCCAGGAAGGCAGAAGGAACTCCGATTGCCGATAGGCTCCGGGGACAGTGCGAAGAGCCCCGGGAAGCTCAGTGAGCAGCTACGCTAAACCGGACGTTACTGTGAACTCCAGGAGGCTCAGGTAGACATTTAAAAGAGAGAGTGTGAGGGCAAGGAAATAAAATAGATTTAAAGCTCAAATGGCATCTTTTCATAATACCCTAAGGAATTGGCAGACACTCCTAGGCACGTTACCCATAACACAGAGGCACCCTGGAGGAGACTCGGCTACAAGCCTTCAGCTGACAACCTCGCTGCGTGGAGGTGAACCCTGATCTGCCTCCACAATCCAAGGAAAGACTTGTCCTGACCCTGGGGAAGCAAGGTAGTGCCCTGGAGGAAAACCCGGAGGAAGCCCAGCCCAATATGAGAAGAGGACATTGATGGGGTTGTTGGTGGGGTACTATTGTTTTGGGGTTTGTTAAAAATGCAATAATCTACATAGATCATGTACTGAATAAGTTATTAATAAATATTGCATGAGGACACACACACTGACGGAACTGTAGTTGTGCACTTGCAGATTCAGTAAGATGCATCAGCAGAGCCACATCTGTAATTTAAAAGGGTGCAATTAAGAATGGATGGGAACATTAAAGAGGGTCTGTTCCAAACTGAGGGTTGGACGTGTCCCTTCAGTCTCTGCCCTGGGCCCCAGACTGGGCAAGCATTTGACTGGTTCATCTCTCACTTAGCTCATTGATTGGCCTATTTCCCTAGGGTTCCAGGCAGCTGGGATGAGGCACTTTATGAGAGGTCAGGCTTGTTCATTCATGAGCAGCTCGGGGTGATGTGATCAAGTGGAAGGGAGCCCCTCTCTCTTTCTCCTCAGCCTCCCCACCCTGGAAAGCTCCCCTACCGGGAGCCAAAGTCCATATGCCTGCAGACTAGATACACTCCATCAGCTTACTGAGCTTAGACAGCACGGTCCAGTGGTAGGAGGGATGCTGGCCTTTCATCCGGTCACCATGGTAACCAAAACCAGCAGAGCCAGGCCCAGAGGGACCGGGGCAAGTCATTCTATTGTGGACTGCAGAAGAAGCTGGATGGGTGTCCTTGCCACCTACAGCACCCTCTTCATTCCTCTGAGCAGCAGCCTGCACAGCTCCAAGGCTCTGCACTTCTTCCTATGGGTATGTCCTGACGGTCCGAGTGGGTGGGAGTCATAGTTCCATAGAGCAGAAGGGGAGGTTGAGAAGAGACCAGCGCAGCTAAGCTGCCCAGCATCTCTAAAGGGGCTTAGTGGGCAGACTGCATTAAGGATGTTGTGGCTAAGCTGGCTGGCAGGCACGGTTTAGCTAGTTACTCCTCAGTCAAAGAAACCCTGGTGGGTTACCCCCAGTATTCTGTGCTGACACCCTCCTAGGGAGCACCTTTCCATAGCAGCCCCTGGGCTTGTGGGGCTTCTTAAATGCCCACTGGCTGCTAAGAGAAAAGGAGCATTCACATTCTGAACTTTTTCTTCTCTGGCCTCCTTGCCACTCTAAACGTTCCCCAAACCTTCTTTGTGGATCTTTTAGCCCAGCCCCCTGTGCAGGTCAGTTCTACAAGTACAAAGAAATGTTGTGCTTAGAAGAGCTCCTAGCGTGGGAGGGGGATGGGCTGCTGGCTGCGTTTTCAATGGGTGCAGGCAGGCCACAGCAGCATGTTGTTCCACAAGTGATTTTTCTAGCTGAATTTCCAATAGCTGTTTTTATTACCCATCATCTGTGCACGTAATTGGTTGAATATATGCTCGGTCACTTACTTGCATTGGTATTCTAGCTGCTGTGGGCTTCTAGCAATCTTTCTTTGGATGTAGCTCAAAGTGTTGAATGTTCATGTCTTGTATCACAGCAGCTCTTAAGAACTTACTGGGGGAAGGGGATCTTTTCCCTTCCAGGAGCCACTTTAAACATTAGTACAAGCACCAAGGGCCACTTAGAAGTTGTGGTGGGGTAGCTTAAGGAGTATGCTTGGGAAGGGGAGAGTCCAGGTCATGAATCTGTGCCATTGATCTGTCTCCTATCCTTGACTGCGTGCCCTCCCTTACTCTGAGCTGACTCTTTCAGTGTTTGGGGGTAGGCACTAGATCCAGGAACTGAAAAGGGGCCAAATCAAAACTAGCTTTGGGCTGCATTTGGCCCTTGCCATGAGGTTCCCCAACCTGGTTTACAGACTTAATAGCGAGAACAAAGTCTAATAACTATTTATGGATCTCTTTGCCAAGAATTTATCCAGGCCTTTAAAAAACAAAACACGTGTATTAATTGGCCTTCACAACATCCTCTGGCAGTGCGTTTCACAAGTTCCAAGATGTGAAGGCTCTCTTCCCTCGGTAAGTTGATGGCTAAGATGGGAATAGGACCCAGGTCTCTTGACTCCTGGTACAATGCCTTGTCTACTAGAAGACTTGTGTTGCCATCACTTACTAGGCACTGCTGAAATGGGAGCAATGGGTTTCCCTCTGCAGATGCATAAGTCAGAAGCTGTTGCTGCAGTAGGCACTGGTAATGCATCCCAAAGGGGCAGAGCTTGGTTGGAATTGTGTGACAAAATGGCATTTTATGATTATTAATAAAAGTAATAATAACAATAATTGCCCAGCACTGCAAATAGTTAAGTTAGAGAAAGGTCCCTGCCCCAGGGCCTTACAATCTAGGATGGACAAGGCTGGGGAGACAAGGGTGGTGAGAAGGTAGGGAGAGAGGGATGCATTTGGGAAGTTGGGAAGTCACAGGGGCACATGTTTAGCTTAGTTACAGAGGAGATGGAGATGCTAAAATGACAGGACAGTAGCNTGTAAACGGGAAGGATTGGGCCCTTGGGTAACAAAGGGGTTGTCCCTGCTGCAGGATTGAATTGGCTAGAGAGAAAAACTGATTCAAGTGGGCTGTGAGCGAGGGAAACTGAGTCACTCAAACCCGGTAAAGTGGGGTTGCGGACCTCCAACCTGTGACAGAAGGTGTGAGCCCAGGGAAGCCCTGATGGGCGTTACCAGATTTAACAGTAATTACACATGTGTATATCCATCCCGTGTTAAAATCCGTGATGTTGTCCGTGGGTGTGTAGCTAACAGATGTTTTGTCACTGCATGTTTGCAGCTACCCGATAGTCTCCTCCTACCAGCTGTTTCCCAGATGATCTTGGAGCAACACAGCTGGTTGTGGGGAGCAGTTATTGAAATCCAGGGGAATCAGCAGCTGTGCGAATGCATTGCTAAAGGACAGGGTAAACGCAGATTAAAGAATGAGTGGTGAGTTTGCAAGGGAGGACGGCATTGTGTGAAGGAGCCTTTGGTAGCTGGGGAAGTGGAGAGGCTAGTCTTGTGGTTAGTGTAGCCTTTGATTATTGAGTGTTAATGGATGTCAGAACTGTCTGTTTGGCTATGTGACATTAATACCAAGGTCTGTGAAAGGGAGAGATTCATAAGCTTTGGAGAAGGCCCTTTATTAAATGACTTCATTGTGTCTGCGTGTCCTGGGCTGAAACGTCAATTAAGGACCAATGTGTTTTCTTCATTGGCTGCCTGTCGAATGGTAGATTGAATTTAAGATTACACTGCTGGTTTTTAAGACTCTGAATGGTATTGACTCTGGCTATATTCAAGACCTGCTCCTGGAACCTCACCTTGATGGCTATTTGTACTTGGATACCAGCCTCTGTTTGGAAATCCTGCCATCCCAGCTTAGGCTATCCTGCCTTTGCTGTGGTGGGCCTCTCAGAGTGGAACTCCCTCCCACCAAATATTTGGCTAATTTCCACCATCCTCACCTTTAGAACTGTCTCTTATACACATCTAGATGTGTATAAGAGACAGACTTGGAGGGGGGAGGAGCTACGGAAAGCTTGATGGGAGGGAGAGGTTTTTAGGAGGGATTTGTGGGTCAGGGTTGGGAGTTCACGTGTGTGGTCAGGGTGAGAGACCGCGGCATGGGGTGTAGCATGGGAGAATGAGTATGAGATTTTGATGAAAGTCTGGATTTTGGCTCTTCCTCAAACCTCCCAATATTTCATCCCCTTTCCCAAATCCTCAGCAAGATGCAATGGAGCATCCCGAGTCCCTTCAGGGTGAAATTCTGAGCTGGCAGGCAGGCAAATTCCTGGTGGGTGTGACCCAATCTGGCAGGTGTCTTGAAGTAGGTGCACTCATCCCATTCTAGTTTCGTAGGAGCTGAGCTTAACTCCCGTACACTCCTTTCAGAATCCCAGCTGAGGATAATGGTGTGACTGAGAATAATATATTGGAGACTAAAATACCCCATGATAGTGGAGTGACAGGAAATCCTTCCTCTTCTACAGCAGAAGGAATGCTTGGCCAATGTTAAGTGGCTGACTGGAATGGACGGTCCAGGCTAAGTTTAAGAAGGCCGGCAGTTCTCATTCATAGGGGAACATTTATGAGGGACCCATCTGATTAATTTATTTTATTTGTATTTATTTTGTTTCATTTACACCCCGCACCCTCCTGCCCATGGCATCTTATACATATATAAAATATAACATACAAAAATAAATTAAATCCAAAATATAAAACACTAAAACAAGCAGAGTTGGAAAGACCCTCCCCCCGATCCTACTCCCTTCCCTCACCACAGGCCTGGTGGAACAGCCAGGTCTTACACTGCCTTCAGAAAGGGGGGAGAGATCTGGGGCCAGGCAGGCCTCTGTCAGGAGGGAGTTCCACAGCCTTGGTGTGGTCACCAAGAATGGCCTCCCCATGGTTGCCACTTGAGGGACTTCAGGTTGGGCACCCTTGGTCAACGCAGGGGCCACTCCAGGACCCGGGGAGTGAGGGAGTTCCACAAGTAAACTGGGCCCAGGCCGTATAGAGCTTTATAGGTCAAAACCAACACCTTGAAATGGGCCTGGAAGACAAGGCAGCCAGCGCAGAGCACGGAGCATTGGTGTAATGTGCTCGCAACGACCCGTCCCTGTCAGGAGATCGGCCGCCGCCCATTCCCCGCCAGCCTCAGTCTCTGAACTGTCACCAAGGGTCGCCCCCCATAGAGCGTGTTGCAAGAGGTGATGAAAGCATGGATGATGGTGGCCAGGTCAGTGTCCGAGACATATGGCCGAAGCCACCGCACCAGATGTAATTGGCGAAAGGTGCTCCTCGCCACAGTCGCCACCTGGACATCCAGGCGGAGTTGTGAATCGAGGAACACCCCTATACTATGGACCTGAGGGACCAAAGGGGGCAGGACACCATCAATGACGGAGGCCACCACTCCCTCAGCCTTACCCACCAGCATCACCTCCGTCTTGTCAGGGTTCAGCTTCAGACGGCTCGCCTGCATCCAGACCCCCACAGCCACCAAACACCGGGTAAGCACCGAGATTGCCGGGCCTGAGTCAGCTGAAAATGAGCGGTAAAGTTGCGTATCATCAGCGTACTCACGACAACGTACACCGAACCCTCTCACGCCCTCCCCCAATGGCTGCATATACACGTTGAACAGGAGGGGGGACAGAATAGAACTTTGTGGGACTCCACACGTGAGGTCCCAGGGAAATGATGAACACTTCCCAAGCATCACCTGCTGAGTGTCCGCAGCAGAGATGCAGACAAAGCTAGCCAAAGAAAATAGCGGCCAAGTGTCCCTTGGGTGCCTGGAGGATGTGATGTGATTAAGCCAAGCAGAGATGCTTGTTGGATCGAACTCTCTCGGGACAGCCAGAACCTCCTTGCAAGCTGTGTATTGATTATTTAGCTTCTTCCCGACTGGCAGCAGCTGCACGATGGAGGAAGCTACATCTGTGCCAGCCCCCCCCAGTGTAATTAGTCTGGGGAAAGGGGTTGATCAAACAAAGCTAGCCAAAGAAAATAGCGGCCAAGTGTCCCTTGGGTGCCTGGAGGAGGTGATGTTCCATAACGGGGAGGTGAGGCTGGTGCTGAGAAATGGGGCCAGGAGGAGAGAGCCATGTGTAAAGCACAGTGAGGCTCTCTGGGGTACCCCATTATACCCAACCCTCAGACGAGAGTAGGAAAAAGCTCCCTCTGTCTCCGTGGGGCTAAAATCCATTGTCTGGAGCGGGGAACCTTTTCCCCCTCCCCTGGGCCGCTTTGAAAATGAGTCCAAATTCCATGGGCCGACTAGGAGTTGGGGGGAGCACTTGGGAAGAGGCGGGTTCCGATCGTGGCTCTGTGCCATCCTTTGTGCTTGAGTGTGTGCCCTCCTCTCTACTCCCTTCCCCCGAGCATGCTACTCAGTGCCTGAGGATCAGGGCAAATTCAGGGATTAGAAAGGAACCAAATAACAAAAAGCTGAAGGCCAGATGTGAGCAAGGGTTCCCCACCTCTGATCCAAGTCCAAATATCTTTTCAGGCTGGTTACAGTGAGCAGCTGTGGCTAGGGTTGCCACCTATGCAAAGTTTTAAGGGACACTTATGAAAAATACATGTTTCAGGGCCCTGCATTGGCACCTTAGGTGCCAATGCAGGGCCCTGAAACATGTATTTTTCATAAATGTCCCTTAAAATTTTGCATAGGTGGCAACCCTAGGTGTGGCAGTGCACCCAGGAGTGGCCCACCCATCAAGCAGGGCGAACACCTTGTCCAGGGTGCTCGCTTTCTGTAGCTCCCATGACTCCTAGAGCTTCTTGGGAGAAAATCGGGCCAAGACATCCCTGGAACTCCTGTTCTCTGCTGATCAGCAGGGAGCTGGTGCAATGGGCCCTGCGTGCCCTGCAAGCCCGGGGCTGAGACTGGCACTACGGGTGGGGAGGAGGGTGGTTTGCTGTTGTATTGGTGGGATGCCACAGCTGGGCTTGGTTCTGCAGCTCCCAGTGATGTTAAGGGGCCTATCTATTGATTTCTGATCTGGTAACTGGTGTCAGGACAGGAGGTGCCCTTTAGCTTGTGCTGTTGGTGAATCCCCCTGGAATGGGCATCTCAGTCCTCCTGCAATTCCCCACGGGATCTAAACCTCGATCAGTCCGTAGCACATGTGCTTTTCAACATGGTGGTTTGTTTGGTGTGTCGTGTTCCTGCCGAAAGTGACCAGTCCGAGTCGAGACATGCAGTGGACAAACCCCTACCTGGGCTCCCAGTCCTTTGCGCTGGACAAGCCTATTCAGCACCTTTGGACCGGCTGCCTGTAAGCCAGGCTTCAGGCAAGCCCTTTTTACAGCATGGTTTCTCTCGTTAGGATCTAGGTTGGCTCCCCTGCCTGAGCTCTTGAGTCACTCAGCAGCCTGTTGCAAACTGCCCGGATTCTAACTCCTAAAGGGGGGAGATGTGGTTAGAGTGATGGGACAAGCTGCCCTTAAATGGCCAGTTCTTGCTACATCACAGACCCGTGCAGCAGAAGGGGGCTTTGAGTGCACTGACTTGTCATGGCCATGAGATGGGTTGCAGAGTGCCAGAGTCTATACAAGCCAGGAGAAAGTTAAATCCCTAGCCCGAGAGCACCTGGCTCCTTGCTGGACTGCACCCATCTCATGGCCATGACAAGCCAGTGCACTTGGAGACCCCTTCTACTGCACAGGGCTGCATTGTAGCAAGAGCTGGCCATTTAAGGGCAGCCTGTCCATCATCCCTCTGACCACATCTTCCCCCTTTAGGAGCTATAAGAGCCCCATACACAAGAATTGTCGGGTGGTTGGGTGCAGCCTCAGGCAGGTATCCTCGAAGCTCATGAGGAGATGATGGTGGGAACGAGGGGTAAGTGGAGCTCGCGAGAGACCCTGTAGGGATACGCATCTCCTGCTAAGGAGTACAACCCAGAGGACAGGCTCGGTGCAAGGCCTAATGTGTCACTGACAACAGTACTGAGAGACTGTAAACCTGTAACAAACTACTCTGAGGAGAAACTGGAGTCTCCGTTGCCTTTCTTTGAGGGACAGAGCTTTAGGCTTGGGGTGAAAGCTGAAGGCATGAGCCAGCTGCCTATGGCCACTGCAGGAAGGGTTGGGGGGCACCAGCTGCAGTCCCTTGTCTAGTGTCCTTTGTATGTTTTTCTTTGCAAAAGGCCCCTCGATTCCTAAGAACTCCTCTGGTCAGAGCACCCCAGTCTGATAGCTTTCTCCCTGACGGAACACCAGCTTCCTCAGGGAGAACGTAGGAGCCCCCCCCCCCCACCCCTTTAGCGCAAGACTGATTAGAGGTTTATGCCACTGGACACTAAACTATCCCTGCACATGTGTCTAAAGGAAGCTCTTCTCCGCTGTGCTTGACATGGCCTTGTGGGAAGGCTGTTCTGGGTGGCTTCAGAACAAAAACTGGCAGCCACTGGGTACTGGCCGAGAATTACCAATTCACCCCTTTTTGGAGGTGGCCCCGCCCCTATGGAGCACTATGATGTCAGGATGCTCCATAAGGGGCAGAGTTACATCTCATCCCTGCCAATGTGGCCCTGCTCCCTCCTCTGGGTGGAAGCCCAGAGGGAGGTAGTAACCCTATTGTGGCCTTCTCTGGGGAGGAGGGGGGGGTTCAAGGTGTGGAAGCCATTCCCAGTGGCAGCTGGGGGGTTGGGGTGCCCTCCACACAGCAGATTGGGAGGTGGGCAAGAGGAACGCATTGGCCACTGCTGCTCCCACCCTGGGGAAGAAGGAATAAGCAGCATGTCCCTGAATGCATCTGGCTTTTGTGTCTTGCAGCTGAAACAAATGAAGGAGCTGGAGCAGGAGAAGTATTTCCTGCTGCAAGGGCTGGAGATGGTGGAGCATGTCCGGGAATGGTACCACCAGCAGATCCACCTCATCCAGGAGCGCCAGAAGCACCTGGGCAAAAACAAAGCCAACAATGTGAGTGAGAGGCATCGCTGCCTGGGGGGCTTGGGGAAAGGCTGGTGTTCACCTTGTCTCCCAGGTCCAGCAGAGGGAGCTGGGGGCCCTCGGGGACTTGGCCTGAGGCAGCTGGGGTTGGGAGTCCGGAGGAAGGGACCCAAGACAGCAGCTGTGACTGCAAAGAAAAATCAGCTCCAGTTGCCTCAGCCCCACTTGCCTCCCCTTTCTCTTGGGCCCCATCATAAAAAGCCCCCAGGAGCCATCACGTGAATCAGAAGGGCAGCAAATGCCCAGTAGAATTGGAGGAAACGTCACTGCTCTACGGGGAGCATCCCCCTGTGCTCGAAGGAGGCTGCAACCTGACCTGTCTGGTCCCTCCGGGCCCTGAGCTGGGTTGGTTACACCCACCACCCAAGCCCCTTGGGCTCATGCTGGTCTGGGCTCCTTAGCGGCGGGAGGCCACACACACACACCCCCCCCGCAAAGTACAGTGATGTCATGCTGCTCCGAAAGGGGCAGGGAACATCGGAGCTCTGCTCTTTTTCTAGCGTTGTCCTTCACCTTTATGGAGTGCTGTGATGCCACAGTGCTCCATGGGGGCTGCAGCCCCCCAGATACACCAAGCCTGGGCTCGGAAAAATCCGGCTTCATTGGGCCCGAAATTTGTCCCCCATCAGGGTGTCCGGGCAGATATAGGAAGCTGTACTGGATCCTATCCCAGTTAAGGGCGTGGTGTAAAGAGAAGTCTCTTCACTGGGACCTGGCGAAGCTGCTCCAGACCCCATTGCTCCCCGTGCTGACTCCCATTCTCTGCCTCTTTCTCGCCCAGGACGCTTACCCAGAAGGGAGTCCGAGCCAGCTGAGCCACCTGCTCCCCAAGCTGCAGGAAGTGAACCGCTGTCTGGGGAATCTACTGGGCGTCTCCGGGAAGGTGAGGGCTGGCTGTGTGCTGTGCCGGGGGCTCGGCCTAGGGCAGAACAGAAGACCGGGGTTGCTCTTGGTTACGTCAAAGGGAACGGAACCCAAGGGACCGTGCAGGGGTAACCCAGCAGAGAGTGAGGCATCCCTGGTAGGGAAGGAAGAAATCTGGGCCTATCCTTGGGGAGGAGGGCAACTAGAGATTTGCTAAGGGGGGGGCAGTGTCCTGACCCCACCCCTGATGCTCACTACCCTGCTGTCTCCCTTCTAAGCACGGGGAGGGACTGGGGCTGTTCCTCTCCTCTGCCACTGCCCTTCTTTCCTGCCACTGTCAGCTCTAGATCCGCTGGGGCAGGGCAGGGCGGGGCCGGGGAGCGGCGATGGTGGCAACAGTGGCAGCGAGAGTAGGGAATCCGGCTCCCGTTCTCCCCTCCCCCGGCTGTGAGTCCGGCTCCCGTTCTCCTCCTCCCCCGGCTGTGAGTCCGGCTCCCGTTCTCCCCTCCCCCGGCTGTGAGTCCGGCTCCCGTTCTCCCCTCCCCCGGCTGTGAGTCCGGCTCCCGTTCTCCCCTCCCCCGGCTGTGAGTCCGGCTCCCGTTCTCCCCTCCCCCGGCTGTGAGTCCGGCTCCCGTTCTCCCCTCCCCCGGCTGTGAGTCCGGCTCCCGTTCTCCCCTCCCCCGGCTGTGAGTCCGGCTCCCGTTCTCCCCTCCCCCGGCTGTGAGTCCGGCTCCCGTTCTCCCCTCCCCCGGCTGTGAGTCCGGCTCCCGTTCTCCCCTCCCCCGGCTGTGAGTCCGGCTCCCGTTCTCCCTTCCCACTTCAAGAGACTGCCTCATGATTGGGGTGGAGTGAGGGCTAGGGTGGCCAGATATGCACAGTTTAGAGGACATCTATGAGAAATACAGGTTGCAGGACTACACTGACTCCAATGCAGCCCTGTAACCTGTATTTCTCATAGGTGTCCTCTAACATTTGCATATCTGGCCACCCTAGTGAGCCCAGTGCTGCCTATGTGGGGCTGAGATCTAGGAGAAGGGGGAGAGCAGGAGTGAGAGCTTCAGCTGCTGGGGGTCAGGTTGTGGGGGTGTAACTATGGCAAAGGAAAGAGGCCTGTCCCCCTCCCCGACGCTGTACCCTGCCCTTTCCCAACCTGCCCTACTGGACCCCTCTAAGCAATGCTGCTCCTTCTGGCCCAAGCTGGGCCTCTCGTAGCTTCTCTGGCTGGAACCTTGATCTCTGCTTGCACCACTGCATCTGGACGGCACTGGGCACAAGTGGCTCAGCGCGCAGGGGGGCTGCAGGCCTCCTATTAAAGGTGATGTCCTGGGCCCATGGGGGAGAAATGGGGGAGTAACCCAGTTAGGGTGTCTTTAGACATAACGCTGTTCAGCGTTCTGGAACACAGTGTCCTACCGTGACAGTGTTCAGACAGACCGTCAACACAGCGTTCAGCCCAGACACTGGAAGTGAAGGCTGCCAGGTCTCGACAGTTTAATCAGTGTCTGGGCTGAACGCTGTGTTGACGGTCTGTCTGAACACTGTCACGGTAGGACACTGTTTCAGAACGCTGAACAGCGTTATGTCTAAAGACACCCTTACTGAACTACCCCCCCATTAGCAGGGGCATGAGAGGGGCTGGAGGGGGGCCCGTGCCTAGAGTTGTTGTCTCTGAAAAGGCTGAAATATGGACAGTCCTGTCGCCATGGGGGGTTTACAGGGCCAGACTCCCTCCAAATTCACAAGAAATATGGTCTGTCGTGTAACGTATGAATGGAAGGCAACTCTGCCCATGCCCCCATTCGAGGCTAGTGCCCCCATTCGCTTCGCCCCTCTCTCTGTCTGCTATTGCCCTCCACCCAGTTCTGCCCCCCTCCCCAACATTGGTTTTCTCCCCACTTCACGCTGCATTAATATCTTGTTGCTGCCTTCAGCCATGCAGTAAGGCTACTCCACGTAGGGGGTTGGGAAGGGAGGTCTCATGAGTTTCCGCCTGAAGAAGCAACCTTACCTATGGGATGCTGCCCCTGGTTAAGGGGGGGGGAGGGCGGCAGGGGCTGCTGAAGATAGTAAAGTTATTGGCTCCTTGTGCTATTGCATTGCTGGGGGCCCAGTAGTGAGGTTGCAGTGCCCTCTTCAGGCTGAGGTGTGTATTGCAAACAGGGTGTATTGACTTTGACTGGTTTTCTATAAAATCGTGATTTAAATCCACAAATGAAACCCCCCCAGTTTAAACCATTGATTTTAAATCCATTTTCCAATGTGTTCTTTAGTTCATTTCTAAAGAAACATTCATTCTCATTGGATAATATACCCATGTATTGATTTACAACTAAATACCTCAACATTAAATTTAGCACATCTTTTTGAGAAATAGATGAGCTAAATTTCAAAGTGGCCCTGGGAAGGCGGGATGGCTCTCCGGCCGCAGGTTTGATTCTTCGGTGCTTCGGGTCGAGGCACCGAAGAATCAAACCTGCGGCCGGAGAGCCGTCCCGCCACGCACACGGCCCAGGTAGGGTGGGGAGCTCAACCAATGCGCAGCCAATCTGCCCCTGCCCTGCTCCTAGCACCCAACCCCCTGTCAGGACAGACAGCCATGGTGGCCAATGACAGGCGGCGATGGCAGCTGGCTATTGCTGCCCGCAGCAGGTCAGGCAGCGCAGAACAGACATGCCGGTCTGTGTGAGCGGCCCTTAGCCCGGGCTGCCTGTGACCTCAGAGTTTCCCCGAGGACGCAGCCTGGGTGAGCTGCCTACCTGCCCTGGGGCAGTCCCGGGCCAACATCTGGCAGCGCGTGAGCACACCTGTTGGCAGGTCCCCTGGCCACAGCGGGCCAGCATCACATCTGGCTTTCCCCATAGTGGAGTCTGCACTCAGCGTATTATTATTTTTAAATGATTTGAATGGCTTATGCTAAGTTTATACCTTTAGCTTGTACTACGTTAGGTTCAAATTTAATTTCAAACAGGTTTATTTTTAAAAAGGGACAGCCTCATTAAAATATATAAAAAATAATTTATTAAAATAAAAAATTGAATCCAATTTTCTGTTTTTAAATCTTTTTTTTTTTTTTGGTCCACCCTGTTTGCAATTGGATCTGGCTGGGAGGAGGTTTGTGATGCCCTAAGGCAGCGGTTGATGGATGTTGAAATCCAGTAGGGTGATGCACATGCTCTGAAGCTGAAAACCAGTAGCCTGACTCTCTTCTTCCTCCCCAGCCTGTGAACACTTCCTCCTCCTCCTCCTCGGCACTGAACGGCCTGGTCCCGCCTGCTGCCACCATCTCCCCGGCCCTGGCAGGGCCCCAGCAAGGCATAAACATGCTGAAGGAGCAAAACAGACTCCTGACAAAGGTGATAGGAGATGGGAGTGGTCCCACCAGTGGGGAGAGGGACAGGAGTGTGGGGATGGAAGCCACAGCAAAGGGGTTCCCTGTGGGCTGGGGAGAGGGATGTCGTGTTTGTGTCAGCCAGGCAGGGTTACCACGGGGCGGTTCGGAGCGGCTGCCCTGGGCCCCGCTCCTGGGGGGGGGCATATTTGGGGGCCCCAGCTCCCGGCCACTGTCTGTCTCGGCCAGGGAGTGAGGGAGAGGCAGAGGCCCCGCCTCTCCCTCACTCCCTGGCAATGTCCGGTGGCGGCGGCGGGAGAATACAGCTCCACATTTCTCCCCTGCCCTGGGCCCCACAAATCCTAAGGCCGGTCCTGCAGCCAGGCTGAAGAGACGTTTGGAGGGGAGAAAGGAACTTGGCTCCGCAAAGGTTCTCCAAGCTCCCTGGGTTAAATGAGGCTGCACAGGCTCTAGCGGAGCCAGGGAAAAGAACATAAGCCATACTGGGTCAGACCAATGGTCCATCTAGCCCAGCATCCTGTCTCCGACAGTGGCCAATCACGGTAGCTTGGGAGAAGCACCCAGCAGGTCACAATGGGGGATCCATTCCCTGTTGTTTCCCCCCAGCTCCCATCCTGTTCCCTGTTCCTGTCTGACTAATAGCTGCTAATGGACCTCTCTTCCAGAAACTTGTCCAAACCTCGTTTAAACTCAGCTCTAGCACTGGCCCTTACCACAGCCCCCCTCCCCCCCACTGGATGGTTCAGGGATTTGGCGGGGAGGTGGATAACGAGGCTCCTATCATAAAGCTGGTGCTGAGAGACAAATAGGGTCGGCCTATGCCCCTTGTGCTGCATTTTGAGAGCCTGTGCCTCTCAGCGGCTGGGCCTTGGGAGTGCTGCTGCTACCGAGGCGGCTCAGCCTCACCCCCACGACTGTGGCAGATCCCAGGCCCTCCCGCTGGCAGCACTTTCTGCGGCCGGGCCTGATTCTCAGACTGGCGCTGAGACAGCTCTCAGTTCTGTGTGGCTTGAGGGCCAGAATCCTGCCTCGTGGAGCCTTCCTCTGAGGACTGACCAGGCCTGGTGTAGGGGTCCTGCTTGGCTGCCCCTGTTCCATGGGGAGAGAAGACCAGCTGCCCCAAGGGCTGGCTCCCCAGCCAAAGGAAGTCACCCCTCAGGCTGGGGATTGATCAATGGGGGGGGGGGGGATCCTGGAAGGGGCTTTACCAGCCCCTCCTCCTCTCTAACCAGGGCTTCATCTCTTGGCAGGAGGTGACTGACAAGAGTGAGCGCATCACTCAGCTGGAGCAGGAGAAATCCGCCCTCATCAAGCAGCTCTTTGAGGCGCGCGCCCGGAACAACCATGATACGAGCCAGCTGGATTCCACCTTCATCTAGCCGCACCCTGTGCCCCGGAGATCCCGACTCCAGGCTAATGGTAGCTCCTTCCTGCCCCCCCCCCCCCCCCCCATCTTGCTGCTACCTTGGCTCCCAGGAGGTTCCCAGGAGGTTTCAGCAGCCTGAGCTGGCCCTAGTCTGTCTGTAGATGGGCACTCCCCACATATGTCTGATGTGGTTGAAGGCTGGTATGTTTCCCTCCCCACTTTGCTTCTGGACCAGGCAACGGTGAAGTGTCCGAAGGATAAATATCTATCCGTGATGCCGTAGGCAGGAGATATCCTGCTTTGGAGCAGGGGGTTGGACTAGATGCCCCTAGAGACCCCATCCAAGCTTACAATTCTAAGCGCAGACTCCCAGATCCCTTCCCCTGGGGGCCAGGAGAGCGCTGGATCGCCACCCTGCAATCAGCTCTCTCTGCTGCTCTCCGGTTCTTCCTGCCAGGTTGAATGCTGCTTCCTGTCCAGTCTATACCAGCGACACTCCCATCATGGCTCCCCCAAGGACTTACCCCCACATCCGCGCATCCGTGCAGGAGCTGGAGATGAACATACTGGAGGTGTGTTGGGGCCTAGCCAAGACAGGATCAAGCACCGACCAGCTGATTAACACCAAGAGCATCGAGCCAGGAACTTGTGGGTGTCTCTTCCTTCCAGGGAAAAAGAGTGAAGTGGTGGCAGAACTCGGGTTCTCTCCTCCTTCCCCTCTGACTGGCCTTCCTGGAGCTCTTTGCTTAACAGTTAACACTGTGTTGCCTGGGCCAGTTGTGCTCCTAGTGTCAGTGCTACCTAGAGTTTCATGTAACGCTCCCTTTGGCATCTGCAGAGCAAACTCCCCCACCTGCAGCTTTTGTCACAAGGTTAAGCTGGGAGCCCGTGCTGATACTCTCTGCCAGGATCTGCCGGAAACATCCAGTGCAATAACACTCCTCCACGGGGTTGGAGCAGCAGGGGAATCCTTAGCAATGTTTACACTCGATCAGGCGCGGGTGCTAACACTCCATAGAGATGACCAGGGCTGCAGGGGCCTGTGCACTTTTGTTGCAGGCTCCCTGGAGACGCAGGCAGCCGCTGCTGCACCCATTTCCACAGGCAGCAGGTGGCTTGTTGGGACCCAAAGGCACTAAAAACTTTGGGGTGGATTTCTCATCTCCTCCTGGGTTAGATGCCAAAGTCTGTTTCCATCTTTGAAACAGTTTACCCCACTGTGAGGCAGGGCTGAACCATTATCCCCAGGGTCAAGGAGACAAAAGTGATTTGGCCAAGGCCACACAGGGAGCCCATGACAGAGCTACTGCCCTTCCCCTTGGACCATCCTGCCGCTGCTCACTGTGCCGTGTGGGTGAAGGGTCTCGCAGGCATTCTTACCACGAAGGACCTAGCTGGGCTCCACGTCGTCGTTCAGCTGCTGTTTCTCTCTTCCTTCCCGAGTCTTTCCAAAGCGGCATCCTTTGGCTTAGGCGGGTGGTGTCTCTGGGTAGAATCATGGAGGCTGCTCCTTTCCTAGCCAGTCTGCCTAGCAGGGGCCCGTGGGGAAGCTCCCTCATGCCCTCCGTGGGCCAGACCCACTCCGTCCTGATGTCCTGTGGGCTGGAGTGTCCGGCGGGGAAGAAGGGGAGGTACAGCCATAGCGGGGTGGTTCAGGATGGCCCCCGGAACAGAGGACCCCGTGTGTGGGGCAGGGGAGCATAGCCTTGCTGGGAGCGCCATGGAGAAGCCCAGAGCCTCGGGGGAGGGGCTCCCACAGAAGCACAACCCCACTCCAGAGCTCTCCCTGGATGTCCAGACACCTGTGGGCTGCTGGGAAGAGGAGAGCGGGCTCTGGCCCATGTAAGAGTCAGATGAAGCGGGGCTGGAAATGGACTGCAGTTCAGAGATCCCCCACCCCTGCTCTCGGCTGCGTGTCCCTGGGGGAGGGGGACCGAGGTCCTTGTCCGGAATAGTTCAGTCAGTCACACCTCCAGTTGGGGCTGGGTTTGGGCAGAGGAGACTGGGAAGGGGATTTTCTCCCTCACCTGCCTTGGTTGCAGACCGTTCCCTGTAAGTAAGGCCTCCCCTCTGGGCCCTTCTGTTGCTAGCCAGGGGCTCAGGAGAGGTGTGCCCCCTTCCCCCAGCGCTGGTGGAGCAACGGTGCCTCTGAGAACAAGGGTATAAGTGGGGCCTAGCTGGTGGGGCTAGCTGGGTTCAGGAGTCGAGCAGCAGGGTTGCTGCTGGGAGTGGGGCTTTGGGAGCCTGCGGTGGGATTTCAAGGCCTGAATCTGCCCTGTACCCAGGTCTCACATCTAGTGACCTCCCTGGGGCTGATAGAAATGCAGCTGTACGAGATGTCTTAGTCCCCCTGTGTGGCCCTCTAGCCCCCGAGAGCCAGCCCAAACCCTTGCTGGGTGGGGGATCCCTCTTAGCTCTGTTTGCTGACCTGCCTTCCCCTCCTGCTGCTACTCTGGGCATTTTGAAATCCTCCTCCCCCCCCACCCCCCAAAAAAAAGTTTACAAGCTAGAGTCTGTCTGTAGCTGTCAGTCCTTATATGTAGCACTTGCTGCTTGGTACGTAGTGTGGCTGAGGTATTTTTTATATGGTATCCATGACAATGTGATAGTTTACAGTCTTCGTTTTTTCCAAATAAAAAGCAAAACCAAGCTCTCCGGCTCTGTTTGCTTTGTGGGATTGTAGAACAGTTGACATGCAGCGTGGGGTGGTTCCTGCAGGAGACAGAGCTGCATCTGCGAGGGGCTGTTTGGAGACACTGGCTGTTACCAGAGGTAAGGCTGGGTTTGGCTTTATACATGTGCATGGTCATTGTGTCGGTTTGTGCAAACACACATGCTTCACACATCTTGAGATCTGGAATAGCACAGGCAGACAGCAAGTATCTGCCACTAGCACGGAGCCGCTGTTACGGGGGGAGATGCTCACCACCCTGCTACAGCATCCAATGATCATAGACATGGAGCTTCATGATGGGCTAGGCTAGTTGTGCAACTCCATGATGTATCTGGGGAGCAGGGGATGGCAGGGTGAAAGAAAGAACAACAGGCAGAGAGAGGAACGGACTGAGGAGATGAGAGGCTTAGGGGAAGGGACTGAGGGGAGAGCTTTACAGGGAGGGGAGGCTGGAGGATGTTTCCACAGTTGGGTTCTCTGGAGAGAAGCTTTACCCCCCACCCCAGCAGTTCCTATTCTGGGGCTGCCAGCCCAGAGCCGGCGTCTCCCTCCCACAACCGGGTGCCTTGCGTGGGGGAGAGAAGCCAACCAAGTAATGGGATGCTCTGGTGGAAATGGCTGCTGGGAAGAGACTATCGGGTATCTACAAACACGCAGTGGCCTAGACAGCTCTTTCTACAGCTGCGCGCCCTGGATGACATCGCTGAAGTGCACACAGGTTGGATCTGTGCGCGTTTAGCGCTCGGTCTGGGGACCCCCCCACAATTGTCCAGCTTTGTTTCTGGACAGCCCCCTTTCTAGCAAAAGCTTCCAGTTCTGTCCAGCAGAGGGAGCCAAGCGCCTGTTAAAACAATTTCCATGGAGTTTGCTGCTCCTCTCCCCTCCAGTCTACAGAGCTGCACTCCAGTGTGATCAATCAATGACAGCTTTGTTTCTTGGGGAGCGCAATCCAGGGCTGTTGCTGAGAAGGGGTGAATGAGCCAGCCTGAAAATCGTACGAGGCACAAAGAGTCCCTTTATTGTTTCCTGTGCCTGTTTCTGGGCTTCTGGGGCATGCCGATTTCACACGGTCCCTTATACCCATGTGAGAGGGATGCCAGTTTGCTCTGCCCCAGGATCAAACACACTGGATGTCACCAGGCTGTCTATCTTGTGCTGGAAACTCTGAGCAGGCCCCAGAAATGTGGAGAGAAGCCAACATTCCCTGTGACCATTCTGCAGTCAGTATTCTGCCTCCACCCTGGACATGCGCTGCTCTCTCTCCCTCCCTCCTGACCTTCATATCCCTCCTAAAAGTCTACTCTTTCTGTCAGGCTTTTCCTAGCTTTAATGCACGTAGATTGCTTATGCTTTCCCTGTATTGTTGTCTTATCCTCGGGGACCCCCATTCTGCCCTTGCAAATTCTGGACTGTATCCTGTCTCTCTGTCTATGTAATCCCCCTTGTCTCCTCTCCCTTGTTTATTCTGGATTGTAAACCCCTCAGGGCAGGGACTCCTCATCAGTGCCAGGCACCTAACTATGAACAACAACCTGCATAATGGATTAAGTTCTCATTCCCACAATACCTTCCCCCTTGCAAACTCACCACTCGTTCCTTCATCTGCATTTGCCTTGTCCCCATAACAGGCACTCACACAATGGCTGATTTCTCTGCATTTCAATGACCCACCTCTTGCCTCAGGTAGGAGAGAAGAAAGGACAATCAAAGAGCCCAGAAAGCAGCAGGGATTTCACACAACCCTCGGAATGCGGGTCTGGGCAAACACCTGTTCTGAAACAAAGTGTTGTGTGAATGAGGCAAGTCACGGCATTGCCTGTCCCTGTCAGTTAATGAAGATCTTTGACATCCTCATGCCCAGGCAATGGCTCAGTGCACCTGGCAGGACAGGGTGATTGTGGCGAACCCTCTGGACTCTGGGATGTTTCGCTGACACCAGCCTCACCCCCCAAGGGTCCACAGGCCTGATCCTTGGTCTGCGTTTGCTCTCTCTTGAGTGGTGTTTCACCTTTTCCAGACCTGGTTCCTGGTGATGATCTCCTGTTAGCAGCGTTGCAGCCAAGCAGGGGGGAGACAGATGGTACCCCAGCCTCCAGGTTAGGTGAAAACACAAATTTATGATTTATAAAGAACAGGTAACAGTAACAGTTCCGGTTTCAAGTTCAGATAACAGATAAGATCAATTCAGGACAAGTCACCGCTCCTATAATCCCTTCGGATGGGTGGGGGACTCTGGCTCTTGGACTACTGGGGCGGAAGGAGTCAGCCCCACAGCTCTCTGCTGATAACATGTGTAGCTCTGAGCACCTTCCCACATCCAGGAGATCAGCGCGTTTTTCTTTTCCCTGCATATTATCACAATGTGAGAGAGGCTCCATGCGCTTATTTAACGGCGCTTGCGTTTGTTTTTAAAGCGCATTGGGGAGCGGCCAAAACCTGCCTTTCCAACAGCGCATTTGTAAAGACCCGCATAAATCCAGAAGGTCGGTGCTCCATTCACATTACAGACAAGCGCATACTTTTGGGTTCGGTGAACGCAAGTCCCTATTCCAAGCCCTTCGTGCGGGTAGATCGGAAATGTGTGAATGTGAAAGGCACATTCTTTAAAATGGCTTAAATGCGCAAAAAAAAGGATGGTGTGAATAGTTCATGGGTAAATTTAAGTGCATTTTGCAATTAGCTGCATTTAGAAATACCAGCATGTTACTGTATGTGTGAATGCGCCATTACGCTTCTGTGCCAGTATAAGAGCTCTGTCCGGGATTCCCAGAATCCCCCCCCCTGTTCAGGGTTCTGGTATTAGGGGGAGCACCAACCTGGCCCTACACGAGGGCCTCTCATGCAATTGCTACTATGTGCACAGGTCAAGTGTCGGGGCAGATTTCACGGGGCCTCTCTGGCAGCCAATTGTTCTCTAAATATTGAGGGTATAACATGAGGAAATGGTCCTATAAGTATTTCCTCCTTCAGTTTAGGCTAAATACTAAGAGGAAATAGCTAGCCAGAAGAATAGCTGGACAATGAAACAATCCACCAAGGGAGATTCAGAAATCCCATCATTAGCCGCTTTTAAAAACCGGTTGCATACATGTCTGTTAGGAGCTATTAGGTATATATGTGTGTAACACACACACA
The DNA here is from genome assembly GCA_003113815.1 of Sphenodon punctatus. Lineage (NCBI taxonomy): Eukaryota > Metazoa > Chordata > Lepidosauria > Sphenodontia > Sphenodontidae > Sphenodon > Sphenodon punctatus. The sequence continues at coordinate 674,614 of QEPC01005747.1, read as the reverse complement.
GTAGACTGGCTGTCTGGGTGGATTGTGGAATCAAAAGGATGGAAGGTACATCAAGGGTCATCAGTTCAACCCCTGCTTTGCTGTAGAAACAGCCCTGTCAGGTGCCCATCCAGCCTCTTTTTGAAAACTCCCAGTGATAGCCCACAACCTCTCTAGGCAACTTGTTCTACGGCCAAACAGCTTTTACCGATAGAAAGTTTTTCCTTGATATCAAACCTGTCTCTAGTCTTCTAACACCTCACCTGTTTCCCCAAGAGTTCTCAAAGATAATTGACAGAGGTTCTGAGACTACTACAAAAAGTCCTTTCAGTGCCCTACTACTACTTATCATTTCTATAGCACTACTAGGTGGACAGAACACTTTAGTAACAGATTTTGGAGACAGGTTCCTGCTCAGAGGGCTTGCAATCTAAGATGGACATGGATGAGAACATATGCAGAAAGACAGACACACATTCCCATTTTTACAGATGGGGAACTGAGGCTAAGAGACTGTTTGTGAGCTGCCTAAGGGCACCCAGTGAGTTAATTGGTGGGTAGAGTTTCAAACCCTGGTCTCCTAAGTCTAAATTCAGCACTTTATCCACTACACTACACTGGTCTTAGGATGGATTTTATATGGACCTGAATGCATTCAAAGTAACTAGGTTTGCTCTCTCCCTTGATTGGGCACCTCATCGTTGATTGGCTGGAGACACACTCAGCCTTTAGCACTTTCAGTAATGAAAAGGTTTACTCCATTCAACATTTCACTGGGTCATGCTCACCATCTGTCTTATTGGCTGGTGTTTAGAGATGCAATGCTGATTGGCTTACAGAGGGAAGACCCAGTTCCTGATAGCTATTTAAACCTTACAGAGTTACAGAAAGGAGTGGTTGTATTTTGTTTGTGAAGTTGGCTAGTGGATCAACAATGGAGTGTGTGAGTTAATAGATGTTTATCTGGTTGGGGTGTGGGCTGCAGGGATATGGTGGAAGTTGAGGTTAGTGGTGGTGAATCTGCAAATGGAGAATGGGTGGGAGGGGTATCTACCTTCCCTGGTGCCTCAGTGAAGTATTGTCTTTTACAAAAGAGAAATGCAAAGAGGGGGGTGCTAAGAAAGGCCCCTCTGATCTTGGCCCCAACAGTCTGAACGTGTCTCATGTTAAAAGACCCTTGTGTGTTGGTTCTGGGCCCTTGAAAGGTAATCCTAGCTGGGTTTTTCCAACAGTTTTTCCCAACATCTTTACTTGTGTGACCCCATTTTGAGTCTTAAATATGACTCTATGACCCCCAGTTGCAGCAAAGACCATGCAAAGTCTCCTTGGTCTCAGGCTGGGAGTGAGACCCTCACCTATAGACTGGGGAACATGTGAATTGGTGTGATCCTCTATGGAGACAGTGCTTGTACTAGTAGCTAATGGGATTCATGCCTGTACTAACTGCTGGTGCATGTGCTCTCCCCATGGGCTTCAAATCTTAAGTGGGTGTGTGTGTGTGGCTTGTTTTTGTAAAGTGCTTGGGTTGGTGGGAGCTCTAGAGGGGAATGCTTCCTGTCCCATTTCTTTTCCCCTTCAGTCAGCACCAGGTTGGAACCCTGTGTCTCACGTGGCAGGGCTGTGGATGCTGTTGCCGGGCCTGTAACTGTAGATAAGGTGTAACTAGCAGGGTGTTAACGTTGCTCATGGGGTTTTTCCCCAACAGGGACTGGTTCTCACCCATGTGAACGTGAAGGCTGGAGAGCGCATCAGAGTGAAGGGCAAGGTGGCACCGGATGCTAAGAGGTGGGTGACGATGATGATGATGCAGGTTGGGACTGAGGGGTCTTCCTTGAGAGCTAGTGGGGAGACCAGGGCTGGGAAAGTGGGGGTGGGGATTGTTTTGAAGTTCATTCTCTGAGTTTGAGGCCATAGTCTGATACCAAGTATCAAAGCCTTCAAATGACTTCTTGCTCTTGAATTGCTCACATGCATGAGCTCTAAATCAAAGTTCTTAGGAAGAGATGTCTGTCCTCTTGAAAAAGAGATACATGTATCCCTCCCCTTCACTTTGCACTTCAAAGCAACTGCCGTGTGAACTCTTCAAGTTGAAGTAAAAAGAGGAAAGTAACGTTCATGTTCATGATCATGAATGGGGGAAGGAGACTGAGAGGTAATCCCTTCTGTTGGTAGCTGCAGTGTGAATGGTCTTACAGTAGTTAGTTAAACTTTGATTGAATCAAATCCAAAGGGGTTGCTCCTGTTTCTCGCGGTCTGTCTGAATGCTGCCTTCCCCCAGCTGACTAAAACTTACTGTGTTTCCAGCTTTGCCCTGAACCTGGGCCGGGCTGGCTCTGACCTCCTGCTTCACTTCAACCCCCGGTTCGATTGTCACGGAGACACCCGGATCATCGTGTGCAACTCCCTGAGTGGCGGGGAATGGGGGGAGGAGCTGCGGGAGGCCGAGTTCCCCTTCCAGCAGGGGGAGGAGACCAAGGTGAGGGGGTGGAGGGAGCGCACTGCTTGGGGGAGACTGCAGTTCCCCAGTTCAGAAGGAAGAGGGAGCTCAGGAATGTTTGTGGGTCATTGACGGGGGTGGAGCTTGGAGCAGTGATGGGATGTATCTGTAGGCCATCACTCCTGTCATGGCTGCCAGAGAAACTGGCCCCTGTGCTTAGGGAAGATTGTAGCCCTTTGTCACCACTAAGTGTGAGCCCTGCCGCACTGTCTGTATCTGTAGGGTGCTATCTGCCCCTCTACCTGTTAATCGATTGGTCTGATACATGTTCCCTCTTTTCTGTCTCTCCCAGATCTCTGTGGCCTTCAATGCCCAGGAGGTGATGGTGAAGCTGCCAGGAGACCAGGAAATCAAGTTTCCCAATCGGCTGGGGTTGGAGGCTGTCCAATTCCTCTCGGTGGAGGGAGACTTCGGGGTCAAATCCATCAAGTTTGATTGATGTCTGTGTATCCTTCTCGCTTCCCTACAATAAACCTGAAGTTGCTGCTCAAGCTTTGTGTGGCCTGGGTTCCTTTATTCTTGGGATCCTGCCCTTGCCGAGAAAAGGGGTCAGTTTCTTTTTCTCCACACAGACACAAAAAAAGAGTCGAGACAAATTCCTTCTTCCTGATCCTTCTCAAGGTAGCCCATCTCAGAAACGGCAAGTTTCATGGAAAGACTATTTGGTTCTAAACCTTCTGTCAACAAAATGTTCAGATTGTTCTGACTTAGAAATGTCCAGTTTGTTCACATGAAGGGCTGAAGTCTGGGCAACCCTTCTCAGGAGAAAGAGGAGTCCCCCTGCTGCTCCCTCGCACACCTGGAATGAGGTGTACAAGAGTCCCTGGCTGGGCTATTCCTCCTCTTGTTGGAGGGGCTGGAAGCAGGGCTTAAGGGGATAGTTGTCTAGGCGAGGGAAGCAGAATGACAGCAGTCATGTGCTGTGCCACCATCCTAGGGGGAGTTCTCCAAATCGACGCAGGCTGCGGGAGTAGTGACTTCTTCCACCTCAAGTCTCCTCACCCCCACTCAGTTCCCTGTAGCAAGCAGGCTCCCACCTCTGCAGTCTTGGCTCATCTTTTTATCAACAATCCCTCGAACTAGATGCCCAGGCTGAAGCTGGGGTGAGGAGTGTGTTCTGTCAATTACACGGGCTCTGACCTGGCCACTATCATCCGTGCTTTCATTACCTTGAGACTGGACTATTGTAACGCGCTCTACGTGGGGCTGCCCAGGGTGACTGTTTGGAAACTGCAGCTGGTGCAGAATGCGGCAGCCTGTCTCCTCATGGGGACGGGCCACCAGGAGCACATTACATCAGTGCTTCATTCTCTGCACTGGCTGCCTATAGTCTTCAGGGCCTAATGCAAGGTGTTGGTTCTTATCTATAAAGCCCTATATGGCTTGGGTCCCATAGATCTTCGAGGTTGCCTCACTCCCCGTGCTCTGGATCGGTCCCTGCGGTTGACCGTGAGTGCCCTTCTTAAAGTCCTCTAGGTATCCACTTGGGGGACGACCACGGAGAGGGCATTCGCGGTGGCTCTACCGAGGTTGTGGAACTCCCGGTCCTCTCCTCTTCTTGATGACAATGCAAGACCTTGCTGTTCTGCCAGGCCTTTGGTGAGGGGGGGGGGGGTATTTTTAAGGGGTGGTGGTGGTATGGGTGGGGTATTTATTTCCTCCCTGCTCTTCCTGGGACAATGTCTTCTCCTTTCTTTTTCTCCTCATCTCCCCCCTTTTTAGATGTTTTATGTTTGTGTGGCTTTTGTATATTTTTATACCTTGTAAGTCACCTTGAGCTGCCTTTGGCAGGAGGGGTGGGGATATAAAATATTTTAATAAATAAACTCTTCATCCCCTCTGTATGAACTCTTCTCCCAGCACTAGCACTCCTGCCCCGCCCCTTAGTCACTCCTGGTGGGCGCCGTTAAAGCTGGTGCAGAGCCAAGTGAGTAGGGTGCACCTCGAATGGGGACAGGCAGTGCAGCAAGCAGCTGAGCTGTGGCCGATTGGCCTTGGGTCGCATGCTCAATACTGTAGCTTCAGCCCCGGCTGCCGGAAGGAAGGATTGTGGAGGGGCAGTCTAACTTTGCTGTGTCTTTGCCTGGGCTCCAGGCTGCTTTGCTGCTGTGCAGAGAGCAGCTCCTCAACCAACCTGGCAGCAGCTGTAGCCAAGAACATTGGGCATGGGGTAGTCAATCTACTCTCCCCTTCCACGATAGCCCAGCAAGCTCTCCACAGCAGTGACTGGGCGAGTGACAGTAGCATGGCCCCTAGTGCAGGTTTTCCCTGACCACAGGTACTGATGCTGGAGTTGTATTTATTTAATAAATTTGTACCCCGCCCCTCCTGCAAAGCAGCCTGGGGCAGCATCCAACAAGTAAGTAAACATTGTGTGGATGTTTGAGTTGTTCTGCAGACAACCCGGCCAGAGACCATTTTGGACTCAGTGTTTTGTTCTGAATAAGGAGGAACAAATAATCCAGGAATGAAAGGCTTCCCCCCTCTAGCTCTAGATGATCTTATTGTTGCCTCACAAACGGCCTTTGAGGCTGGGGCACGACCAGGATACTCTTCAGGGGAGGCATGTGCTGATTCCTCCTAATAAGGGGGATAACAAATGAAGCAAAAGCCGCCGGTGTGGGCAGTGAGTGTTGTGTGCCATTCACCTGCCTCGGCTAAGGGTTTGCACTTAACAGCCAGAGCCAGGGGACTGTCACCCACTCTCCCCGACTGCACGCAGGCCTCCTCTCGTCCCCTTCCTCTTGGGCTTCTCCTGGAAGGAGGCCCGTGGCAAGGGGACCATCGCTGTCCTCATCCCCGCTCTAGTCTGTTCAAGCTTGAGCTGGCGTGAAATGGATCAGGGTCGGGTGATCCTTACTGGGGAGCGTAGCACTGCGCTGCTCCCTAGCAAGGATCCCCCATATCAGTTGCAAGCCAAGAAGCTGAAATTGACAGGGGAGGGATTCTTCCTGGGGAGCACAGCGCTGCTCCAGTCAGCAAGGATCGCCCGGTGCTGGTTGGTTTCAAGCTGGGATGGTACCAGGGTGGAGGAAGCACAGCCCTATTCTCCCCTGTATCGAGCCTCTATTCAATGGCAGGAATATGTGTTGGTCCAGGGGATGACACGTCTTGTTTCCTGACCTGCAGCTCATCCTCCTTTTTGAAGACGATGCTGTGCAGGTATCTACTACCGCGATAAACTGACCAATAGCCACTCATTTGGAGGTGGCTATATTATTTATCAGTTTTAGTCATGCTGCACATTCCCGTGTACATTAAATCAGTGCTTTTTTCTTTCCCTCACATGTTAGAACCATGTGGGAAAGACTCCATGCGCTTATTTTGCAGTTCTTACGTTTGTGTTTCAAGCGCATTGAGGGGCAGCCGAAAGCTGCCTTTATAAGCGCGCATTTGAACTGACCCGCATAAATCCTCTTGTGGGAATGTCGGTACACAGCGTCTCGCTTCTCTGGGCTCAGCTCCTCTCCCCTCTGTGGGAGCCTAGAGCCAGTGAGGAGCGGTGTAACTGACATGATATTGACTAGCCGAGTCAATTACATGTCAGTTACACAGCGCCTCACTTCCCCGCTCTGGCTCAGCTCCTCTGCGGGGAAACAGGGCGCTTGTAGTGAAAATGCTGCTTCCTAAATGCAGTCAATTTCAAAATGCACCTAAATAAACCAAATGTGAATAGCGCATGGGTTTATTTAAGCACATTTTGAAACGGACTGCATTTAGGAAGCAGCATTTTAATGTATGTGGGAATGCGCTCATGCACACACACTTTCCTCCCCCTAGTCTATCTCTGATTCCTCTGTCCCTTCTCTTCCTGGAGTGAGTGGGGTGTGAGCAGGAGAGAGGAGAGGCACGGTGGAGAGATATGAGTAGGGGTCAGGCATACTCTATCATCCTTTTTCTTATTGTACTTACAATTACTATGTATGTTATAAATTAAAATGCTTTAAAAAAGAGGAAAAATTCAAGCTTGACAAACTCAGCTCTGGAAATTTGGAAAAATCAAACATGTTCTGACACCAAAGCATGAAATGGTGAGTCTTGGGCAAGCAACATTTCCCCTGAGGCTTAAGATAACAGTGGGTGTTGGGTGGCCAGAGATGCACATTTTAGAGGTCACTTATGAGAAATACAGGTTGCAGAGCTGCATTGGAGCTAATGCAGCCCTGCAACCTGTATTTCTCATAAGTGCCCTCTACAATTTGCATATCTGGCTACCCTAGCTGGGTGGGTCTGATCCTCCATGTGCCCCCTGGTGGGCAATTGCAGCTGCCACACTTAGGGGGCAGCACGGTGAGCAGGGCAGACAGTCTGTGCCCCTGTAAGGAACCTGGGTGCTCCGGTTGCTGGCAGAGGTTCCACCACGCATGTGGGTGCCCAGCTCCTCCAGCCTGCCCATGATCCCACACTCCCCCTGGGCATAACGTGCCCATTCACAACTAGCGACTGTGCCCGCTGCTCAAAGCCCTGTGGCAGATTGTGTCATGGGGCAAGCGGGGACCAGGCCCACAAGTGACAGCGCAGTATCACACGTTGGGCAACTTTAGCCCAGATGCTGTTTCCCTGGCTTTTTTTGGAGGCCACGGGGCATAGTAGCTAGCTGCCCCTTCTGCCCCAGGGCGGGGTGAAATCTGGCAACTGCCAGGCATCTGAGGCGCTGCATCGTGCAGTAAGGCTGCCCGATGTGGAGTAACGCTGCCCAAACTGGGTTAGCGTCTCTTGGCTGTTCCCAGGATGCCGTCAGGCACAAGGTCGGGACAGTAAAGGAGTAACTGGCTGGTCTAGCGATTTGGAATTGGAACTACTATTCTGGCAGGGCTGGAGCCAGGATCTGTGGGAAAGAGTGAGGTTTAGCAGGTGGACTAGGACCTAGGTAGGATTACTACCTCTCTGGGTTTGACCCTGAATTTTCAGGTCAGCCAGAGGTGTGCCTGGTAACCTAGAGCAATCAGGGCTTCAGGAGGCAGCCACGGCCAGTAAAGGATGGGCCATGGAGACTTACTTGGATTTTCAAGGACAGTTCTATAAACAGCTGTTAGTCAAACTGTCTGAGGACGAGACCTTGGGCTGAGGGGCCGGGCGTGTATAGCGGGAGGAGATGGAGCCCTCCATCATGACTGGTTGGGCACTTCTCTGGAGCAACCAGTGCTCCCAAAGCCAGAGATGGGATACTGGGCTGCCCCAGGCTAGCAGTGGCCTTATGTTCTATATCTTGCTCAGGATATGAACTAGTGAGCTAGTCATGAAAGGCTCTTCATTCATCTTCTGCACCTTGGGATTTACAAGTCATTGTTGCGGAGGTGGCATTTTAGTCCAGTCACACTTATCCCTTCCACAGCAAATCAGAGAATAATAGAGCTGAAAGGGACTACAGGGCTCATTGAATCCAGCCCCCACGCTTGGTGCAAATCGTCCCAGACACATGCTCATCCAGCCTCGTAAAAAACCAACAACCCAACTCTCGGTGATGGAGAAGCCCCAGCTTCCCTAGGTAGCCTTTACAGTCAGGAATTTCCCCCTGAAGTTCACTCTAAATCTCTCTTGCTGCAGCTTGTACCTATTGCCTCTTGTCCTGCCCTCCAGCTCAAGAGAGAACAATTGTTCTTCTCTTCTTTATGGCTGCTTTTCAAATATTTGTAAACTCTTATATCCCACCCATTGTCTTTTCTCCAAGCTGAGCATATCCAAATCCTTCTGGTCTCTCTTTTGTTTGCTTCCTCTGCGCCCAAGTGTTAAGTAACTAGCTGCACCCCCCACCCAGCTGCGTGATGAAGTAGCATCCCATGTTCCATGCAGGAGAAACTGAGGCCCAGCAAGAGGAGCTGGCAAAGGTTACATGGTGTGACGTACACCAACAGTTGTGATTGGTCCCAACCTGCTACATGGGGATTCTCGCTGCTTTATTCTTGTACTCAACAGCCCTGCACGCACAGGTGTTTGGAAGTTCTGGCCTTTAAAAGGGGAGCACATTTTGCTGTTGAGGTGGCTAATGGATTTAGGTGTGATCCTCAGAGCAAATAGTTCTAGAATTTAATGCAGGTGTGGGTCGCTTACCGCTCTGATCAGAATGGGAGAGGTTAGCACTAATGGTGCAATCCTCCACAATTAAAGTCAATGAGAGTTTTGCCATGGAAGTCAATTAATAATTAGTCAGTCAGTTTTACCATTGAAGTCAAGAGTTAACTTTAATGGATTGGAGATTATATCCTATAGTCTAAGCCAATGAGAGTATTGCCATTGATTCAATGAGTTTAGGATTGCAGCCTCTGCATTAGCACCAACACTTTCTGCTCTGAGGACAGTGCCACTGGATTGGTCCCCCAAAGCATCTGTGCTTGTGGAGGTTCCAAATCAAACTATGGTTTTTGTTTTTTGTACACGCTCCCCATGTTTCTGATCAATTGGAAAGAACATCTCCCATGCTGGAGGTAACGCCCAAAATACTGATGGCTACTCCCCACAACTCTGTGATTGGCTAGTCGACTCTCTCTCTCTGTGAAATAAATTTGTTATATATTTTAGTATATTGATTGCTTATTTTTGTAAATATATTCTGTTAATAAATGTATATATATTGTTTTTTGTTTCTTTAGTTGCTTGTTGGTCTGTCTCAGTATTGTTCGCTATCTTTTTTGTTTTTTGTCCAATCAGAAATGTCTAAAAATTTCCCTGGCTATACCCATTTCTGCTGTGATTAGCTGCGAGACAAAGTACATCAGATGATGTCTTTTACTGGATCAACTACTGTTGGGGAGTCGCAAACAGTAGTTGGTCCAATAATGTGGAGAGTATGCAAACTTTTGGGACGCACAGGGTTTTTCCTCAAGCTGGTAGCAAATCACAATAACTCTCCTGGAATAAATTGAATGAGTGGGTGTGCCCCTGTCCCAGTCAAAGAGATGTTACAAAATCCCCACCTCCTTCTGATTGGCTGAACAGGGGAAGGCTCAGGTCCTGACAGCTACTTAAGACTCAGAGAGGAACGTGATAGAAGCTAATATTTCTGGTTTGTGTTTGATGCTCAGTGATGGGATCTGTGTTGTCTGAGCAATGGTGTGTGTGAGCTGGTTGGGGTGTGATTTACAAGGATTTGAGTGGAAATGGAGAATGTCTTTTTACAGATATTTTTACTCCCATTTCTTACTGTAAAGGCTTCCAAACTTTGGGTTGGGATCCTAAATGAAGTCTTTCTCCTGGCTGGTGTTCCATAGCTTTTGTAGGCCTTTACTGCTGCCTGAGGATATGGAATTGCTTTTAGGTTTCAAAATGGGGTCAGAATGTCTGGGAACCCTTGTCCTGGCTCCTGGGGCAAACTTGGCTGTCTCTGGATTTTTCCTTGCGACGGAGTCCAAATCTCCCATGCTATAGCTTCATGTACCCATCTTTTCTTTTTTGCCCAGGTTTGTGTAGCAAGTGAGATCAATTGGTCTTCATCTTCTCTATGGTGGTCTTTCCATTACTTGTAGACTATTATCCTGTTCCCTTCTTGAAGCAGAATGGACCTGAGCCTTTCAATCACTGCTTGTATGACTTGTGTTCCAAACCCTTTATCATCTTTGTTCCCACCCCCCTTCCCAGCTTTCCTATAGCCTTCTTAAAATGGGATGCTCAAAACTAAATGCAGTACTCCAGCTGGGACCGAACCAGAGCTGAGTAGCATAATAGCTTCCTGTGCATTGCAAATGATGCTGCTGCTGACGTCTCCTAGACTGGCATATCTTTAAAATAACAACACTGTTGGCTCCTGCCCAGTTGATGATGCCTCTTCTTGATCTAATGGCTTCTAAAAGTACTGAGTAGTGTGTTGTACTCCTAGAGGGGAGGCTTTGCACTGCGCTCCCTGATGCTTCGAGCCCTAAGGCAGCCCTTTCTTTTCCTGCGGTTGGATTGTAACTAGTACTACCCAACACCTGCTGCCCCATTGGTAATGGATGGGACAACAACAAAAACACAGGAATTTTCAGGTTCCCGTTAATAGTCTCTTTCTGTCCCAGCTCAACATTTGGGACCTGCCATTACCTTGTCCATTACCAACACACGTTGCCCTTGTCATGCCAATGACCTATCCCTGAATTGGGAAAAACTGGGGTGTATCTATCTAAGCGGTATTAATGTTTTATGTTTTTCCCTTCCATCAGGGACTCTGTCTTACTCATGTGAGCATGAAGGCTGGAGAAAGCATCAAAATGAAGGGTAAGGTGGCACCAGATGCCAAGAGGTTTGTGTTGCTGCTGGAGCGGCTGTCTGGGATTGAGGGGCATTGGCAAATTGGGGTTTATATAGACCCAGGGCTGGGATGGTGGTTGGGAGGGGTTGGCTGAGATTGATGTGTGTTGCCAGAGTTTTGGCTGAATGAGGTTTCCTCTGTTCCTAGTTTTGCCCTGAACTTGGGCCGGGCTGGCTCTGACCTCCTGCTTCACTTCAACCCCCGGTTAGATTGTCACGGAGACACCCAGACCATCGTGTGCAACTCCCTGAGTGGCGGGGAAAGGGGGGAGTAGCTGCGGGAGGCCGAGTTCCCCTTCCAGCAGGGGGAGGAGACTAAGGTGAGTGAGGCAGGAGCTCTATAGCCTGGTTATGAATGGCTAGAGATGTCCATTCCATTGCTGGAAGGGGGGGGGGGGGCAGGGCTGTTCTTTGGAGCAGATGCACTTTCCTTATTGGGTGGCTGACTGATCCAACATGGAGGGGAGGTAGGGAGAGCTGTGGCAGTGGGTTGTGGGTACAGCTCAGGATGGAGAGGCCTCAACAGATCTGGGGTGCAGTCTGGGATTGAGAGGCACCAGCAGAACTGTCTTGGAAGAGGCGGCTCCCACTCCCCTCTCCTCGAAGGGCAGACACGCCCAGTGAAGACGTAGCATTGCAGCCTGCCCTTGTAGCAGATGTATCTGGCGAGACATCTGACTCCAGTTGTAATATTGCTTTGTTGATACCCCCACCCTCTTCTTTTTCCCAGATTCTTGTCTCCTTCGATGCCCAGGAGGTCATGGTGAAGCAAATTTCCCAACCGGCTGGGATTGGAGACAGTCAAATTCTTCTCAGTGGAGGGAGATCTTGGGGTCAAATCCATCAAGTTCAAGTGATGTCTAGTCTGGTCTGTGTCCCCTGCTCCCCCCCCCCCCCCCCACAAATAAAACCTGTGTTTGCTGCTCAATCGTGTGTGTGGCTTTGGCTCCTTAGCCTAACCCTTCCTTCTGGGTGTGTAGTAATGGATCTGGTGTGTGACATCTTCACAATGGCAGCAGCACGTTTAGAAAGCTGAAAAAAATCTTATTCTATTCTGTGGCAGTGGATTAAGAATTATTTTGCTTTTTGGATAACTGAGGTTTTTCTCCAGGTGCAATCCTAAAATCGGTGGTGGTCTAACCGTTGCCTTTAATGGGGTCAGGGACAGTTTCTATTGGAAGTTGCTGACTCAGCACAATCTAATGGGGGTGGAGGATTACACCCTCACTACCATAACCTCGGCCCAAAAGTCACATTTGTTCTGAAGGCTCAATGACTCTCGGGGATGCTGAGACATGGGCAAGCTCCACTCGGTTTTAGAACTAAGACAAGAGACAGAAAGAACTATGGGTGAAACCAAACCAAATGCTAACTCCGTTTTAACACTGCTTTTAACACTTATTATGCATGGAGCAGGGCTGTATTGGTGCCCTGTGCTGCCCTGCACTATGCATAAGAAATGTTAAAGTGGCGTTAATGTCTGTTTTTTTTCCACTTGATCATCTTTTCTTCCTCCATTACAGGTGTTGCTCGTACGGCAAAGCTTGTGCGTACCCTATAGCCTTGTTGGCAGCTGTAGAAAAGGACTTGCAGCACTGCCCCAATTGGGACAGGAGCAGGGATGCTGTTGTCAGATTGGGGTAACCTAGCAGGAACCTCTGCCCTCGGTAAATCCTTGCCAATGGGGTGCTCTTCTTGGTAGATGTGCAGTTGGGGAGGCCCTACGGGTGGACCCAAACCTGCTTCTGTGGCCCTATTCTCTTGTGCTACAGCACACCTGGGGTTGACAGTGCGTTGCTCCTACTTAGTGGCCGATACCCGATCTGTAAACTATCCTTAACCTTGAGAAACATGCATGATGCCCCAAGGAAGAGAAGTCCCTAGCAGTATTTGGGATTATTTATTTCAGTTTGTACCACACAACCCACCTTTCCTGTAGGCTCAGGGTTGCTCATGTCTCAAGTAGTAATCCTTGCGACAACCCTGTGAGGTAGATAGGCTAAGAGATCTGTGACTGGCCCAAGGTCAACCAGTCAGTTTATGGCTAAGATGAGTCTTGAACTGGGGGCCTACCTCCTGGTCCCAGTACTGTGCTCTTAACCAATACGCCACACTGGCTATATAATTAAATTATTATTTAAGAACATAAGTAGTGCCATAGTGGGTCAGACCAATGGTCCATAGAGCCCAGTATCCTGTCTCTGAAAGTGGCCAATCTACTTCGCTTGGGAGAAGTACCCAATAGGTCACAATAGGCGATCAATTTTGTGTAGTTCCAGCCCCCAACAGCAAGAGGTTACGTTCCCAAAACCTGCTTGGCCAATAGCCATTAGTGGAGCTAGTCTCCAAGGACTTATCCAATTCCTTTTTAAAACTAGCTACACTGAAAGTGGTCAAGGTCAGTCTGGCCTTGACCATGTTCTCTGGCAAGAAGTTCCACGTGTTAATTTTATGCTGAGTGAAAAAATACCTTCTCATTTGTTTTAACTTTGCTACCGGTTAATTTCATGGAGTGTCCCCTTGTTCTAGTACTCTTAGGGAGGGTAAATAACCGCTCCCTATTTACGTGTTCCACACCACTCATGATTTTATAAACTTCTCTCCTATCCCCTCTCAGTTGTCCCTTCTCCAAGCTAAAGAGCCCTAACCTATCAAGCCTCTCCTCATACAGGAGCTGTTTCATACCCGTGATCAGTTTTGTTGCCCTTCTCTGTACCTTTTCTAGTTCTACTATGGCTTTTTTGACATGGGGTGACCAGAACCGCACACAGTTGCAGTCCAGGTGCAGTTGTACCATAGATCTATATAGAGACATTACAATATTTTCAGTCTTAGTCTCTATCCCTTTCTGAATGATTCCTAACATTGTTTGCTTTTTTGACCATCGCCGCACACTGAGCTGAGGATTTCAATGTCTTGTCCACAAAGACTCCAGCATCCCTCCTGAGTGGTAATTCTTAATTTAGAACCCAGCATTGTGTCCACATAGTTTGGGTTATTGTTCCCTATGTGCACCACTTTCTTTGCATTCATCCACATTCAACTTCATCTGCCATTTGGATACACAGTCTTGCAAAATCCTTAGGGAGAAGGGAGCTAGAGCCAGGAAAGCAGAATGTTCCTTCATGGTTTTGCAGCTCAAATTGCTCAGGGTGGGGGACTGCTTCTCTAATTCTACCCCTGCCCTAAGACTCCCCTACTGCTGCTATAGTGAGCTTCTATATGGGTGCAGGGGGGAAATTGGCTCAACCGGCCTTGCGCCTATTTGAGGCAAAAGTGATCCCCCAGATCATGTACGCTATCCCAGTTTGGGGACCAGCCTACTTGCATAGATTAGAAGTACTCCAGAATGGATTCCTGAGGCTTATACTTGGACTGCCGAGGGGTACTCCCCAGGCAATACTTAGGGTGGAATCCCATTGCTGCCCGCTAAGGCAAATTGCCTTGCTGTTAATGTTGAAATACTGGCTCCAGAAATATATGTTTCCTGGGAACGATAGGTCGTTAATCTCACTG
>QEPC01005747.1:627270-637838 GCA_003113815.1 Sphenodon punctatus | reverse complement strand
AGGAATGGAGAAAGGTCAGGAAGAAGGAGGAAGTCCAGTAGGAGCTTCCTGGGCACATCCCACTTGGGAGGGGGCTTAGAAGCAGAGATCAGGAAAGGTTAAAGTGACACTCACACTAACTCACTATCTCTACTCCCAATGCCCCTAGTGGTCATTAGGGTTTGTTGGTGCAAAAGGTCAATGTCATCTGGAACTGTTTCTCCAACACCGCCATGGGCGCATGCCTGTTAGAAGGCTGCCCACTCTGAGAGTAGGGTTGCCTTCTAGGAGGGGGGGAGTTTCCGGTTGGCGCCGAGAGTGCAGCATTCCATGACTGGAGGACGAACAGTCAGCAGCAGGTCATGCTTGCTGCTGACCCAGCGGAGCGCCAGCTGCGGATAAGCTTTCCCCTGAGGTAGCAAAGGAGAAATGGGGCGAGTAAAGAAGAAGGTGGCCACAGCGGTGAAAGACCACAGGAACAAAATGGTGGCTGTGCCAGCCCGGGTTCAGGAGTGGCCTTCACAGCAGCACACAGCAGTAGGTGCGGCCCCTGGGGCGGAGGCGATGACAGATGGAGGGATCATTCCACAAAGGGATAAAATGTTTGCCCACCTCACAGCATGCGAGGCCTTGGTGAGGGCACGGACGAGCACCCGGGATGGAGGGGAGGGCAGCGCGGGGCTGGAGAGACACGGGCAATATGGCAGGGAAACAAACTGGGATGGTAGAGGGAGTCCGGATGGCCACTTGCCTTTGGGCCAGCTTGCAAGAGGCCAGTGAGATGGTAGGAGAGGCGGCAGCCTCCCAGATGCCACAAACAGGTCTAACCACATGGGGCAGCAGGGTGATTAGCCCTCCCACCAGGTACAGGACTGAGGGAGGAGAAGGTACAGGAGGCCTGACCGCTACCCTGAGTCACCCCCCAGGGTTGAGTAGAGAGAGTACAACCCCATGGGATGAAGAAAGGGGGGAGGGACAGGTCTGGGAAGCAGGCTCATCCAGGAATTGGGACCAAGGGTCCAGGGTAAATTTACCAAGATGCCCCTTGCTGCAAACCCTGTATGGGGAACAGGGCCCACCTGCTGCAAGTGGCATGGTCGGACAAGGGGGAGGTATTCCACCTTATGGAGGACCAAACTGGGACAACTACCAGCAGGGGGGTATCCCACAGCCAGAGCAAGGGCAGGGGACCCCCCACCCTCCGGTGACCTGGAAAGCTTGCGAGCGGGGTTCGCTGGGTCTGGGGGTTCTGTTCCTTCTTGCAGCAACGAGGCACCTCTGGAGCACAGGAGGTGGGTGGAGCAGAGCCAACCAGAGCGGGGCAGGGATGAGGAGCTATGGAAGCGGATCGTTGCCTTGGAAACTGAGCTGCAGGGAGCAGGAAGCAAGACGGCGACTGGCAACGTTATGGCACACTACTGCACTGCTCTAGAGTATCAGGACGAGGTCCAGAATGAACCAGGTAATGCAGAGGATTGCGTGGACCAGAGTGACCAACTAGGGGAGCAGGTACAAGGGGTGATTGAGATGACCACTACACCAAGGGAGGCAGCAAGCAGAGGCACTAGTGGGCAGCTAGGGAGCTCGGGTATTATACAAGGGAATGACATGGGTGGCTCTACGGTGATGCAAGCTTGGGATGTCAATGGAGTGGGGCTGAGTCCATCTCAGCTGGTGTGGATGAACGGGGCATGGGTGATGGTGACGCCTGTTGCCCTCCCCTCCCAGGGTACCATGGTAGGTGCAAAGAATTTGGGAACAATTCCACCACCACCATCGATAGGGGGGCAGGCTCAGCATAATCCCTTAGAACATAGTGTGACCCCAGCCCCACCCATTACCATTCCAGTGCAAGCAGAGATGCCCCCTCCCCTGCCTCCGGGTGGGGGGCAAGTTTAGCTTTAGGGGCCCCATTTGGAGAACACCTCCTCCTGGCCACTAAAGAGAAGATATGGAAGGGGGAGTAAGTCGACTTGTTTGCCCTGCTGTTCAGTAACCTGATAGTCGATCACTCTGAGCAGGATGATGGCAAGGATAAGGAGAAGTTCAAACGCCCTAAAGTGGACAGGAATTGGGCTAACTGGACAGCAGCGTATGCTGTATTTATGGGGGTCATGATGCAGGCTTACCCAGGGCGGGGGCTGGAATTACACAAATATGCAGACATAGTGAGGAGGGCCTACGGTATGGAACCTCCTGCTGCTTGGTTGCGATATGACGAAGCTTTTCATCATAGGGCAACCACCACCCCTGGTTTGCACTGGGATGTACATTTAAACGACCTATGGTTAGAGAGCATGATTGGCACAACTAGCACACCCCGTTCTGATAGCGGGCTTACGTTAGTACGGGTTTGTGTGTGTGTAGTGCCAGCTAATGAGCCATTTTGGGGGGACAGCGGAGGAGTACGCAAGGGGGGCCAGGCCCTTTCTGGGAGTTTAACAAGGCAGGAAGATGCAATAGATCATCATGTCGTTTCCGACATGTGTGCTCTGACTGTTCAGGGAGTCATCCCGCATGCAACTGCTTTCGAGCACGGCAGAAGGGTAGAAAAGGGAGATATAATCAAGGAGGAGGAAACGGTAGAGGCAGACAGGGGCCCACCTCAGGGATAGGAGCAGCAAATGGGGCTGATGCCAGTCAAAATTGATCGGCTAGCACGGGCATTAGTAGGACACCCAGACCAAGCGGAGGTACGTTGTGTAGTGCAAGGCTTTACAGATGGTTTTGAGATCCCGGCGGGCCCAGTACACCCCCGTACGGTCCCACTCAACTTGAAATCGGTAGTGGGGTTTGAGGAGGTGGTTATTGAAAAAATTGCAAAGGAAGTCAAGGCAGGTAGGGTGGCGGGCCCTTTTGCCTGGCCCCCAATGGACAATATGATAGTGTCGCCATTGGGAATAGTGCCAAAGAAAACTGTAGGAGAGTTTAGAATGATCCACCACCTGTCTCATTCAAAAGGAAGCTCGGTTAATGATGCTGTCCCAAAGGAACTGACAACCATTAAGTACTCCTCATTTGCTGTTGCGGTAGAGAAGGCAAAGGCTTTGGGGCGGGGGGCACTGCTAGCAAAGTGTGATGTCAAATCAGCATTTCACTTGCTACCCGTGCACCCTAGCAGCTTCCACCTGTTAGGTTTCGTATTTGAGGGTCAGTATTATTACGATCGCACCATACCAATGGGGTGCTCGATATCATGTTCAGCGTTTGAGCGTTTCAGTTCCCTAATGGAATGGGTATTTAAACAATGGCTACAGGCGGGTGATGTAACAAAATATCTCGATGATTTTTTGATACTCAGCAAACCGAGATCTGGCAATTGTGCCTCAGCCCTCCAAATGTTTCAGGGTTTAGCTCGGGACATTGGTGTCCTGCTTCTCCTGAAAAAACCGAGGGGCCCACCACTAGACTGACCTACCTGGGAATTGAGTTGGACACTGAACACATGGTTTCGAGGCTACCTGAGGAGAAGTTGGCAACCCTCAGGCAGAAGATTAAAGAAACCTAGGGGCCCATAAGATCACCGTTCGGGCACTGCAGTTATTAGTGGGGAATCTTAATTTTGCTTGCCGGGTAGTGGCCCTGGGAAGGACTTTCTTGTCCTGCATATACGGTCGGCTGGGTGGAGAACTATCCCCCCACTATCATATACGAGTGACCAATGCGATGCGGCAAGATTTGAGGACATGGCTGGAATTTCTGGAGGGGTTTAATGGAGTTAGCTTTTGGAGGGAGCGATTAGTACTCCAGGCCGACCTGCAGGTTTAATCTGACTCAGCAGGCGGGGTCGGTTTTGGTGTGTATTTTAGAACACGCTGGTGTGCGGGTAGGTGGCCTGACGAGTGGCATCAATCTGGAGTAACCAGGGACCTCACTTTCTTGGAACTATTCCCAATAGTGATAGCGGGCCTATTATGGGCCAGGCATTTTGCAAACCATTCTGTAAAGTTTTGGTGTGATAATTTAGCAGTTGTGCATGTGGTTAATTCGTTGTCCTCGTGATCTCCTCGAGTCATTACTCTAGCTAGGACATTAGTGGCAGCATGTTTAAAAGACAACATCCTTTTCGTGAGCCAGCACGTTCCCGGGGTTGACAATGGCATAGCCGATGCCCTTTCTCGGTTCCAGATGGACTGATTTAGAGAATTGGCACTGGATGCCAGGGGCACCCCGGATCCCCTACCATCCGGGGTGTGGAGCCTTGGGTTTTAGAACTGCAGACCATCGTGCAGGGATCCCTGTCGTCAAGAACACAGGCTGCCTATGGTAGGGCCTTACGGGATTTTCAGCTGTTTAGGGTAGGCCGGAGGTGGGGACAGGGTTTTCCCATAACAGAAGTCGAAGTGCTAGTTTAATATGGCACTGAAACAAAAGGGTTTAGCAGCAGGGACTAGATCAGGCAAGATAGCGGCCCTTCCCTTTGTAAGCAAACTTATGGGATATCCCTCCCCAGACAACGGATTTTATGTAAAACATACGTTGGAAAGTTGGGCCAGGCTCCCATCTTCCCCAGGGGTGGTGAGGGTACCCATCACTACTCCCTTATTACAACAACTGGTGGGGGCCCTCCCGGGGGTATGTAGGGACGAATTTGAGGTGCAGCTGTTCACCACTGCATACGTAATAACATTTTTTGGAGCGTTCAGGATCAGCGAGATCGTGTCCTTATCTGGCAGAGATAACTCTGGCAGGGCAGTGGGGTTGGATGACCTTGAGTGGTCCAGTGCTTCCCTCCAGCTGCGGCTTCGGTACTTGAAGACGGATCAAAGCAGGAAGGGCCAAACGGTGCCATTGTATAAGACAGGGGTAGATGCTATTGCGCGGTGTTGCAGATGGGGAAGTACATGAGCATATACCCGTGCCTGCCTGGTAGGCTATTTTTACACATGGAAGGTACCCCTTTAACGTATCAGTTTTCAGCAGTGATGCGCATGGTATTGGGAAGGACTGTGTTATCACCTGGGGAATCTGGATCCCACTCGTTCCGAATCGGAGCTGCCACAACGACGGCCACTGCCGGGTTAACTGAGGAGGCAATCAAGGCAGTAGGCAGATGGCGATGGAGGACATACAAAAAGTACGTAAGGCCATCACCATATTAAATATGCTTATTTCCCAGGGCTCAGTACCTCCTCAGCTAACAGAAGAGTTGTGTGGATCATGGCCATAGCCTTGTGTGTTGGGCGAATAATGCAGCTGCAAGGAGCGCCTGGGGTGATCGGTGGGGTTTGTCAGAAGGTGCCTGGATCATATGGAATGGAAGGAGCGGTATGCAGTGGCACCAGTTGTTACCTACTCTACAGGGAATGTGGAGCAAGCCGGCACCACAAATATTGGTTATTCATGTTGGCAAAAATGACATACCTGCCCGAAAAGGGGTGAATTTGATAATAAGCATCAAGAATGATTTGTTAAGACAATGGTTTCCATGGGTCCATTTAGTTTGGACAAGTTTAATTCCCAGGTTAAAATGGAACAAGGCACGATACCCGGGTAGAGTTGATAAGACTAGGAGGAATATAAATAGGGCGATAGGAAAATGGTTAATAGGTTTGGGGGAGTAGCACAATCTGGCATTCGGGCATAGTGCACACGAGGCCTGAATTGTATTTGTATCGGAGTGAATGGGGTGCATTTATCCCCTACTGGAAATGATAGCTATTTGTCTGTGTTGGCGGGGCATTTGCAATCCTTGCTTGGCACTAGGCGGTGGGGGTCGGAGTAGTTCAGGAATGACTACGCCTTTGTGGCAGGGGTCCAGTATGTGAAAGTAGGAAAACTAGGTAAGGCTATAGGACAATTCTGAGTCATCTCCTTAAGAGATGGGGAGGTGACACCCAGGCAATGCAGGCACAGCATGCACTGGGGTCATGTCCCTGGGAGGGGGTGTCTGAGCGGGGTGGGCAAGGACATGCACAGTCCTCAACCTCGCTGGCACGGAAACTCCATACTCTGGCCCAGAGCGGACTTGCCCCCTTCGGCAAGTGACCTGTCAAAGGGGTGAAGTTTGTAAGTTGATTGCACTGCCACTGGAAGGCACTTCCAGGACAGTCCATGGGTTAATATTATTAATAAGTAGCTAGCATACTGGGCCCAGATTGCTTGGTGCAATTACCCCACCGGCCTGAGATTGTTTTAATAAAGAGTGCGGCCTTTTTAAATCCAGATTCTGTCTCTGCGTTTGATTGGAGGGTGCACCGACAATAGGTTTACTTGTTTATTCCTCCTGGAACCCAACTGAAGCCAAAGGGATTCATCGGCCCTCCCCAGGATTGAATTTGGGCCTGTCTAGAGCCACCCTACATGCCCTGTACGGGAACTGCTCTATACTGCTTCCCTGGTGAAGCATGCCTGCCTGACTAACTCTATTAGGCCTCTCTTTGAAGAAGCGGTAACAGCAACATCAAAAGACCAGACTGAAATAATTACACTTGTTTCTTTCCCAGCCCTTTTGTGTTTGTTCGTGCTGCGAAATCTGAGGTCCCTTATGGAAAAGAGAGGATCATTGTCCCCCTTCAATGGCTCTTCTATGTCCAGATCCATAGACCTTCCAGCCACTGTGCTTGTCCCTACAGGGCTACAATTAGGGTGGCCAGATATGCAAATTTTAGAGGACGCTTATGAGAAATACAGGTTGCAGGGCTGCATTGGCTCCAATGCAGCCTGCCAACCTGTATTTCCCATAAGCGTCCTCTCAGGGGCGTAGCAAGGTTGAGAAGGGCCCGGACTCAAGCCTCAGTTATGGGCCCTTCATATGCGCGCGTGCTTCAACAACTCAAAGTGGGCAGAGCTTAAGGGATGGGGCGGGGCCTGCTGACAGCTTCTAAATATACAAAATCCAGCGGCTAGGAGTTATAACTGTGGCCATAGACAAGCATGGCCTCCCAATGCTTCCCACTTCCTTAGCCGAGCATCTACCACCATTCCTCAGGAGTGGTTCCACTGCAGGGGCAGCCGGGCGGGCAGTGAGGCAAGCACAGAGAGACTGACTGTGTCCACTGCCTTACTGGAGGAGGGGCCAGGGGGTGAGCGTTGCCAGTCTGGCCTCCAGGGCCTGTAGCTTCTTGCTGTCGGTGCCGCCTGTGCCTTGTGCACGCATGCAGTGCGACCAGTTCAGAGGTGCTGCTATCAAACACACCAGACACCCCATAATCAGTTCATGCTGCCCCCACCCATAACCATTTAATTTGTGCCCCTGGGGCAGCGTAAATTGATTAGATGGGGGGCGCAAATGAACTGGTTATGGGTTGTGGGTTTAAAGACAATATTCCTGTTAGCAATAACTTCATTAAGAATAGCAGCCATAATAATTTCAGAACCATATTTGCAGATTTATTTTCCAAAATAGAATATATATTGCTTTACATCCTAAATTCCTACCTAAGATAGTATAAGTAAGACAGTTGTGAGAATGTGGCCCTTTTTAGACGGGCCTCTCCCATCCATGAACACGCAGATTTCTGTGTGTTCATGGGTGGGGGAGCCCCGTGTGAACGATGCGGTGCACGCGCCCATGGTGTGTGGGGGTGCATGCACGCCTGCCTAACACGCATCCTCACTCACCACCACCCCACTCGTTCCCACACATGGAGCAACCGGGGGAAACGGCGGTTACTCCGTGGGTGTGGGTGAGTGGGGATGCATGTGCAGCCATGTGCATGCCCTGTCCATGCACTGGTGCGCCAACGGACCTCCCCCAGTCAGTGGAGCCATGTAAAAAATAGCATGTGAGGAGCCACTCAAAGAAGAACAGATGGTTGCTACCTTGTAAATAAGGTTCTTTGAGATTGCTCCGAACATTCTCACAACACCCACCCTTCCAGCCCCGCATGGAATTTTTTTCTTATATTCCTAGAAAGGGTTGGAAGGAACTGTCATTCAGAGGGGGAGAGGGCTTTTTATACTAGAAGAGCTCGAGACCACCACGTGGTCTATTATTTGAATAGGGTGAGCATGCACAACCCAGTTGTGAGAATGTTAGACGCCATCTCGAAGAACCTTCTTTACAAGGTAATAACCTTCTGATCACTCACATGGGCAGGAGTTGTTTGTAAACAAACAGCTTTATAGTGAGGGATGGGGACTGGAGCCAGAGAGGGGAGGCAGCAGAAGAACTTAGGCTGCATTCTCAGCTGGTGGTGGCGGCAGCACCAGTGGGAGGGGCGAGGGAGACACAGCGCGGAGGAGCCGGCAGCCAGGAGGTGTGAATGGGGATCTCTTTTCCTGGCCGCACTCCTGCCTCCCTCACCCCTCCCGCTGCCACCACCGTCCCCCCTCAGGCCGGTCCTGCCTACGGGGCCCCCCCAAGGGCAGGGCCCAGGTGCAAATGCACACACCCCCGCGTCACGGTAGCTACGCCATTGCGTCCTCTAAAATCTGCACATCTGGCCATCCTATCTACAACTGCACCCAGTCCCCCCACAGCAGAGGGGAGAATCCACCTAGAGCCCAGAGGGCTCAACCCTTGCTTCCGTTAACCCATTGACTTTTCCTGGCCGCACTCCTGCCTCCCTCACCCCTCCCGCTGCCACCACCGTCCCCCCTCAGGCCGGTCCTGCCTACGGGGCCCCCCCAAGGGCAGGGCCCAGGTGCAAATGCACACACCCCCGCGTCACGGTAGCTACGCCATTGCGTCCTCTAAAATCTGCACATCTGGCCATCCTATCTACAACTGCACCCAGTCCCCCCACAGCAGAGGGGAGAATCCACCTAGAGCCCAGAGGGCTCAACCCTTGCTTCCGTTAACCCATTGACTTTGCTACAGTTCTTGCTATTTAACTTCCTGCTAGATGTCTTCTGGCAGCAAAATGAGCTGAATGCTCTGACTGGCGGTGGGATCAATAATATTTCTCTGTATTGATTTCCAGTCGGCACTGAACTTTGTTGTTTTTATATAAGTCTGGAAACTAGATTCTACTTGGCACTGACTCTGCATGTCAAAGGTGCAAATTGCATGGACGCAAAAGTTGCCTGTTTTTGTCATGGGTTGGTAATCTTACTGCATTAAAGCACACACACCCCAGCTCCCTCCACTGACATCCCCTCACTCAGCCTTCAGTGTCCAATACAAATTCCTTGTCTTTACCAAGACAAGGAATTTGTATCAAGGCTCTTCCTGTGGCCCTTGCTCCTCCCTTTCTTTTCACCTTCCTTTCCCATTATGGTCCCATCCAGGAACTTTGCTCCTTCTCTGGCCCCATTCAACCCAGAGTTTCCTTTTTAGTAAACCATATTCACCTCTTCTCCCATCCTCTATGCCTGGAACTCCCTTCCTGAAGACGCATGCTCTGCTCCCTTCAAATTCCTGTGCGGTTTTGGTTTTAGATAGTTGTGGAGTGAAGAGTAGTGGTCTGGCTATGGCCACCCAGTGAGAGAGGCGGGTTCAGGCACGAGGATGGAGGGAGTGTCATGGCCCCCCTTGGAGGTATCTACTGCGCTGCCTAACTCATCTGATACAGAGTGTGTTCACTTTGTGCTGGATTTGGATGGGGATAGATTGGAGATACGTTTTGTGTACCGACTATCTCGCTGCACAGTTGATTCCCTGGCTGCTCTAGCTGAGCTGGGCTCAGAGCTGGTGCTGAGATCACCTAGAACACATTGCCTTGGGTGATTTCAACATACATATCGAGGCCAGCCTTTTAGGGGCAGAGCAGGAGTTCATGGCCACCATCACAGCCATGGTCCTATCCCAAATAATATCATGCCCAACACATGAGACGCAACAAACATTGGATTTGATGTTCTGCATCAGCCTGGAAATAGGGGTTCTGATTATCGGGGGTGTTGTTACAATGCCGTTGTCATGGTCGGGTCATTACCTCCTGAAGGCCCGGTTCCTGGCCCTCCTATGCTCTCTTCAGGGTGGTGGACTGGTTAGGTTGGTCCACCCCTGGAGGTTGATGGATCCAATTAACTCTCTGGGGGATTTAACCACTAACCTTGACGGCTACTCTGTTGATGACCTGGTCACCTTGTGGTATGACATTTTGACCAAGGTCATTGACACAGTGGCACCTAGGCGTCCGCTCCCACCACTTTGTCATCACAGGTCCCCCTGGTAGATGGAGGACCTGAGGCAGTTGAAGTGGGAGTGTAGGTGGCGCTTGACTCAAGCTGAAACCAACTGATTGCGGCATAGATTGTTTCATGCTGTGGCTGTGATGGTGGTGAAGAAAGTTTTCTTCTCTGATATCCTAGTGTCTGTGAAGTGTAGTCCAGCTGACCTGTTCCGGGTGCTGAGGGGTCTGGTTAATCCAGCCTGTCTCCACCAGGAAATGGGAGTCATCATATGCTTGCTGCGACATTTTTATTAATTACTTTGCAGACAAAATCGCTCATATTCACCATGATTTGGGCACTTGCACTGCCATTTCAACTGCAGAATCAGAGTTTGGGATTATGGAATCTCAGTCCTGTCCTGTTTATTTGGATCAGTTTCAATTGGTATCACCCACTGATGTGAGGGGAGGTGCTTGGGGTAATGGGGACAACCAGTTGTGAATTAGATCCTTGCCAGACATTGGGACCATAGTTGGCTGGGATTGTCAACGCCTCCCTAAAGGGCGGGGGGGGGGGGGGGGGGGGAA
>QEPC01005747.1:597079-617200 GCA_003113815.1 Sphenodon punctatus | reverse complement strand
ATGCTCCAGCTCAACTCTCAACTGGCTGTATCATCACGGGCGGCGACATATACGCAACACGCAAGCCGAGCCGCGCATGCCAAAAAAGTCCGCCAGCAGGTCGCACCTGCGCTCTCTGCACTTCCGCTCTGGGAAGAAGTGCAAAGAGTGCAGCTGCAGGCAGTCGGCAAGGGCAGATGGTGAGAGACTCGGATGGAAGGGGAAATCCAGACGCTTTGATGGTCCGGTTCCCCTTCCATCCGGGACAGCTGGAGCTGTCCAGAAAACAAGGCGGTCCAGGATTATCCCGGACCCCTGGCCATCCTAGGTTGGATGGAACTGTCACTCTGAAAGGGGAGAGTGCTTTTCAGCCTAGAGAGGCTCTTGAGGCCATCAGGACAGGCCATGGTGGTGGGCAGTTACTTGGGCATGAATAGCAGGTTGCTACCTCATAAAAAAGGTTCTTTGCACTGGCTCTCATCATTCTCACCACATCACCCTGTGTTCCATCCCCACATGGATTTGTCTCATATCCCTAGAAAGGGTTGGATGGAACTGTTGGGGTACCAGAGAGAGAGAAAGAGGCTCTCTGGCAACGGGCAGCAGCAGCTGCCTTTTATACTAGAGGAACTCGATAAGTTGATGATGGTTCTTGGGACTGGAATGGCTGCTTCTGGATGCAGTAGAATGACAACTCCCCTTGACTGGAATGATGGCATCAGAACTCTGATGGTGGGTCCTGGGACAGGAGTGGCAGCTTCTGGATGCTGTGGACGAACAGCCCCCTGGGACTGGAACGGCAGCCCCAGAACCCTGACAGTGGGTCCTGGCACTGGAGTGACTGCTTCTGGATGAAGTTGAAAGACAACTCCCTGTGACTGGAATGACGGCCTCAGAACCCTGATGATGGTTGTTGGGACTGGAGTGGTAGCTTATATCTGTTTTCAGACAGCACCACAGGTGGATCATCCAGGGGCCGGGCATGTTTCTGTGTGGGGATGCCAGAGAGAGAGACACTTTCTGGCAGCGGGCAGCAGCGGGTGGCATCGGAGAAGCAGGCAGTCGGGTAGGTTGGAGCTTGGCAGCAGCGGAGGCAGCAGCATGGCATATTTCTAGGGGGGGGTGCCGAGAGAGAGAGAGAGAGAGAGAGAGAGAGAGAGGTTCTCTGGCAGCGTGTGGCATCAGAGGAGAAGGCAGGCAGGTAGGTGGGAGCTTGGTGGCAGTGGAGGCAGCAGCATGGCATATTTCGGGGGGGGGGGTGCCAGAGAGAGAGAGAGAGGTTCCCTGGCAGCGGTGGCAGCGTGTGGCATCAGAGGAGAAGGCAGTCGGGTAGGTGGGAGCTTGGCGGCAGCAGCAGTAGGCATGTTTCTGTGTGGGTGTGCCAGAGAGAGAGAGAGAGGCTCTCTGGCAGCGGGCGGCGATGTAAGACAAGTCCTGTATTGGTTAAGCTCTCATCCCTTTTGAGGTTCCTTTTGCAGCCTTAGGAGCTGGAGCCCTGCCTTTTAAAGGGGTGAGAAGCTTACAGCTTTTGAGAAGTGCTGATAATGTCAAACTGCAGAGATGAGAGGCCTCGTCCACAATTTTGACAAAAGCTCCATGGGCTGGAGCAGTCTGTAAGCAGCTGAGCCCCATCCACCAGAATGCTCTGCTGAGTGGTGGGAAAGGGACAGGGCCCACCAGAGCCTTTGGCAAGAGAGAGGGCAGGGACCAGTCAGAGTCGCCTTGGCTGCTGTCTTCCTGAGAGAGTGCTGCTGGCACCCGCCTTTATGGGGTGGGCCACACCCAGAAGGAAGGAAGGAAGGAAGGTCATATTAAATGGCAGGCGGTGGAAGCTGCAATGGGCCTGACAGAAGGGGGGTGCAGGAATGGGCCAGAACCAAGCTGTGAGCCAGGGGTTCCCCACTCCCATACAGATTAGTTTTGCTGAGCTCTTGCCAGCTCCTGAAATGAAGATGTAGAATCAGCACTTGGTTCCCCAAGGATAATGCTGGTCACTCTTAACCAGTGCCAGTATGGACAGTTACGGTCCGGGCATTACTGTTATACCAACTCCTCTTTCCT
The DNA here is from genome assembly GCA_003113815.1 of Sphenodon punctatus. NCBI lineage: Eukaryota > Metazoa > Chordata > Lepidosauria > Sphenodontia > Sphenodontidae > Sphenodon > Sphenodon punctatus. The sequence goes on along the minus strand of QEPC01005747.1, from coordinate 615,160 downwards.
CTCAGTTTCAGATTAAAGGCTAAAGGAGTAAAGGGGACAATTTATCCACATTTCTTCTCTTTCTTGGAAGTGTGGGATGCTTGCTCCTAAACAGCCCCCTCCCCTCAATGAATTTTAGCCTGGTTTCCTGGGGGGCGGGGGGCTGGCATCTGCCAAAGGTGGCATTAGCGACATCCTGGGGGGCAGATCTGCACCATGGCTGGTTTTTATTTGGCCCTTTTCCAAATCCTGGATCTGGCCCATGGATCCAGACCTACTTTCAAACATCAGTCTGAATAGGTTGAATTCAATGTTCGTTCTTCATCCCCCCTCCCCCCCCCCGCAATTTTATTTATTTTATTTATTATTAGATTTATGAAGCAGGTGCCAGCAGCACTCTCTCAGGAAGATGGCAGCCAAGGCAGCTCCGACTGGCCCTGCCCTCTCTCTTGCAAAAGGCTCGGGTGGGCCTTGCCCCTTTCCCACCACCCAGCAATATTGAGTTCAAATCCTCTTTTTAGGCTTTCAGCCTCTCTCCCAAATTGTCAGTTCTTCACAGCACCAGCTCTAGGATTAAACACACAGGCCAGCCTGCCTGACAGTCCCTCTTAGGGCGTTTATACACGAGACAAAAAAGGCGGCTGATTCTTTGATCAGCCGCCTTTCTTTGCGCTCGTCTACTTCTTCCAGCTGCGTGTTACCGTGCGTCGGAGGGGGCAGGCGATCCTGCCCCCTCCGACGCGGATCCCCGAAGTGCCGGCTTTAAGCCGCACTTCCGGGTTCCCTTCTGAAGTGCGCACGCGCAGAAGGTCGTCAATGCGCACTGAGCTCTAAGACGGGTCTGATGCTCTTCTGAACATCAGACCCGTCCGAGAGAGGTAGGCGCGGGGGAGATGCGGCACATTAAACGCCCTTAGTACTGAATCTCGCTGTCTCTCTTACAGGGGTCAGCGATGTCCCTCTTTCAGGAGAGAGACAAAAAGGCCGGTATTCAAGCTCCAGGCACCTCTTTTTCTGGTTACCTCCCAGGAAAAGCACTTGAAAAGTCAATGGAAAAGATGATGAAATGACAAGAAAATCCTTCGAGAGTTTTGGAGGGACGCCAGAAGGGGATTCCATTTATGGAGCGTCTTTGCCCCTTTGATAATCAGGCTGTTAAAACAGTGGAGCATATTATGCTCCAAGGCCATCTATATGATGTATTAAGAGAGAAATTTCTGACTCCCCACTTTAAGAAATTCCTGGGTAGAGCAGATTCTTTTTATTTAAATATTTCTCTTAATAGTTCCACACCCCGGATTATCAAAGATACTGCGATGTTGCTGCTTCAGGCTCAAAGTAGGCGCACACAATTTCTTGAGTTTAAATTAGTTGTGGAGGTGGTATGATCCTGGGTATAGTTACATTAAAGGTGATTTAAATTTTATTGTTCTTGTGCTTAAAGTGCTTTTACAAGAGCTACTTGGCTGTTTTATTTGATTCCTTACCTGAAATTTATTTTATATGTATTTTTGTGTATTATGTTGTGTTTGGCTATGAACTTTGGTTACGCCTAATAAATTGATTGATTGATTGACAAGATAGTGGAATGAGAAGCAGAAGATATTCTGTCCTTTCCAGAATGGTGGGAGGTGGGTGTGCGTAAATATCGGATGGGGCGGAGCCTGTCTTTCTTTGGCTGCACAAAATGTTGGGTGACACAGGGTATGATCGGAAGCCCATAGTGTAAGTGGTTTGTGGATTGGAGCCTAAAATGTTAATGCAAATGGATGCCAGTGATGACATGCTGGCTCATATCCTCATTGCAATAGACCTAGGGCCTTTAAAAGCCTCTGGGGTGCAAAGTTGAGTTTGTTTATCTTCCTTCTGATAAGATTGTTTCTTGTAAAACAGTCAGCAGGACAAGCTTCCCTAGATGCAGACTCCAAGAGCTCCCTCCCAAGTCACATGCTCTCCTCCCTCCCATGACTCACCAGGCGCTCGGAGGAAACTCTAGATGTCAGCGTGCCAAAGACTGGTTTGCCGGTGAGGTAAGCTGCAGGTTTTTGGTGCAAGCAGAGACCAGTTCCCAGGGTATCCAGAGTGGATACTTCAGGGAAGAGTGACCCACAGGGAAACATCAGGAGTGCAGGCAGGTTGGGATGCCGCCCCCTAAAACCACTGCACCGGGGCCCGTAAGCCTGGCAGGCCCAGACCTGTCCTTATTCTAGCTATGCCCTTGGGGGACATAAGATATGATTTATTCCCTCAGACCTTCAATGGGTCTACTCCAGAGTAAGTGGTTTGTGGGATCATGGCCCTGAACTTTAATGTGTTCTTATTTTGTGTACAAAGGCAGCTGTGACGTTGATGGTTTCCACATGCTTGGCCACATCTGTACTTTTCTTTGCAGCTGAAAGAACTCACAAAATAAACCAGGACATCCCTGCTCAAGTGTGGGAAATCTCCAAGATAAACTCAAGAAACTGCAGGCTATGTTTTTGGTTGGGGGGGGCGCGGGGTGGGGGGGAAGACTTGAGTGGGTTACTCTGCAAGGGGGATCTTCTCATTTGAGTCAGCACAGTGGCAACCGTCCCTCATGGTCATGGGCTCATTCACACAACATCCTTTCACTTTTGCCAAACTCACCACTGGTTGTGGTTCCTTATTCATTCTGTTTGCCTTGCCCTGTCGTAGTACATTCACACAAGTCCTGATTGCCATGCTTTTCAATGGCCCAGCTTTTCCATCAGGTGGCAGAGATCAAGGAGCAAAGGCAGTGGATTACACACAATGCTCCGAATGTGGATTTGTGCTATTACCCACGCTAAAAGAATGTTGTGTGAATGAGCCCATAGTGTTAGAGTGGGAGTTGTGAAGCAAAAGGAGGACTGAATTAGCTTCTACTGTTTTGGAAGATTATGCAAAATATGAAAGGTTAATGATATTTTAAAACCCAAAGAGTCTATAAAATAATAAGGGGTAGAAATCCCACAATTTCTATTCAGCCCTTGGAGCTTGTAATAATGTTTAAAGTGGCCCCAGGCTGGGAGGGAATTGGTTTCCCACCCCCGCACTACATAAATCAGGACAGGACTTTGGGTGGATATTTGGATTTGGATCTGTTCTGGATTTGGATTTATTTATTTTTTTTACATTTTTTTAATGGATTCATATTAAAAATATTTTAAATATTTTAAAAATTCAATGCATATGCACAAAATGGCCACCATGCCACCCTTAACCAAAATGATGGCAATAGCGTCACTGCCATTTTGGTTAAGGGCAGTGGGTCACTTTGCGCATGCGCATGCATTTTAAAAATATTTTTTATTATTTTTAATATGGATCTGTAGTATAACCCCGTAATAGGCACTGCATTTTCAGATTAATCTGCAGCTACCATTTTTGCATAGTAACGGATTAATCAGAATCTGTAATGCCCATCCCTACTACATATCTTGCTGGATTCCCTTCACTCCCTTGGCTTTTGTGGCTCTGTCCATAACTGGTTCTCCTCCTACCTCTGACCGCTCCTTTAATGTGTCTCTCTCCAACTCCGCCTCCTCCTCCTTCCCCCTCTCAGTTGGTGTTCCTCAAGGCTCTGTTCTTGGCCCTCTCCTCTTCTCGATCTATACCTCATCCTTAGGCAAACTCATTGCCTCCCATGGCTTCCAATACCACCTCTATGCTGATGACACTCAACTCTATCTCTCTACTCCCTCTCTCTCTCCCTCTGTTCAAGCTCGTCTCATCAACTGTCTCTCTGACATCTCTACCTGGATGTCTCAACGTCAACTCAAACTCAACATGGCTAAAACTGAACTCCTTATCTTCCCCCCTCATCCTTCCTCTCCTTCCTCACTGTCAATAACTATTGATGGAGTCACCATCCTGCCTGTCCCCCAAGCCCGTAGCCTAGGCTTCATCTTTGACTCACCCCTTTCTTTTAAACCCTACATTGACTCTGTTGCTAAATCCTGTCGCTTCTCCCTCCATAACATTGCTAAGATTCGCCCTTTTCTCTCTGTCTCGTCTGCCAAAACTCTTGTTCATGCTCTGGTCATCTCTCGCCTCGATTACTGTAACCTCCTTCTCACTGGCCTTCCCCGGTCTCACCTTTCTCCCCTCATCTCTGTCCAAAACTCTGCTGCCAGGGTCATCTACCTCGCCAGTCGCTTCGACCATGTGCAGCCCCTCCTCTCTTCGCTTCACTGGCTTCCCCTTCCTGAACGAATCCTGCACAAGCTCCTAGTCTTCACCTATAAAGCTCTTCACAACCTTGCTCCCCCCTACCTCTCTGCACTTATCGCCCTCCATACTCCAGCCCGTGCACTTCGCTCCTCCTCTGTCCCTTCTCTCACCCTTCCATGCCTTCCCTGCTCCCCTAAGCGCCTTCGTCCCTTCTCACTTGCTGCCCCCCATGCCTGGAACTCCCTCCCTGTCCACATCCGCCTTGCCCCCTCCCTTCATACCTTCAAATCTCTCCTTAAAACTCACCTCTTTCGCTCTGCTCTGTCTGACTCTTTATCCTGCTGAGCCACTATTCCTATACCTACGATCGGTTTACCCTTATCCTTGCAACATGGACCTGCCTGCTGTCATTCTCATCGTAACCAAGCCAAGTACGTGCACTTGAGACCTCGCATCTTCATGAATGTTAGACCCCTTGTCTCTCCCTCTGTTCCCCTTCCTAAGTCTCTCCCCCAGCTCCTGTCTCTCAGATTGTAAGCCCTAGGGGCAGGGACTGTGTCTATTTTATTACTTTGTAAAGTGCCAGGTACACTGCTTGCGCTATATAAATGTTTGTTAATAATAAATAATAATAAATACAAAGACTTGACATGAAGCCAGAAGTAGCTAGACAATGTGATTGTAAGGGCTGGGGCCCACCGGCGGCGGCTGAGGGCGCTCCAGCGGGGATCCCGGAGCTGCACCACGGCAGTGGGAGCCAGAGAGGGCGGGGCTGAGGCAGAGCCGGCTGCGCCAGCCGCGGAGCAGGCGAGCACTGAAGCCACGCCCCCCCATGCCGACGGATGCAGGAAGAGAGACGTTGCCCCGCTCGGTGTGCTTGCAGGCAAGGCAGGGCGGGGCTCCCACTACTTAGGGAGGCCATTCACACTCACACGCTACCAGAGATCAGCAGCGCTGTGAGACTGCCCCCCCCCCCGATCGTAGCATTGAAACGTGGATTCTCGAAAAGTGGTTGTGAGAGTCGAGAGAGTGTGGGAACGAGTGCAAGAGTGAACGGTGAGTGCTTGGAATTTGATTGTGTGAGTGGTTCTCAGGAAGCTAGGAGTGCGTAGTGGTTATTGGTGCGAGTGTAGTGTGGAATTGTGGGTGTGTTGTCACCTCCTTCCCTCGTGTTACCTTCTTGTCCTTGTGTGGGTCCCTGTCCTTCCCCTCTCCCCCTGTGGACTTTTACCATCCCCTTTACCTGGGAACCCCACCCCCCCGTGATTCCCTCACTATACTCCCCCCTTCCCGTTGGTACCCTTGCACTGCGTGGAGGAGAGTGATGGTGGGGATTGGTGGCAGTGGGTGTGGGTGGACAGCCCCCACTCTCAGTGCGTTGCCTCTCTACCCCTGTGATGATAAGGCCTCATCCCGAACGGGATATATAGGGCCAGCTAACAACCTGAGGGGTCGTTTTCCAGAACCTTACAAGTGGGGATTCATGAGGGGTGAAGGGGTTCAGGAGTGTGGGTCCCAAGGTGTACACTGCTGTGTCTGTGGGTCCCCTTTCTTGGGTTCTCTCCCCCAGCCTACCCTAACAGTGATGGCTGCCTGGCTAAATTGTTGACTAGACTACACCACGTGACTATGGGATCCAGGTTAGAAGATCCAAAGGCTGGAAAAAGGGAAGGGAACTTGCGCCCCTAAGCAACCGTTGATAAAGTACAAATGGATTTGTGGGATCTGTGCACTTGATGTTTGTCAAATGCACTCGGTGACAAGAAGCAAGTGTGTGTGTTGGGTAGCATGGGACCTAATCCTGCAAAGAAGTGTGGGTCGGGAGGACTGCTCTGTTACAGAATGGCTCAGGAATTCCTTCTTACACTGGGCATTTGAGTTTTGCAGACAGGAGATATTTAGCGATTTCTGTTTTGTAGTTGTATAGAGCAGGGCAAGTGAGGTAGAATCGCCAACGCTGTCAAATTGTTCTTAGGAGATGGTTACCCTCCTGCTTTCATCTGTTTGAGACTTTTGTTGTTCCAGCAATGATATTCCTCCACTTGGTTTGTGTGTCTGATGCAAGGTGGGGGCAGGGGGAGTGAGAATCCTTGGTGCAATAAAATTCCAGCCCGGACTACTTCCAGAGCTCTTGTAACAGCCCCCCTGAGCTGCTCTTTACCATCTATGCCATGCTCGCTCTGTGCATTTCCTTCCTCCATGCCCTGGAAGACTTTGGGCTGCATCTCTCTGCTGATCTGTATTTCATTAAGCCCCTGTGCAGTGCTGCTGACTCCCTTAAGCCAAAATGGGAGTTTCAGGGTCAAACCATGAGATAGTAGTAGTAGATGATTTTATTGTTCGGTCATGGACCATTACAAATCAAATATATACAAAAATAATAAAACAATCAAAATAACCGATCAACAGTTATATACAAGAAAGGTTCAAATTTCCTAGCCCATCCAAAAGTTTGTATAGGGGACGACAATACTCCTATCTGGATTCAAAAATAATCCAGGGCAAGTTAGCTTATTTGACACATCTATTACAGTAAGAGCCATAACAGAGAATTTACATTTTAAATCCACTTATTCCAGCAGCACAAACAACCGTTTCACATAGTCTATCCACTATCCGATAGCCCCTATCCCCAAAAAGAGAGGTATGGGCTTTAAATTGTGTCACCCATATATGGTTTGCTACTTCCTATCTCTTTTTAACTTGTTTTTCTATTCAATTCGTTCCCCCCCCAGGCGTAATTTGCCATAGCTCTTATAACTGCCCCACTCGTATTAGCAAGTAAGTATGAGAGTTTCCAGTTTACCTCCCAATGCAATTTCTCTTTTAATAGTGAATTCACATATTTAGTCCTCAGTGAATCGTTCAGTGGGCATTCGAGGAATTAATGTCCTCAATCTTCTGCGCTATTCTGCGTACAGCTGCAGAATCTCAATGTATGCGGAATGCCCAACTACCTGCCTTCCAAGACTGCAGAGGGGAATAGCTGCAGCCGTAACCTAGTAAAGGCTGATTCTCCACTTGAGTCAAGTACTCTTCAAAACCAAACAGAGTCTTGAAATCCACGTAACCAGGTGCAATAGGAGATGCCCTAACCTGGGCCATTACAGCCTGAGAAAAAATGTCGGTAGTTCTAGTAAATAACAAATTCCTAGCTTTACTCTGTGGCATGAACTTAAGTTCGTCCAATGATAATCCATATGCTGCAATTTGTCCCTCCGTTTTATGCAACCGTGCGAGTTTCCTTTGGAAGCCTTCCTGCTCCCGTAGACACATTTTAGGGAGTCTGCCCTCTACCATACCCTGAAGCCGCACCCAATACCTAAAGGTGGCAGTTTTTATTTTGTATGCAACGGGAAGTAAACCAAGTTCTGCCCCTACCAAGCTCGAAGGAGCAGATAGGGGAAGCCCCAAAATCTTTTTACAGATTTCAAGTTGGGGTACTTCTAGTCTAGAAGCGCAAACATGCCCCCAAATTTCTGCGCCGTAGGTCATTTGAGGAACCAGTTTCTTATTTATTAATGTCACTGCGGGCTTGACAAGCTTCGCCCCTGCCGTTCTCCAAAAGCGTCACACACAATTGGCCGTGTGGTCTGCCTTCAGCTTTACTGCCTCAATGTGCCCCGTCCAAGTGGCCGTGTCGGTAAACAAAATTCCCAAATATTTATAGCTTTTGACTTGCTCAAGTTCCTGAGTCCCTATTTGTCAGTTACTATGGGAAAAATAATTTGCAAATACTATCACTTTTGTCTTTGTATAATTGATTTCTAAATGATTGGATGCACAGTACCCATGTAATGCCTCCAGTAATCTCCGTGTACCCTCCTTGGGGCATGATAGAAGCACCATATCATCCGCATATAAGAGGGAAGATATAGGTCTCCGAGCAATGGTCGGAGGATGACAATATTCTTTTGTTAAATAACTAACTATATCATTTACAAAGAACTTAAATTAAAAAGGGGCAGTGACACAGCCCTGCTTAACACCATTTGAGGAGGGAATCGTGTCTGATAACTGCCCTTTACTATTTAGCCTCACTTGCATAGCTGTGTTATTATACAACAGCTGCACCAAAGTTAAAAGTCTGGGATCTGTGTTTGTTTTCCTAAGTTTGTCCCATAATAAATTCCTATTGATTGAGTCAAAAGCAGCTCTTAAGTCTACAAAAACTGCATACAACTTAGATCGTTTGACTACAACATATTCTACAGCTAAGTGTGCCAGGACGGAACATTGATCTATAATTGAGTATCCTGTCCTGAAACCGGCTTGTTCCTCAGCCATAATCTGGTTCGTCTCGGCCCAATCTTCTAACTTCTTTAGGAGTAATCTAGCATATACTTTGACTAAGATGTCGATAAGGCTAATAGGCCTATAATTACCAGGAGAAGCTTTATCACCCTTTTTAAAAATGGGGATTATTATACTGGAATTCCATCCTAGTGGAATATGACCTGTGTAATTTATTGATGTAAAAAGATTATGTAGTATAGGGTACCACCAGTCTATGTGCTGGGAGCGCATCCTCACCTGGGGCCTCATTGTTGGGAATTTCCTTCAGTAGAGCCCTCACTTCACACTCTGTACAGGGGGGGCAGATAGGTATGTTTGCCAAGTTCTTTACCGACACATCAGTTATACCTTCATGTCTATTGAAAATGCCATTAAAATATTGATACCATGCTGTATTTGAAATATTGGGGTCGACAGCCGATGAATGCACTTTTGACCCAAGATTGACCAAACTCCAGAAGGTCCTATTGTCCTTATTAGCTAGGGCCTCTTTCAATCTTTCCCAGAGTTGGTGTTGGTAATCCAATTTTTTCTTTTTTATCAATCTCTTATAAAATGATTTGGCATTAACTAGTGCAGTGAGTGATGACCGATCGTAATTTTGTTTAACTCCTTTCTTATTCAGGTCCCTTTTTGCCTCTTTGCACTCACTGTCATACCAGGGAGCCAAACCATGAGATGCAGCAACCCTACTCACTTGGAGGAGTCCCCTCCAAAGCCTAGTCCCCTGTTTATAGAGGAGCTATGGATAACCTCCCCAAACTTCCTGTTTGATGTTTATCACCAAGGACTGACTGGATCCATTCAGGCAACATCATAGTGTGTACTGGCACCGGAGGGGAAATAGTATATGGTTCAAAACGAATTCATTCTATAAATACTGGATAAAACAATTTGGGGGAGAAAAGTCGGCAGCTATGGGCCTGATCCTGCAAACATTAACTACTGGGTCATAGAGATTAGTCTAGACAGCACCAGTGATAAAGGTGAGAATAGCACTAGTATAACTTGGTCATTACAGGGTGAGTCCCCTGAGTTCATGAGCCAACATAACTGTTTGAGTGAGGACGGGTGTGTGTCTGTGTGTACCTGCTGCCCCCCCCCCCCAGCGGCATGTCCCCAAACCAAACCCCCTCAGCCACAGCCCATTTTTAAAAGGTCAGAGGTACTGAGAAGAGCTCCCAACTTCCAGGATATGCACCACAGAGCAGAGCGGCAAAGGACATGGGGAAATGCGTGAGGAGCAGGGGAAGGGATCTGAATGAAGCCCATCTCCAGCAGAAATGCTTTCTTGGACTGGACGCCTTCCAAGAAATTGGGAACACCCATCTGTGCTTCTAACAGAGTGTGCTGGCAGAGGCTGTGGCTGTGATGGGACCCACCCCATTGCACACTCCAGGAGTCGCAGGCTTCAGGGACAGAGCTGAGAAGACAATGGGCATTTTTACACACACCTTAAAGTGCTGGTCTTTCAATCTTCTGGGTTTACAAGCCCATAAGTAAGTTCCGGATGCATTCTTCACACAAACACTGCCCTGAGGCAGCCTAAAGTAGCCGCAGCTATAGATGTGAGGGGCTGCCATGGAAACCAAATGTCCACAGCTGCCTGGAGCAAAGCAGTTTACCAGGAGAACGTTGTACACCCAAAGGTTCTGGGTAAACTTTGTAGGCATGGGGGGTGGCATATAAATACAATTATAAATAAATAAATAAATAAAAATGTCTACGCAGAAGTTCAAAGAGTCAGATGTTTAAGATCTGGGTGAGTGATTTAGACACACAGAAAGTTCAGGATGTTACAGCAAACACGCAGGAGAAATGTGTGTGTAAAAACACCCTGTGTGATGCCCAGCTCCTCTCCCGCTTGCAGAGCATGGAGACAGGAAGTGACCTTTCAACTGCTTACAACAATTGATTTTTAAGTGACCTCATTCACACTGGTGAGATGAGTCACAGGAAAAAGCCCTGCAGCCTGTCCCCACTCCTGCCCCTTTCCTGCCATCAAGCCACTCCCAGGGAGCACACTCCATGAGAGCAAGGCCACCCCATTACAGCTAGGCATGGAAGAGTCTAGCTGTGTTAGAACTGGACTGAGGTCAGTCCCACGCAGTCAGGCTCAGTCTTGAAGCCCGTGCAGGACTCTTATGCACAGACATACACAAATACAAACATCAACACAAAGACACAACAGATAGACATAAAAGCCTATAAACACACACAGACATCTGTGCACACATGCTCTCAGCAATGCCCACTAATGCACTAGCCACAGGGAAGTCACACGGTGTGATCAGAGCTGTTTCCGCTCCAAGCAGTGGCATAAGAAGCAGCGTTGAGACTGTGGAGAGTCGATACCACCGGACTCAGGCGTGGCCCCCGACTTGGCCATTTGAGGGCAGCATTGAGGGGCCCAAGCGAGCCCTGGTGAGTCTCAGGAAGCTGAGGGTCCGAGAGAAGCTCCAAGAGTCTTTCTTCTGGGTGCCTCAGTGTCACCCCTAGAAGTCTGCAAACCTGGATGAGCTGCCAATGACAGGGCCTGCTCGGGAGAGCAGAAATGTTGCTAGCATTACAGTGCCAGCCTTCTGCTAAGCAAAGAAAGTTGCTGAAGGAGGCACGGATCCTACTTCCACAGGAGCAATTTGGTTTCCGCAGAAACAGATCTCCTACGGATAGTGCTTTCACCATTTTGCATATTATCACCAAGTACACAAAGATTAGGGCTGGTAAACTATTTATGGCTTTTATAGATTTCCAGAGGGCGATTGACTCTGTCCCTAGGGCCAAGCTATGGCATCACTTGCGTCACCTCGGCTTGCATGAGGATTGATTAAGCTTACTGATAAGCATTCATACGGGGAATGAGGCAAGAATTCGCTTGAGTGGAAATGGCCTATTGACTAGACCATTTCCTATACAAAGGGGAGTCAGACAAGGATGTGTGCTGGCCCCCTTGTTGTTTAGCCTATATTTAAATGATCTACCCCAAGCCCTGGCGGATGATGAGTGTCACCCGCCAAAAATCCAAGAGTGGGCTACCCCTGTACTTATGTACGCCGATGATGTGGTCGTGATGTCTCAGACAAAAAAGGGAATGTCTAAATTGCTTGAGAAATTAATTAATTATTGTAGAGATAAAGGCTTAAATATCAATTACCAAAAGTCTCAGATAATTATGATAGGCGGGAGAGCTAGTAAGGGTAGTTGGAATGTAAATGATAAGAGTTTTGCGCAGGTGAACTCTTATGTTTACCTGGGGATTACTATCACTAGAACTGGTTCATGGGAAAGGCATCAAAAACTAATAGCTACCAAGGCATTGGCGGCAGCAAAGGGGATTCTGAAGCTAATGGCCAGATCTGCTGGTATCGCTATGTCAGTTGTCAAGACAAAGGTACATCCTATTCTGCTTTTGGGGACAGAATTAATGATAGCTCGGTCCCTACAATCACTTGAAGTTGTTCAGAATAAATTTCTCCGCAGTCTGCTTCGAGTTCTGCAGGGAACTCCAGCGGCAGTCCTCCGAGCTGAAACGGGTATGATCTCGGTTTCCCACCTGGCTAAGCAGGCGGCAATTGGATATTGGTCCCGCCTGTGTTTACAAGGAGAGACTGCATTGCCTTTGCTCTGCCTACAAGAAAAATTGCTGTATCAGGGGACTTTGAATTATCCTTGGTTATCTCAAATGGCATTCTATATGGGATATCTCTCTTTCCTTCCCCTACTTGTGTGGGAAAGGCAGGGGATGGCAGCGGAATACAGTCAAGTCTAGAATGTGGGATATTGCTAGGCAGGAAGACATGTCTGTTGTTGCAGAATGGAAAGCTGCTCCCTGTTTAAAATACATCAAATTGCATCATGGTTTTGAATGCTATCTGGATAAGCTATCTGATCAAACCTCCAGAAGAATATTTTCTCTCTTATGTTTTCAGCTCTTCCCCTCGGCAGTTCTCTCAGGTAGATATAACAATACCTTACGTGAGCAACGATGGTGTTACTGTGGCAAATTGGAGATCGAGGATCTCAGCCACGTATTACTGCGGTGCCCAGTATACACTGTGATCAGGGCGGTTTGGTTGGTCCCGTTACTTGATAGAGGAAAGGATGGGCCTGACATAAGTAAACTGAAATTCCTCCTGGATACTCAGGAGGAAGTAGTAATGCGGGCAGTTACTGCCTTCATGTTTTTGGTGATGAAATTGAGGGAGGGACTATTAGCGGAGGGATGATAGTATATATCTACTGCTGGGAGCAAAACATGGGGAAGTTCATAGGGCATAAATATTGGAAGATTTGGTTAGGGACTATAAGATCTTGTTGGTACCTTGCGCGGCTGAGACTTTGGAGGTTATTAATTTGATTATTTTGTAATTATATATGGTGGATGGTGGTCCTGGGAAAAGTTTGGTTAATTTATCATTAGTAAATTGATTTTGGAACAATGTCTATTTGGTTTTAGTTACATACATATATATATATATGTTTGTTATATGTATGTTTGTGTGTTTTATTTTTATTTTTCCTGTTCAATTTTATTATTATTGTTTATGGCCAAGGCGAGAGCTAGTGCCAATAATAAATTTTATTCATTCATTCAAGTTGTTGAAGGGGGTAAGATAATGGCTGAGGTCTCCGTTTTGATTCTGCACCCGCTGTAGTTTAGGAGGAGGAGGGAGGGGCTCTGCGTGGCCTTGGCAACCGTGCCTGTTTTCCAGTGTGTGTACATGAAACCTTTCAGCCCCCCCAGCTCTGTAACTGCCCGTGGTTGCCTACAGAGGAACTGAAAGAGCAGAGTGAAAAGGCTTCCAGAGAACAATGCACAGAATCAATGCAAAAGGGTCAAGGACAGGACAGCAAGTCAGAGTGACCCTACTACCCTGTGTTGTGCGGGCTAGAAAGTTCCCTTTCCTTTTCCATTTAAATGCAGAAATGGGAACAGAACAACAAAGCATCAGATCAGCGCCAGCTTTCCATCCCCCACACAAACTTTGGGGAAGTTTGATCCAGAAGCACATGAGTTCTTTGGGGGGGTAGAACCAGCCCAGCCCCTCACCTCTCTGAGCCTAGGCAGTCCTTCAGGTCCAGCTTGCGATGAGAAAGTCCATCTTCTGAACAAAACCAGCATTTAGAAATATCCCAATTGCCAGTGGGAACAAACACCTGCCCTCATCAACCAAAGGGTCTTGTTTCACCGTAGGAAGGTCATGAAGTGGCCCATGAAGTGGTTCACAGTCACACATGCACCAAAAATGCATGGCAGTGCCCCCACTCCAGTCCTAGTTATGTGGCTAACAGCAGATGTGAATGTGCCCAAGAAGACTGGTTTCCTCCTTGTTGTCTTGTTCCTGCTCTTGACTGTTCTCTGTCCTTGCTCTGGTCTCTGTCAGTTTTCTCTTCCCATGTTCTCCAGTCTGCATCAGGTATAACTGGGAGGAGGACATCCGTCAGGACCTTTGGGGCTTTGAACTAGAGCCCTGCATACTGGACCAAGCCCACCTAATCACACCCAAGAGGTCCAATTGGGTTTGGTTTGGTTCAGGAGCCTTCCTAGCCCAAGCCCCTCAGATTCGGGCCAAGTCAAGGTCTCCGTAGTCAAGATGCCACCACATCCCTGTAGAGTAGAGCTGCAAGTGGGCACCCAAGGATTCAGGCACCCCTGACAAATCTGGACTGCCCAAATGGACCTGTACCTGTTTGGGCACCATTGATGCCCAAACGGGACCTGATGGGCAGCTTGAATGGCACAGTTGGCCTTTGAAAGTGACTGGCCCCAGCTGGGACTACTGCATGAGAGGTGCAGGGGCGGCGTGCTAGCCGACCTTTTAAAGTGACAGGTCCCGGCTGGGACTTCTGCAGAACTGGGCTGCACAGTGCTCCCGGCTGGGGCTTGTCAGTTTCTCTGGGTACTGCTCGCATTTTCAGGTGTTGGGCACCAGATTGGTCCTTGGGTAGCCCGTCGGTGCCCGAAAATGTGGGCATTACCCATGGGTACTAATTTTAGTACCCGATGAAACTCTACTGCAGAGCACTGTGGCGTCAAGACACTCTGTGTGGGTGGGATCACTTAAAGTAAAGGGAAGAGGAACATTCACTGTGGGGACAGAGACATGGCCTGGAACACCCCCACCCCCCCAGCATCTGGAAGCTTTCCCTTTCCCTACATTCTGCTTATGGGACACTGGGAAATGGATGGTGGGCTACAGCAATGTAAGCTTGGGGGAGCCTCTGGGGTGTCATGGGCCAGAGGTTTCCCACCCTGGTTTAGGCTTACAGGGATTAAAAAATGGATACATTTACACTAAAAGGGCATTCTCAAGACACAGGGTTGGGTAAAAAAAGTTTAATAAATACTGGGGCTCTGCAACAGGGTCAAGTATTTGTGGTGTTAGTATTCATGTTTATTTGTGTTTGTGTCTTTGCCTGTGATCACAGTTTTCCTCATTGCTGCCAATGTAGAAAACACAATGAACGTGGGACCCTGCATATGGGTTATTTTGGTGCAGAAGTGCAGTCAAGTTCTGACAGTCTGACAGAAAGAAAAATATGGTTAAAACTGCTGCTAAGTCTGCTACCAATTTAAAAAGAGGGGCACTGGTTTGGGGGAGGATGGAGGATACAGCTGGCTTGGTAGGGAGGTTATTAGCTGGGGGTGGGGTGGGGTGTTCCAGGTGGAATGGGGTTAGGGCATGGATCTGGCTTAGTGGGGATCGCTGGCTGAGGAAGGGGTCACTCATTTGGGGAAAGAGGCATAAGAAATGGGACTACATTCAGAGGACGTTGCTGATTTAGGGAGGAAGAATGGGACTTGTGGCTGGCTCAGGGGTGTCACTTGTTGGGCAGGGTCATTGGCTTGGGGATTCACCATTTCTCCTTGGCTTAGCTGGTCTCCACCACTACAGCTGGGACTGGCTCACTGGTTGTAGTGCTAGAGAGTGCAGTTCTGAGACAGCAATAGCCCGTGCAGATGGGGAGGGCTCACTACAGGCTCCCCAAGCAGATGGCTAAGCTGAGAGTCAGAGAGCAGTCTGACTCCAAGCTGGACATGTGCTTCCGTTTTGGGGACCACGTTTGAGATCTCAGATACCACATTTTCCAGGAAATTGTGGGTTCACTCGGAAGTCAAATACAACATAGCTCTAGTACAGGGATGGGGAACCTCAGGCCCGGGGGCCAAATGCAGCCCTTGGCAAGTTCTTATGTTGCCCCTTTCCAGTGCGTGGATCTGGCTCCTGGATCCAGTCTCTACCCGCAAGCACTGAAAACTGAGCTCAGGATAATGGAACAGAGATGAGTGCATGCACACAAGGATAGGGGACAGATCAACAGCACAGATCTATGAACTGGGACCTCCTTTTCTTGAATACACCCATTATGCACCCCCGCCCCCAACCTCTCTGTGGCCCTCGGAGCTCGAACTAATTTTCAATGTGGCCGCCAGGACAGAAAAGGCTCCCCATCCCTGCTCTGGTATTTATGTCCCGAAAATCAGACCTGGAAAGGACATTTTGTGTTTATTTGTGTTTTTTATCAAAACCCAAGTAATAAATAAATACCATCTCCCTCTAGTTCAGACTCCATGTACAGACCCCATCAGACATCACATTTCATTCATTCAAAATTTGTTGTGGTAGCAATGCACCATACACATCAAACAAAATAAAATACCAGACATTACAGCAATAAAGAATATGCAACTATCTTCATAGATAGGAAAACAATCCACCATATACACTTTGTGCCTCTCCCCCCTAGTCAGCGTCAAGATATTAGCTTGCGCCCAAAGTCAACTTCCTTGTTTTCCATACAGCTGTGCAAACTTTAGTGACTTGTAAGGTGGTATAATCATCAACATCATTCAGAAGCACTAACATAGCTTCATTCCGAGAGCAGGGATACATTGTGGAAATAATAGGTGTCAGGTATAATCGTGGGGGACTGAATACAGCTGGCAATCAAAAAACATGTGGTAAGGATTCAATCGCCTCTTGATTACGCTGTTGGAAATATCGCTTCTGGTACGGAATTCCAGCATAAGGGCAGAAGGTTAAATCTTGCCAGGAGAAAAGCCACTCTTAAGTATAGAGCTCCTTTGGGCAGGACAGTAAAAGAACTATATATTCTAGCAACCACTGGCTTCGAAATTGCCTCTCTATTTGTCTGCAGTTCCAAATCACTGATCCTAGATTAAGGCCCTATCCTAGTTCATGTAGAGAAAGTAATCTTTCAAGAACTCCAAAGAGGATAATAAGGCAGCAACCCCTTCTTCCCACAGTCCCACTGCTCTCCGATAGAAGAAAATAAAGCTAGTTTAGAAAGTGACCCAACTGTAGACGTATTTAACCTCAGTCAAAATTTCAAAATAGCCTTCTTGGCACGAGAGGCAATTGAACAAATCCCTGCTTCTACTCTAAGAAGGGTAACAGGAGTGCTGTTGGGGGCCTGCAAAACTGCCCTCAAGAAGCTGTTTTGTTCCATCTCTAGCACATTCAGGTAGGTAGGTCCCCATATATAGCAATCCCGTAAAGAACCTGGGAAGGTACCTTCACTGCCAATAGCTTGAGAGCTGGCATTATCTGTTTCCCTTGTTTGGACCAATAAAAGCTAATAATTCCCTTACATGTTGTTTTAGTTAGAGCATGAGCAGCTTTAAACTGCACACTCCACAAGGGGTAACCGGAGAACACGATGCCAAGATATTTGTATTGTCTAACCTGCTCTATAACATTAGTGTCCATAAACCTGTGGTGCTGCTTGATAGACCTCCCCACCATAAAAACTTTGGTTTTGGAAATGTTCACAACTAGCCTCTCCTGTAAACAGAACTTACAGAATTCACGCATCAGGCACCTCAAGCCCACTTGGGACTGAGAAATTAGCATGGTGTCATCCGCATACAGTAAGACTGATAGAGGCATTATTGCCCAGGGAAACTGGATGAAAAGCTGACTTCCTCAAACAGTTCACCACCTCTTTAATGTAGAGATTAAACAAGAGGGGTACCAGCAGACAACCTTGGCGGACACCCCTATTCACTGGGAAAGAGTTAGACAGTTGGCCTTGATGTCCCAACCTGATTTTCAGGGAATTTCCCTCATGTAATGAAATTATCAAGTAGAGGAGCCTTCGATCCACCTTTGTGTCAACCAGCTTTGCCCACAATTGCTGTCTATTTATAGAATCGAAGACTGTCTTGAGGTTACTAAAACAAATGTACAGAGAGCACCTATCCCTACACAGGACATACTTGGACACAAGTTGGCTCAATACAAAGATATGGTCTGATGTCAACATTTCCTTTCAGAAACCCACCTGTTCTGGGCCAATTAACCCTACTTCCTCTATCCATGACTGTAGTCTAATAAGCAAATATTTTGAATGTAGTTTGCCAATGATACACAGCAGGCTAATGGGGCAGTAGTTTGCTGGATCACAAATGTCCCCTTTTTTAATAAATGGCAACTATTACACTCCTATACCACTTCTTTGGAAAATTCACTGTTTCATTTATAGATGTAAATAAAGTTGCAAGCTCTATACTCCACCACCCTGCATTAGACCTCAGCAATTCCACCGGGATGTAATCACATCCTGGTGCCTTATTCGGTTTTAACTGGGAAATTAATTCCACCACTTCCT
>QEPC01005747.1:568175-588100 GCA_003113815.1 Sphenodon punctatus | reverse complement strand
AAAAATTTACAACACAATAAAACAGCAGGACTTCAGGCAAAGCACAACCCCAGTTCACACACTCCCATGACAATACTCAAACAAGATCATCTGGCCGCCACATGTTGTCAATCCATGCCACCGAAAGGAAAATATTTTTTCCCCCCTTCCTCTTTTCCCTCTTTCCTTTTCCCCTTTTCCTTTCCCCCTTCCACCCAGCTACAAGTTTAAAAAAAAAAAAAAAAGCTTCAGGCACTATTGGCTGCTAGTTTGCCACTTGTCTTACCCTATTAATGCCTAGGGGGGCTTACCCGACCTTTAGAATGCCTTTCCTAACCAACAGCACAGCATGGGCAAAGTTAGCCGTTGAACGGGTAAGAGGAGAATCACTCGAACTCAGCAGCCTCTGTGAAACCCAAATACTTGGACATGAAAGCAGGTCGAAGAGGGCATCCCCTAAAAATTTTAACCGGGGTCCTGCCAAGGCGGGGCAAAAGAAAAGAATGTGATCCACTGAGTCTACGACATCAGAATTACAAAGTACACACAGTCTCTTGTCATAAGGAATGCCCTTATATCGTCCCTCAACCACAGCGGATGGAAACACATTGCACCTCATTTTTGTGAATGCCCCTCTTCTCTCTGGATCTTGCCAGACGTAAAGATAGTTGGAGCCAAGAGGACGAGGGTTATGTAGTCCCAACCTTGGGGTGATCTTTTGAATGGCCAACAATACCTGCTCCGTTTGGCCCACCTGGTCCAGAAGTCTCTGGTGCAGCAGCTTCTTGAAGGCTTTCGGGCCAACCCTCCTCCAATCCTCAGGGGCAAACCCCAGGTGCTGGATCAGCAACCAAACTTGGGATACCCATGTATCCAACAGCCCCGACCTCAGGGCACGTGACAGCAAAGAGTCATTCCCCTCAGGGGCTGTCATCAATTTCAGCCAGTAATTGATCGAATGGCGAATTACCAAGGCTTCCACAGGCACCACCCCCAGCTCTGTTCTTGCTATTGCTTGGGGGGAGCCCCTGGGGATGCCCAAAATGGCTGTCAGGAACCCATTTTGGATGGTCTCCAGCTTGTCCTTGAAATCCAAACCCCATATCGGTACACCATACAGGGCCTGGGAAAGAGCCTTTGCCTTAAACAAGGCCAAAGTCGGCGCTATCATCCATCCGCCCTGTTCAAAATAAAATTTTAAGATGGCAGCCGAGGATCTCCTGCATTGGGTTTTGACCAGCTCAACGTGGGCCTTCCAAGGGGCTCCCACAGAGAAGGTCACCCCCAGGTACCTAAAGGCTTGAACCTGGCTGATGGGATTCCCTTTTATGACCCAAACCACCAGGGTTACGATTCTTCTTGCCACCCACTACCATCACCTTACATTTGGCATAGTTGACAGTCAGTGATTCCCTAGCGCAGAAGTCACCAAAGAGAACCATCTGTCTCCTTAGGCCAACGGCAGTTTGAGACAGCAGGACAGAGTCGTCCGCGTAGAAGAGGAACAGGAGGCTTTTATTGGCCAGTACTGGGGCATGAGTATCCTGTAAGTTCATGAATGAGACCAGATAGTTTAAGTACAAATTGAATAGTGCTGGTGCCAAGATACAACCCTGCCTAACACCTCTATTTACCTGGACAGGCATTGACAAAGTCCCATGTCTGTCCGTCCTGATCTGAAGTGAATTTGCCTGATGGAGTCGAATTAGCAGATATAGAAGTCTTGGTTCTATGGAGATCCTTCTAAGCTTTAACCATAACCACTCTCAGTTAATTGAATCAAAGGCCTTTTCCAAGTCCATAAACCCCAGGCATAATTTATCGTTGTGAGTTGTATATTTCCAGATCAGAGCGGACAATAGCAAGATATGGTCAAGCGTGGCCTTCCCTGCACAGAAACCAGCCTGCTCAGGCGCGATAAGATGGAACTCGGCAATCCATGCCTGTAACTTCCGAAGAAGAAACTGACTGTACAATTTACCTATTGCGCTGAGCAGGCTGATCGGGCGATAGTTGGCCGGAAGTCTGGGATCCCCTTTTTTAAAGATGGGAACCAATATGCTCTTCACCCAATAGCTAGGGATGATCCCAGACTCATTAATTGCTGTAAAAAGCGGGGCCAAAAGAGACGCCCACCACTGTGGGAAGCTCTTAATCAGATCCGTTGATATACCGTCCGGACCCGGGGCCTTCCCTGCCCTTAAGCCCTGGATTAAGCTGTCGATTTCATCAACGGTAACTGGAGGCCATGGTTCAAATTGCTGAATCGCACCCAATTCAGGGGCACGGACCTCTCCAAGAGGGGCCAAGTACAAAACTCTATAAAACATCTCCCAGGTTTTGGTTGGAATTAACGAGGGTCGCCAGCTAGAGCCATCCTTCCCCAGGGACCGTATTAGGGACCAGAACTTAATTGAGTCCCATCTCAAAGCTGCCTCCTGCAGCTTTTGCCATTGGGTCCTACTATGTATGTTCTTTTTTGCTACCAACAACTGCTTGTAGTGTCTTCTTCCGACTACTACTACCTCACAATTATGGGCTGATGGTGACGCCCTTAAATACCTCAACTGTCTCCTAAGGTCAGATCTCACCCTTTGGCACTCACCGTCAAACCAGGCTGGGGGCCTACTAAACTGCCCCTGCTTAGGCTGATGTCCTATATTACAAAAGATGATCTGCTGAAGCTGGAGAAGGAGACTATCAAACCCAGGGAATTCCTTGCTATTACACCGTGGGGCTACGTGACAGCACTACTTGATCTCCTGCTGCTCAATAAATCTCCCAAAATCCACCTCAAGGCATTCGGGGCGCTTCCTCCTGGTCCTAATACCAACCCTCAACCCCGCTTCTACCTCCACCTCTCTTTCTGACCGACCATCTAGAATCTTGCCTCCTTCATTAAGCTCCAGAAGAAGCAGAAGATGGCAGGTGTCGGATCTTGAGAGAACCTCTAACGTAATGATTTTGACAAAGTCATAGACTGAGGTCAAAAAGTAGTCTATCACGCTTGACCCAAAAGTTGAGTGATATGTAAAGCTTCCAGCCTAGTCTCCCAGCCCCCGGCCGTTGATCACAACTAAATCCAGAGTGTCCAGAAAGAGTCCCATGCTAGCTTTCTGTGGGCTCTCGAAATGATCTTCTGATACTCGTGGGGGGAGCCAGGGGAAGTCCTCCAACCCTTCTACTGGGGGATCCCTCCCCTGTGAGGTTGGGTTTCCCATCCTACTGTTAAAATCTCCTCCAATATAGAGGGGGCCCCTGGGATAATCATCCTGTGCCTTAAGGAGCAAGTTTACCATTTGGCCCCAGATGCTATTTGAGTAATGGCTAGAATATAAGGGAGGAACATAAACATTCCCTAACAGGAACTTCCTCCCCTTAGCTGGAGTACACAAATACAAAGCGAAATTTGATTTGTACGTTCCCAATTCCTTTATTTGTATCCCTAGGTCTGTTGCTACCAACATGGCGAGACCCCCGCTGGGCCCAAGGAGGGAGTGGCCCCTACACAAAAAGTTGTGTAGCCATCGGCTGGTTTGTTCTTTTTTCCTTTTGCCCGGCACTGGCTCCTCCTCCTCCTCAGTCTGTGACCGGTTTCAGGTGTTTCGTGTAGCTCGCCGGCTCCTAGCTCCGGAGGGGGGAAACCAGGCAGGACACAGGCGGGACTCAAGCTGCCTGTTGCACCGGTTCAGAAAGGAGGTAGCTGGTTGGGAGCATATTGCACCAATGCTCCGTTCTCTGCACTGGCTGCCAGTAGTTTTCCAGGCCTGATTCAAGGTGTAGGTCTTGGCCTATAAAGCCCGAAACGGTCTGGGTCCTGCCTCTCTGCGAGATCAGCCCCCGAGGTCATCCAGGGCTGCCCTGCTCAAGGTCCCCCGAGTTTTTCAGGGGGCCATGAAGGGGAGGACATTCTCGGTGACCGCACTGCACCTGTGGAACTCTCTTCCGGTAGAGGCTCAGCTGGCCCCAGATCTTGGGATCTTTAAAAGAAAGAAGACTGTAGGTTGAAGAGATTCTGCACTTTCTAAATCATTCCATACCCTGTGACACAGGGAGGTTATTACTCTGTTTCCTTCTTTTATAATGTATTTTAATTGTTTTTAATGATTGTAAGCCACCCCGAGCTGCCTGTGGCAGGAGGGGTGAGGTAATAAATAAATAAATAAATAAATAAATAAATATCTGGTCACCCTAGCAAGGAATAGAAAGGGCTATAAGTCCAAATAACAAGCAAGTAATGCAGCCTTATTTATATACCTGTGCATATGTGTAGCCAATTAACGAGTAGCTACTAGTGTTTATCCCTATTTCTGAAAATCTCTACAACAGGGATGGGGACACGTTTCCCTCCTGCAGGCACCTTTGAAAATTAGTTCAAATTCTCAGGGAAGGGTCAGGAGGCCGGGGAGAGAAAAAGGAGGGTCCAGATCATGGATCTGTACCATGGATCCATCCCCTCTTCTTGAGTGTATGCCTTCATCTCCACCACTACCTTCCCATGAGCTCACTCTTTTGAGGGGTAGGGATTGGTTCCACAGACCAGATACTCGTACTGGAAATGGGCCAAATCAAAACCAGTCTGGGGGCCAGATTCTGACCGTACGCCAGAGCTTCCCACCTCTGCTCTAAATGGAGTCTCCAGCCATGGATGGATGGACTCAGTTACCCATGTGGGCGTCTTTATCGGCAGAAAGTTCTGACCCAGAGTCTGAAACAAGATCTGAATGTCCTTTTGTCAACAAAATTCCAAATACTCCCCACACCCAGGGTGAGCTACCCTCTGCTTCCTCACTTGGCACTCTGCTGCCTGCCTGCCGGCCGTCCTGAATTGCCCCTAGCTCATGATCTTGTCGTGTGTGGCCCACAGGAGTTCAGAACACTACCGGCCATTGTCTCCAAGAACCGATCAAGATCTGAAGCAGGACAGTCATTTCCAAGGAACTGATGCAATTCAGTCTCTTGGTCCAAGGGAACGAGCCAGTTCAGAGAGTCTGCTGGGCTCAGCTGCAGATTCTTTCCAGCAAAGGCAAAATTCAAAGACTTTGGGATGTGTGTGGGCAGGGAACAGTATGTGTCTATAAGGGGCTTGTTTATGATCTCAGTGGAACCAAATAAAAGAAATTATTGGAATTACCATAATTAGCTTTTCCATTCTTTCATGCTGAGGCAGAAATGGGTGTGTACCACTCTCCGCTCTCCCTCTCCATGGGCCTGAGTCGGCTCTTGATGCTTGCATGCGCTACTCAGGCAAAAGTTCCCATCATTCAGTCCTGTTATAATTCCAGCCTTACCTGTTACAGAGCGACTTGGCCACTGACATTCAAAGGATCTAAAGGATGCTGCACAAAAGTTGGCAAACCATTTGTTCTGCACTGCCACAGAAGAGAGAACAAGAGGGAACGGGTTTAAATTGCTGCAAGGTAGATTTCAGCTAAACGTTAGGAAAAACTTCCAAACCACTTCTCAGTGGAATTGGTCGTCCTAGGGACCACGGAATCGCCTTTCTTGGATGTTTTCAAAAACCATCTGAACAAGCATCTACGCTGAAGGAAGAGGGTATCCTGCCTTAGAGCAGGAGCCAGGGGGCAGGACCAGATGGCCCTTGAAGTTCCTTCCAACCCTATGGTTAATAGGAGCTATGGGTAAATGTCTGATGGGGTAATTGAAAGCTACCAGGAGCTCAAATAGTGTGTCTTCCCCTTCCCAGACTAAAACTTCCCCCTTTCCTCCTCCTCTTCTCCCTTGTCTTCATATTTATATATGAAATACATAGGTGGAGAGAAAGGGGATTCTAAGAAGTAACATCACTCTGCTTGCAACAAAATCCCTTTGCAACTTCCTTCCCAGGGGAGGGTAACAAAGGGTGCGGATGCCTTTCCCCATCAGGGCCCTTATATGCTTTGAGGTGTTCCATTCTGTAACAAGGGTGACAAGACCGACATGTGTGAACACACATAGGGTGTAAACAGATTTCAGTCCCGAGTTTGTAGCCAGTTGAGCAGATATTCCACCCAGCTGGTAGTTGCTTGAACAGCAGCTGGTACGATCAGATGTGGGGGGCTTGCTGGGAGTGCTGGTGGTGGCAGGCCCCAGGAACAGCAATGGTGGCCGAAGTCTGCTGCTTCCACCATTGCTGCCCGCTACCACCATCATACTTGTGGCCACTGCCGTTTTTGCTCCTACCACTATCACCACTCCTGGGCTCCAGATAAGCCCACCCCACACTTGCAACCTCTGGTGACCTCCCAAGCACCCTGCCCATAGTCACTGTTTCCAGATAAAATGGCAGCTATGGGCAAGGAGCTGCTCCTTGTTGTTCACCTGCAACATTTGCAGACAAGCAAGGAGGAGGAATTGGGCAGCAAAGTGTGGTAGCAGGGCATGAACAGATGTAGCAACCTGCTCCCTGTGGGTAGCGGTCCGTCTGGTAACACCTTTACCAGGTGTGTAGGGATATATCACAGGGCTTCAATAGGCATACTCTGGAGGAAGTGGTTTGTGAATTGTAGCCTTTGATAAGACTTTCAGTGACAGTAATGTCTTCAGTGATTACAGCTGGATTTTTGTCATGGTTATCAGAGATTTAATCATCTCCATGAAATCTGCCCAGTTCTTTGTAATATACCTGCACATATAACTTTCTGCACGAACGTTTTCATTCATGAAAGAATTGTGGAACTTTTTAGAAATACACAACCAATACAGCCACACGATACTCGGTTTAGTTTGCTTTCCATAAATGACTGGCATGGAGCTTTTCTTTAAAATGTCTTCAACCAAGAAGATATTGGCTGCAGCAAAGACCAGAAATGTTTCTGCTAAGTTTTCTGTTAATTTTATAATGTTTATTTATTTAGATTTATATACCACCCTATCCCCAAAGACTCAGGGCAGTGCACAAACATATAAAATACAAATATAAAATAAATCATTAAAACCCCATAGAACTAAAAACACCACATCATCCTCCCCACAATCTATCCCTGCTCATTGAATGCCCAGCCAAATAAAAAGGTCTTACGCTGCCTCCAGAAGCCATTTAAACTAGGGCTCAGGCGAACCTCCAAGGGGAGGGAGTTCCACAGCTCTGGGGCGGCCACCGAGAATGCCTCTCTGCGGGCCCGAGACATATGAAACTGGGCCAACAATGGAACCCGCAAGAGGGTCCCCACGGCAGATCTTAAAGGCCACAAAGGAGCATAAGGAGAAAGGTGGGTCCTTCAGATATGGAGGGCCCAAGCCGTTTAGAGCATAAAGGTCAAAACCGGCATCTTGAATTTTGCCTGGAATACTTTAGACAGCCAGTGCAGACTCTTCAGCACTGGTGTAATGCTGTCTCTTATACACATCTAGATGTGTATAAGAGACAGGTCCTAATGTGCTCCCAGCAACCCACCTTCATTAAGAGGTGGGCCTCCGGCCCGCATTCTCCACCAGCTTCAGCCCCTGAACAGCCTTCCAGGGCAGCTCCACGTAGAGCACATTGCAATAGTCCAGCCTTGAGGTAATGAAGGCATGGATGATGGTGGCCAAATTCCCATTAGAAAGCAAGGAATGCAGCCTTCTCACCAGATGGAGTTGGCGAAAGGCACTCCTGGCAACAGTCACAACCTGACCATCCAGGCGCAGCTGAGTATTCAGGAGTACCCCAAGGCTATGCCCCTGAGTAGTGAGGGGAGGCAGGACCCCATCAATGATGGGAGTCCCAATCCCCCGCAGGCCACAGGACCGGCCAACCATCATCCTGTCTCTTATACACATCTAGATGTGTATAAGAGACAGACCCTGAGGGACCCCACAAGAGAGGGGGGAGGGGGAGAAAGAACAATCACCCATCACCACCTGCTGAAGCATCCTTGACAGGAATGAACAGAACCACTCTAGAGCCATCCGTAAACCACTGCCAAGTCCCGCAGCTGTGTCAACAACATCTCATGGTCAACTGTATCAAAGACCACCAAAAGTTCTAAAAGTCCCAATAGGGTACAATATCTCCTGTCAATCTCACGGCGAAGATCATCAACCAACGCTACAAGCGCAGTCTCGGTGCTATACCCTGGGCAGAAATCAGACTGACATGGGTTCTGGAATCTGATTACATCTAGATGTCCCTGCAGCTGCCTGGCAACCACCTGTTCAATAACTTCCCCTAAAAAGGGAAGGTTAGAAACGGGGCGATAGCTGCCCAAGGAGTCAGTGTCAAGAGTTGGTTTCTTGAGCAGGAGCTCAACTGCCATCTTGAGGGCTTCTGGTACCCTGCCCTCCCAAAGGGAGGCACTGACAATCTCAGACAGCAAAGGGCCCAGTTTCTTCCAACTGGCTTTCACCAACCAAGACGGACAAGGATCTAAGTTACAACTGGTTGCCTGCATTGCCTCAAGGACGTCCACCACCTGGGTAGGTGACACTAACTGAAACTGATCCAAATAAACAGGACAAGAATGAGTCTCCACAGCCCCAAACTCTGACTCTGCCAAAGAAGTAGCAACCCCCAAGTCAAGGTGAATATGAGCAATTTTGTCTGCAAAGTAGATATTAAATTCTTCACAGCAGGCAGAAGATGACTCTCAACCACAGGACGGTGACAGTCCAAGTTCACTAGGCTGTTCACCGCCTGGAATAGCTTCACTGGATGGGACTTTGCAAACACTATAGTAGCGGAGAGGAGGGCGGTCCTTGCTGCCACCCTAGCCATGCCATAATCCTTCAAAAATGATCTATGGTACAATTGGTCAGCTTCAGCGCGAGTCGAACGCCACCTGCGTTCCAACTGCCTCTCCTCCCGCTTCATCTGCCACAGGCCCCCAGTAAACCAGTCAATTTGAAATTTCACTAATGGTGAAAAGTATCTCTGAAAGGCAGACATATTCTGGAATTGACAATTTACTGAAAGTGGGGCTGGTCTTTGGTAATATGTTGTATGAGAAATAGTTGATTCCACAATAGCTTTTAAAGGCAACAAAGGTATTTTTCTGCTTTAGTAAATATTAATCTAGAGAGACAGGGTGTTGGTCCTAAGTGTAAGATATGGAGATGGAAGGAATAGTTTAACTGAAATCTTATATTGGACCAACTACTGATAGTGAGAGGATACAAGCTTTGGGGGCTACACAGAACCCTTGCTCTGGTGTCTCAAATGAGAACTAAATAAATATTAGGCACAATCCTCTCTTTCTGGGAATTTGGTGACTGATTTCAATGGAGCCAGCATTACATTTGATCACAAAATATCTATCTTCAAGCCAGTTTGCTGTCCAGCCTGTGGTGGTCACCGATGTCCTTTCTATGCTCTTCTGCCAGATGTGACTACCGAAATCACATCTCATGGGCCATGCTCTCCCATCCCATTAGACAGTGAGGTAAGTTTAGGATAGCATCACAGGTCTGCCCATCACGGCGTGGGAGAGTCCCTGCATGGCCAGGGCCCGGAATGATCTCCCAATGCCAGATACAAAGGCACGCACACCAAGCCTTGCTCTAGGTGTATTTATTTAGAGTGCCTCCACCAATCTACATCACACAATCACTCAGTAAAGTCTCCCCAGGGCACATAAAGGTAGCAGCCCCCCAGACTGACTCTCCAGGTACAACACTCCCCTTACTGGAGCGACTAGAACTCCTGCAACCAGCTTCCTCACCATCTTAAACTTCCTTGCACCTGCCTTCACCATCTACCTGGGCCTTCCTGCTTATATAACCCTGACTGGTCGCAGCTGCAGGTGCTAGTAGCAGTGTGCTGGCCAGTCAGGGAGCCGATTCTGTCAGGACTCACCACAGTCAGCAAGCACACTGCCAGATACACTTTATGGTCCTTTACCCAGGGGTTCATGCAGCTATTACGGGAGAGGGTTACTTAACCTGAGGAGACGAGCCCTAGCCAAACCCAGGGTTACCATACGGGCTGCCATATATGCAAATATTTAGTGGGCACTTCTGAGAAAAACAGGTTGCAGGGCTGCATTGGATCCAGTGCAGCCTTGTATTTCTCATGTGTCCTCTAAAAACATGCCTATATGGCAACCCAAACCATACCTCCCCTTTAAAAGAGGACGCTTAGAAGAATACATGTTGCAGCCCTGCACTGGAACCAATGCAGCCCTGCACCATGTACTTTTCATGAACATCCCCTTTTAAAGGGGAGGTATGGTAAGCTTACACGTGTAGAAAGCTCCTGGGAAAAGCTGACCCTCCTCTTCCTCTGCAGCCGTGGTAGAACAAAGTATGGAGTGCTCTGGTTATGAAAAAACTGTCCCACCAAGTGAGCGCACGAGAAGTACCGAAAGGAGAAGGCAGTCATAGCTGGAAATTTGGGCCCTTGGCCTTTCTCTAATCCTAATGATCCAGATTTGGCATATGATTCCAGTGCAGCGATTGGGGGGGGGGGCTGGGGGGGGGGGGGGGGGGGCGGGGGGGGGGGGGGGGGGGGGGGGGGAAGCAGGAGGGGGGTGCAGCAGCAATGGTGCTGCTCCTGTGTGAGACTCTTGGACACTTCCTGTGGGGCTGTCCCCCTCCTTCCCAGGGGCATAGCTAGGTGGAGCTGGGCCCCAACCTGGGGGTACTCCATTCATGTGGGGGCCCCAGGCTTGTGGGCACCTATTATAGCTATGATGACCCTGCTCCTTCCCCACAAAGGAAGGGAGGGGAGGAGGGAGAGGACAGTGCCCTGCAATGAGCAGCTGAACTGCTGGCTTTGGGAGCACAGCATCATTTCCGCTAGCGATGGAGTTCCACACAGAATTTCGATTTCAGTTCTTCTTGATTTTTGGATCTTGTTTCTGTTTTGTTTTTTGGCTTGGTTTTTTGCATTGATTTTTTTCCATTCTCCCCCCCTGGTTGATTTCAATGAATTTTATCCCATTGAAGTCAATGAGAACAAACCAGAAAATAAAAAAACAATGGAAAGAAACCTGAAACGCTTGACCCCACCCCCAACCCCCATATTCAGTTTACAGTTTTAAAACTAAAACAGCCATTTTCAGTCTGTTTTGGTTCTATCCGAAACCAAAATTCCTACCCCTAATTTCCACTCACGCCTGAAGCAGCCAGCCCTGTTAGTTAACACAAGGAATGTTAAGTTACGTATTCTTGCTAATTTTCAATGAATGCAATGTGCATTGTGCTTAATGTATTGCTGTTATGTGCCTTAATAACAAGTTTTTTGGGGGTGGGTGGGTGGGTTTAAAGATACAACTAATTGGATATGAACGCATCAAACTACTCAAAGGAGAAGGTTGACTTTGTATCAAAATCAAATTTCCCATTGAAGTTTTCAAAGGGTACGAATTTCAGTATTTGTTCATGAAAATGAATTGTAAGACCTGATTTATGCATTTGAACAACAAATCCTTCTCCTTTCAGCTCTACGTCTGATCGGTCACTGCTGGCATCTTAGCTAGATGATCCCGGAACTCTTAGGTTGATCGTTAGTTCTTAGATGGGAAAAAATAAGATGAGAATAAGTTGTAGCCCATCTCAAGGGACTGGGTTCATCGTGTTCTCTGGGGTTATTACTGTAATGCTTTAATGGTTTATGAGCATTCCATAATGCTGCTTGTCAGCTGCAATAAACATACCTAGCCATAAGCATAGCCAACCTCGCTCGGGTCCTACTTAGAAAAGAAGCATATGTGATCAGAGTTAGGCCAAAGTCCTGCAGGGGAATCCATATGGATGTGGAGTTCTGATTAGAGGATTTGGGACTGAGTATGAAATAAATTACTCTCCTGATGGTGGACAGGGGGAAGCCTTTGCAAGGCTGAGATCAACATCTTTCTCTTTAGAGGACTCTGGAACATAAACAGTCTGCGGTCCTAATGTGCTCCTGGATTCATGCAAAACCCATCACCGAAAGGTTTACAGTTCATTGCCCTTTCTCCCTTGGCCCCTTCTGGATTCCCAGTCTCTCAGCCTTCTTGGCCAGCCAGTCCCGTTTTGGGGACCTTATCCTCATGGATACTGCTGGCAGATGCTCCCCCCTATCCCCTCCACCTTGCTCTGCCCCTCTAGTGTGGGGAGGGCAGGGCCACTTCAGAAATGGGCAAGGACAATGAGTCTCTCACTGTGATGTCAAAATACTTGGAAAGGGGGCAAGACTACATTGGAAAGGGATGGAACCCCTCTCTTTAAATAAATTCTGTCAGTAACCTTGATTAAACTCTTGGCTCTGTTTACTAGGACCCCATTAGCTACAGGGGCAGTTGTTATTCAAGTGTGCCTGCTTCTGCAGACACTTAACATGCCATAGTCTTGAAATCACTTGTGAGCTTGCAAATCACTTGCAGCTTGGATTCAGTGGGACTTGGGAGTTTGCAAGCAATTTGGACTGCAGCCTCGTGTTTTTTCATTTTTTCTTTTTTAACGCAATGAGATGTCTTTTAAACGAGGAAAGAAAACGAGCCCTCTCCCCAGCTGTGCTGGAGACAAAAGCCACAAAAGCATTATTCATGGGATTCCTGGCTGGTGTTGTCAGAGAAATATAAGGAAATTAGAGGCCTGATTCCTATTGAAACAGAATGGAGAATACACACTAGGGAAAATTCCAGCCTAGGACATTACATTGGCCTGCCCAGACACTGGCCAGTGATGTAAACAGCCAGGGGCAGTAATAGCCTATTGGGAGGGAGCTCTAAGCAGGAATATCCTGGAGGTCCTTGTCATGGGGTCTGCATACTCAGCTCCAGAAGGGCAGTAAAAGGGTTAAACCAGGGCCTGCATACCAGGGGTAACGGTGGTAGAGCCGTTTGGTAATAGTGACCGTAATCTAATCAAATTTAACATAGCTATAGGAGGGAGATTGACAAATAAAACTACTGCTGTAACATTTATTATTAATTTATTATTATTATTAACTAGTTATTATTATTAATTATGATTATGGTTATGATTATTAAGCATTTATATAGCACCAGCAATTTACCTGGCACTTTACAATTGTAAGAAAGACACGGTCCCTGCCCCAGTGGGCTTACAATCTAAGGCTGCATCGTGCGATTTAAAGCAACGCGCCCTTCCGGGTTGGTGTGAATGCACCGAGTGGGCACATTTCAGCGTAACGCGAACTGTTGGAGTGCGGTTTTAAAAGCTGCTCCGAGCAGCTTTGAAAACCGCACTCCAATAGTTCGCGTTACGCTGAATTGGGGCATTCACACCAACCCGGAAGTGCGTGTTCCTTTAAATCGCACGATGCCGCCACCACTGCTGTGCGACTTAAACGCACATCTGAATGCGCCCTAAGAGAGACAAGCGAGGTGGGGGGAAGACAAAGGGTGGGAGAAACAGAGGCAGAGACAAGCATACATACATGAAATTGTCAGGTCTCCGGTGCATGTGCTTGGCTTAGTTACAAAGGTGTAGTTACTCATTTAATGTTACACAAGATACGATGATTCAGGATAAGTCAGCAAGGGGGTAAGAGGAACAAGAAGCCAGGGAAAGCTTGATGGAAGAGGTGGGTTTTGAGGAGGGATTTGAAGATTTTGAGGGAGGAAGCCAAGCGAATCTGTTCAGGGAGGGAGTTCCAGGCATGGGGGGATGCCAGGGAAAAGGGACGGATGTGTTTAGAGGAG
Organism: Sphenodon punctatus; assembly: GCA_003113815.1. Lineage (NCBI taxonomy): Eukaryota > Metazoa > Chordata > Lepidosauria > Sphenodontia > Sphenodontidae > Sphenodon > Sphenodon punctatus. The sequence goes on along the minus strand of QEPC01005747.1, from coordinate 574,556 downwards.
CAGGGGAGCCATGAGCAGGCGAGGGTGGTGGCAGAGGAGGAGCGGAGCTCCCAGACAGGAGTGTAGCGGTAAATGAGTGCTGAGAGAAAGGGGGGAGCAAGGCCATGAAGAGCCTTGTAGGTAAAAACCAGGAGTTTGTGCAGAATGCGTTCAGGAAGAGGGAGCCAGTGGAGAGAGGAGAGGAGGGGCTGTACGTGGTTAAAGTGGCAGACAAGGTGGATGATCTTGGCAGCAGAGTTATGAACAGAAATGATTGGAGCAAGGTGAGAGCGAGGAAGGCCAGTGAGAAGGAGGTTGCAATAGTCAAGACAAGAGATGAACAGGGCATGGACCAGGGTTTTGGCAGAGGAAAGAGTGAGGAAAGGACAGATCTTAGCAATGTTGCGCAGAGAGAAGCGAAAGGATTTGGCAACAGAATCGATCTGAGGTTTAAAGGAGAGGGAGGAGTCAAAGATTAACCCTAGGCTACGTGTCTGAGGGACGGGCTGGATATTCACCCCATCAACAAAGACAGAGAAAGAAGAGAGAGAGGAAGGATTGGGGGGGAGGGGGGAGATGAGGAGTTCAGTTTTAGCCATGCTAAGTTTGAGCTGACGATGAGACAGCCAGGCAGATATGTCATTTAACTTTAAATGGGGGAACTATGCAAAAATGAGGAGACTAGTTAGAAGGAAACTAAAAAGATCAGCTGTGAGAGTTAAATGTGTGCAAGAGGTGCGGAGATTATTTAAAAACACCATCTTGGAAGCACAGATAAATGTATTTCACAAATAAAAAAAGGTAGCAAGAGGATCAAACATCTGCCAGCGTGGCTAAATGGAGAGGTGAAGGCGCCTATTAGAGCCAAAAAGGCATCCTTTAAAAAATAGAAAGCTAGTCCTAATGAAGAAAATAGGAAAGAGCATAAGCATTGGCAAATCAGATATAAAACGTTAATAAGGCAGGCCAAGAGGGAATTTGAGGAGCAACTCACTAAAGAAAAGAAAAACAACCTTTTCAAATACATCAGAGGCAAGAAGCCTGCTAGTGCGTCGGTTGGGCCATTAGATGACAAGGGGGTAAAAGGGGCGCTCAGGGAGGATAAGGACATTGCAGAGAAGCTGAATGAATTCTTTGCTTCGGTCTTCACTGCAGAGGATGTTGGGGAGATAACAATGCCAGACCAAGACTCTGTAGGTGAATAACTGGAAGAACTGTCACAAGTACAACTCTGGAGGAGATTCTAGGGCAAACTGACAAACTAAACAGTAACAAATCACCAGGACCAGATGGTATTCACCCCAGAGTTCGGAAAGTACTCAAATATGAAGTTACAGATCTACTGTTGGTAATATGTAATCTATCGCTAGAATCTGCCACTGTACCAGAGGATTGGAGGGTAGCAAATGTAACACCAATATTTTAAAAGGGCTCCAGAGGCAATCCTGGAAACTACAGACCGGTGAGCCTGATGTCAGTGCCAGGCAAACTGGTGGAAATGGTTGTTAGGAAGGGAATTACTGAGCATATTGATAAACATGGCATAATGGGAAAGAGTCAACATGGATTTAGGAAAGAGAAGTCATGCCTCACTAATCTATTGGAATTTTTTGAGTGGGTAAATAAGCATGTGGATAAGGGTGAGCCGGTCGATACAACCACAGAAGTTAACTGCTCCCGGCTTCACTTTCTCTCCTCCTCTTGCAATACCCCCCTCACCCCTACCGGCCAGTTCATCAGCCCCCTCCTCCCTTCTGCTGCTCCCTGGGAGGCAGAGTGTCCTGGCTGGATCTGGGAGGAGGGAAGTCCTCCCTGCTTCTTCCCTCTCCAGCAGGGATTTTCCCACAGGAACCTCTTTCTGGAGAAGAGGGGGCCCTCTACCCTGTTCCTTCCCTGGATGCTGCTGCCTCCACCCATTAGCTGCAATGGCCCCTCCTTCTGAGCTGCCAGGAGCCAGGGAGCCACGCAGCAGGGGAGGGAGTTCCTTTGTCAGTGTGCGGGGGTGGGGTGGGGGGGCATCTGTCAATCCAAGTTCCCTTGTCCCTCTGTCTCTTTCAGCCCCTTTCTCCTTGCCCTCACCACCCCCAACCTGACTATCCTCTCCCAGCACCTCCAAACCCCCTTTCCCCACCCCTAGTGTCCCCCTCCATCCATCTTTCCCAGCTCCCAGGACCCCAGTCCCATTTCTCCCCCAGGGTCAACCTTCCCCCTCCATATCCATCCCTCACAGCTCCCAGGACTGCAGTCGCACTTCTCCCAGCCCACAGGTTCCCCCCCATCCCTTCCTCACAGGACCCCAATTATCTTTCTAGCTCTCAGTGCTTCAGTCCCCCTTCTCCTAGCCCCCAAACCCCCCCACCCTCTCCATCCCTCCAAGCCCAAACCCTGGGTGATTTCAGAAATGACGTGGTGAATGTCCACCACAGTCAACCTCAGTCAAACGCAGGTGGTGGTGAAAGCGCCGTGCATGTCTGTTTGCTCACATCCAGACTTTCACCACAGTCAAACGCGGCCTGGGGTGAAGCTAACCACGCTTCGTGAGGTTGGGGTGGGAGGAGGTCCAGAAGTGTGGTGAATGGTCACCACNTCTGAACGGAAACCCCCAGCCACGGTGGAAGGAATTGACCCCAGCAACTGCATTCTGGGGCTCGAACCACGGTCCACATCTCCACTGCATGTCTGTTGTGTTCCCCCAGCCCATGTTCTCTCTGATTGCCCCCGGGCGGTGGTCACGATCCTGTCACTTCAGTTGGGGCCTCACGTGTCACCACAGCCCGCAGTGAATCCGTTCACACCGGGGTGGGATTCGCTGTGGTGAATTGGAACGCGTCACTTCTGAAATCACCCCCTGTCCATCTTTCACCCTCCCAGTTCTCCCATTCCCTCCCACACTCTTCCTTTCCTCCTTCACCCCATCACTCCATTTCCTCCAATCCCATGAGACTGTTCATCAAAAAAATTGCATTCAAGAAGATGCAGAGGGGAGGTAGCAAAGTTGTGACCATCTGTGACAAGCAGGAAGGGGGTATTGGCCATAATATGTCACAGGGGAGATGAGGGGCCCAGGAGTACCCCAGTCTGAATCACTTGGTACTTGCCTCTTTCAGAGGATTCTGGGCTAGATGGATCATTGGTCAGTTCATAAGGTCTTACTTTCCAGCCCACAAGTGTCCTTGCTTGAATCGGGGATCAGTTATGTTGGGGGTAAGAGCAGTCTCATGAAATAATGTAGTTTATTTCGCATAGGTTAGCCCACTGGACATTTTGATGAATCAATGCAAACCCATTTGATCTGTTTTATCTTGTTTTATGGATTGTATGTAATTTGTGCTGTTAGGTAGCTGGCTAACAGCACAGTTATGGTAGCTTACTGATACCCACCAGTGCAAGCTGCAACAGGACAGCAGTGAGATATATAATAGAGCACTCCATGCAGACGCTTTATTAACACAAAGAGTGCAAATTCAGAATTGTCATTCATAGGAAACTGCTGATTTGCCAATGAAAAGCTATTTATTTAAAACACTTCTTTACAGGTTACATACCATTCTTTATGTATTATTTAATGTGTAAAGTACACTCCGTACATTATCTGCAGTAAATTTCTATGAAAATAAAAAGACAACAATTGACCAAACAAAAAGACAAGAAATTGGAGACACAAAGAAGACAAAGTTTACCCCTGTGCACATCCCTATTGGTTACTTGTTTCAGCTCTAATCGCAACAAACAGAAGTACCTTAGTGGAGAGAATGTATAAGATAGCCAAGGGCTGTTTAATCAAGCATAAACAGGCTAAAAATATCAACAGTCGGACAAATTCCAAACAGAAAGCAGGTACAGATTGTTCATTGGGAAGGCAGCTAACCTTCTGAACAGTCTGACAAGGGTGTGTGGTCCTTAAACCTGAAAGATATGCCTTAGCCAGAGACAGCTTGTGAGCATGGGGTGGAAATTCCACTGGCCTATGCTATTCAGGACATCAGAATTCATGATCCCAGCAGTTCCTTCAATCTGTGAATCTACGGTAATAATCAAGATGTCCAGGCAATTTTCCAAGCTTCATATTCAGTTGTTCGCAAAGCAAAGTCAGGCCTTCAACTGAACCCAATGGCATGTCTCTCTGGGTGTCTTTAAATGAGCAATGTGATGGGGGGGGGTGTCTGTGGCTGCTGAGTGGCACTGCTATGGAGCATCCTCTCACATGAAGTGCATGGACAGCGATTAAACGGGCCTTTTGCAATTGATACGTCCTGGCGTGAGAGTTGGGGAACCCAGACTCTCCTACGCTCCCAGCCAGTTCTGGTGACTTGCAATGGCTGTGTCTCCCACCTCCGCACAGTGCCTCTGAGCAGCGGACAGGTCTGCCGGTCTTCATACGGGCGGGGAATGCATGGCCAGTGGCTGCTTGTTGTTGCCAAGGAGCTAGTGGGTTGTCCTGCATGGAGCCCTCGGTTTCTTGGCAGTGCTCTGGTGAGTGGCCATGAGTGGCTGCTGCCTGGTTCCTGGGTGGCCATGCGGGGTAGCATCTCATTAAAAACACCCTTCGAAAAGTCACACAAATTCATTGGGCCTCAGAGGAGTTGGGGATAGGGGAAGGAAGAGGTGGCTGTGGATCTCTGCATAGATCCATCCCTCTATCCTTGGTTACAAGCCTTCCTCTCCCCTCCCTTTTCCTGATCTCACTCCTTCGGGGTGAGAACATGATCGGGATCCACAGGCCAGCTCTAAAAATTGGAAATGGGCCAAAAAAATTTTTTTTTTAAAACGGTCCTAGACAGGATTTGACCCTTGGGCCACTGGTTCTCACCCCTGAGCTAGCAGATTGCACCCTTGTTGTGTGCAAGCGTTGGAGTTTTATTTACAGTGTCCTAGTCATCCACAGAACTGATTTGTGTATGGGCAGAAGGTAATGGCAGGAAAGTCTGTATTGCAGCCCATAAAATGATATTCAGCAGGTGGAAAGAGAAATTGGTAATGTGTCTCTCTGACAAGGGCCCCGCCCTCTAAAAATTGATGGGTTTTAGGTGCAAAGGGACTGGATTTACAAGTGTTATCCTTTCTGCCAAAGTTCCTCTCCTGGGGCCAGTAGGGCAATGCTGGTGTTGGGATTTTGGGTTGGTTTTTTTCCTGCTTGATGTTTTTATGTTCCAAACAAGGGATATTTGGAAAGTGAAGGCTGGGGGTGAGGTGGGGACACAGGGCTCAGCGGCACTTGCAGCTGCTAAAACAGACACCGCAAAAGGAGCAGCATGTGTTAGGGGAAATGCATTGATGTGTAACTATTTAGAGACTGGCACTGCTAACGCATGCCTCCCCATCAGAGGATGTCTTGAGGCATGGATGCTGCTGGAGGGGCCCACTAGGGTCTATTAGCGTGCTACCCCTTCCTTTTCCCTGCTGGAATCTATAATGTAAAGCAGGCGACCTAGGCACTAGAGACTTAGACCCTTTTAAAATGGGCTGCTGTTGGCCGGCAGTCTGTGGGCGTACCGCTGTGGGGGTGGTGGATGCAGACCCATCCCTGCACATGTCCCCGCATGGAGCTGCTGGCCTTTTCGCCGGTTGCTCCGTGTGGGGGTGATGGGTGGAGGTGCGTATTGCGGGAGTGTGCACGCACGCCCACCTGCTTTCAAACAGGGCGCATCCACTCATGTCCGCTGTGTGGGCATGAGTAGGTGCATCTTATGTAAAAATGGCCATAGTTCAAGCTGAAACTTGCCTTTCTTGTGTTATCCACTCCCCATATATTGGCTTAAGTCAAGTTTCTCAGTACCCAAGTTCGAGCTTTCGAACTTAGCCGTATCGTCTAGCTTGAGTCTTCTTAACTCGCCTCTCTTTCACCTGACTTAAGTCATGTGTAGGCTGGATGCCCAGAACATGGGCTCAGTAGGCCCTACAATGCCCACAGCAGTGTGGTCGACCATGGAATGCACCTCCAGAACTCGGCAAGCTGGCATGGCTCTAAAAATGGCTCGTGCAGACCCAAGAGCCAGTTAGATCCTAGCATTAAACTCATTGAATGAGTGTACTCGTCTAGCAGCAAAGCTCAGGTGTTAAGAGACCTGAGCTCAAGTAACTGCTGCAAAGATGTGCTCAGCGAATGCGTCTGCTTAGAGCTGGGGTCGGCACAGTGTGCGACCCAAAGAACCACATACCAAAAACTTTCTTGCCAAGAGTCATGCTGACCAATCATGGCAGTCTTCTCATATGTTCTTGTTCATGCTCTGGTCATCTCTCGCCTCGATTACTGTAACCTCCTTCTCACTGGCCTTCCCCGGTCTCACCTTTCTCCCCTCATCTCTGTCCAAAACTCTGCTGCCAGGGTCATCTACCTCGCCAGTCGCTTCGACCATGTGCAGCCCCTCCTCTCTTCGCTTCACTGGCTTCCCCTTCCTGAAC
>QEPC01005747.1:555233-568095 GCA_003113815.1 Sphenodon punctatus | reverse complement strand
CCCAAGCCGAGGAGCACCCCCTGAGCTGGGGAGCGTCCCTGGGATCACCGGCGGCAGGTCCCGCAGCTCCTAAGGCCGGCCCTGGTTGTTAGGGCAGGGGCGTAGCTACCACAGAGCCAGGGAGCTCAGTTGACCCCGGAGCTTGGTCTCTATCAGGCCCCTTGAGCACCACTAGAAAATTTTGAGAGTGAACAGGGGAGGGAGTGGAGCCAACACTCTTCATCCACCCACTCTGAAAATTTTCTAGCAGCACTCCAGGCCGCTTGGCAAGAGCCCCACCAAGAAAAAAAAAGTTTGCAGAGTAGGCAGGGATGGATTGCTGGTTCTGCCAACTTCCTACCTGGTAGAGATGCTGTCACGCCAGGGGCCGGCCTCACTGGGAGCTAGGGCAGCACTGGGGGCGGGGGAGGCTGAGGCTGGCTGGGTACCTGGGGAGAACTGCTGTTCAGGCAGACCCTGCTCCCTTGCCCTTACGAGGGCCCCTAATTGGGACATGAGTCCGGGCCTGCCATCGCCTTGCTGCACCAGCGTTGGAGGCCGGTCAGGAGATGGGGCCTTGGTCCAGGGGAGGGGCAGCCAGGAGGAGTAGGTCCACTCTCTCCTCCACAGCATTTAGCTGCTGCTAGCCTACAAGAGATCCATTCAGTAAATAGGGGATAGATGATCTGGCCGGAGTTAAACTGAAGACTATAACCGCATTGGGAAGCTGGCACCGCCCTTGGCCTTTTCTCCCTGCTGAAGGTCTATTGTACAGCAATATTTTGTTAGTTCCTTCTTCCCCGTGTGTGCAAGCTTTTAAAATTTCCCTGTGCTCAAGCCAGGTGACCCTAACCTTTTCTTGGCTGGGGACGAGCTTTCCAGAAAATATTTTTGACTGCTTGCATGTGAACCTAGTAAAGATTTTTTTTCAGTATAAACAAAATGCCTCATCAGACGCTCTCCCCGAGGCCACATAAAGGAAGAGTGAAAGGAAAGCTGCCTGGAAAGAAAATGTCCACAAACACAGTTTTCCGCATCCATGTAGGGCAGTCTGGACACCACCGGCTCCCGCAATCTGCCAGGGACCGCCATGCACCCATCACAGATGGCTATGGCCTGGTGCATGCTCACGGTGCAAAGGCAAAACCACCTTGGATCCTTGCTTGTACTGGTTGCAGCCACACAACCTGGTACGGGCCCAATCCCACACACACCCCATGGTGGGCAATCACTGCCACCGCCCACTGTACTTCAGGGCCAATGTGGCGAGCTGGACAGATGGTCCTTTCCACCGTGGGGAAACTGGTTGGCCCGGGTGAGCCGCTGCCTGAGGTCCTACTACACCTCACCTCCCTCCCTCCAGCCCAACCACTCTCCCGCCCCCAGCTGCGACATGGCTGCATGGGATTGGAGGCAGCATCCGGTGCTCAAAGCCCCATAGTTGACCTCGTCACATGGCGGGGCAGTCGTGGACCAGGCGCACGAGCAGCGGTGCACTACCGCAGGCTGGGAAGTCTTTGGGTAAGGCTGCTACACCCTTGCATCCCCGGCCTTTTTCCAAGAGATGCAGGGCGTACTAGCATCGTCCGCCCCACCATGCTGTGGGCTGAACATCTGGCGGCCACCAGGCAGTCGATGCCCTGCATTGCACAGTAAGGCTGCCCAAGCCACATTAATGTCTCTTGTGTGGCTGCCCTCACTAAGAGGACAATCAAAATATGTATGTCCTGGTCATGGAAGGGATGTCACCCCTGTGGGTTTGACCTGCCCTCCCTCCCAGAAGCAGGGACTACAGCTGCACCAGGGAGCATGGTCCCCCCACAGGCTGCGGGCTCCAGTGCAACTCTACCTCCTGTCCCCATTATAGCTGCATCCTCGGAGAGAGTGGTCGCTGTGTTGATCCCAAATGTAAGAGATGGCGACAAAAGAGTTTAGATGATATCTTTTATTAGACCAACTTCTGTTGGTGAGTGTGCCCAAGCTCCTGTACTTTTCAGAAGCACACCTTTCAGCACTTTTGTCATGTTTATTGTTTCTCAGTCGTGCCGCTACAAACATGCCTGTGGTACGTTTGGTACTTCCAGAAACTTTCTTTGCATAATTTCCATTAGCATCTGTGCCCTTAGTCTTTATTTATTTTTTGAGAGTGGAGGGGGGTTTGTTTGGGTTATTTTTGTTAATTTCACTAAACTGTTCTTTTTGCCAACTTTTTTTTGTCACTTTAGGATTTAGCAGTGAATTTAGTTCCCCATCCACTGTGTCAGTGGTAACTGGCATAGGTCTCTGTCTGATGGAAGTGGTGGAAAAATCATCAGGAGAAATCCCCACAGTGGAAAATGGGGGAAATTCATCTTGACCGGGAAACTTCGTACAAAAATTCAACAAGGTTCCCAAAATGATGAAGATTTCCATTTGTAGCAGAGTCCCCTCTCACCATGGGTGAGTGTTTGCAGGATTATGCCCAGATCACTTTGGGGAATCATCACTATACAGTTTATTTCTCCAACACAACATTGTTCCCAGTCAGGCAGCAAGTCTCTGGCCAGGCTCAAGACATCCACTCCGTATCATACAAGCCCCAAGCCTGGTCAGGCAACAGTCCGCTGACTGGCTCATATCCCACTCACAATACAGTCTTTTCAGGAGCAACACTCCATAGCTTCCTTCAGCTGGGTATTCCAGCAGCCTCTGCAAAGATGTGTTCCCTTCTCTGTCCCAAAGCAGACTGACCTTTTCCCAGTTCCTCCTCTGTTTACATAGCTGGAGCTACGCCCCCAACGTAGCCACTTCCTGCGGTGGCCATTTTAACTCCAATGACATGGCAGACACCATCTTGTGCCATAGCCCTGCCATACCATTGATTCAGGAACGGCCAGTCTGATTCAGCACTAGTTCAGGTGCATGGCAGAACCTCTCTGCACCTGGAGTCAAGCCAGAAAGACCCTGGTGATACTGAGCCCCAGCAAACAGATGTGGAGTGGAAAAAGCAGGAAGAAGGTAACTGGACTCTTAATTCCAGCCTTGCCCAGAATTCTAGCCCAGCTTCTGAACAAAGCTTTGCCTATCCCTACATCCTAATGTCCACAATGTCCTGTGCATTCCAGCCCTGCTGACCTTCCGCATGCTTGAAAATAGTGAGGGCCTCTGCAATGCCATCCCAAGGGGCTGGAGCACTTATCCAGCAACACTGCTGCCCTGGAGGGACTGTGTTAATGCAGACCCCTGCAGCTGCACCCTGCCCAAGAATGGCCCTGGTGCTGTTGTCCACTCAAAGCCGATTAGATTAGGACATTGCCTAATCCCTTGCATGTGATTGTTAAATCAAACCAGTTCAGCAAGGACCTCATTCCCATACCTCTCATTGCAGTGTTAGCCCTTTGCTTTTGCTGAGGAACAGGGTCTCTCTGAAAATCTACTTAGAAGAGACCAGTTGAGTGTCAGCTGAGTAGCAACACAGAGTTGGGGAATGGTAGCTGGGGGCATGCGCACACACACACACACACCCTTACAAACTCCAGCGGAGAGTTGGGGTGAGGGGTCACCTTACTTATATGCCCACACCAACACACGTACATACCCTTTGCACACTCCAGCAGAGAATCTACACACCCACCCACATCCTTGCAAATTCAGGCAGGAAGTCTCCTTACACACACACCCTTGCAAACTCTGGCAGGGAGTTGGGGCTAGTAAAGGTGTAGCTACATTAGAAGGGGCCCCAGTGCAGAAGTCGGAATGAACCCCCCACCCCAGTTCTCTTTCCCAGCGATAGGAGACACAGTTGCACCAGGGAGCATAGGCACCCCCTGGCTCATGGACCCTAATGCAGCCGCACTGCCTGTCTCTAGCCTATCTATGCCCATGGGGTGAGGGTCTCTGACACAGTTACGACTTAAGACATGATTATGATGAGCAGTGTTGATATGTGTGCTTTGTAAGAAGCAGCATTTCTCTATTCCATGCTTATTAAATACAAAGCACATTGTCATGGGTGTTTAGTTTTCCCCTCTGTTAGTTTTCCCCTCTGTCTTGTGCCACCGTTATCAATTCTACCTTCAGGAGCTTGGAGAAACCTTTTGGTAGCCCTATTTTGATGACTGGCCCTGACACCCAAAATGAAAAAACAAAACAACAAACACAGCACTCTGGTATAGTCTCTTGCCTGCTTCTCTTGCTTCAAAACTAAGAGCTGAGTTCCAGTAACAGCTGGCAACTCCCTCTACAGGTCCTACACATTGGTACAGTTCCGGGATTTATTCCCTTTGGTTAGGCACCACTGTCATGGGATTGGGGTCTCAGTACCCCACTCTAGGCTGCCATGACTAGGTTTCCCTGGCTTGCAGCTCTCACTGGATCAGCTCTCTCTCTCTAGAACGGATTCAGCCTGCAACGGGTGAACCTTGTCACCTTTTCAGCCATAGCGTTTCCCTGCAAAGACACTCTTTCTTTAGATTCATCTGTGTTTGTAAACAGAATTAACCCCAAACGGTGTCCTGCCAATGTTAGGATTAGCAATTCCACTGGACCATACTATGTTCAGTTATGACGTTTAATGAATAAGTTATGAATAAGCATGCAGTACAAGATTATACTTGAGTGCAGTAATCAAAACATCATAACCAATAACACATTCCTATCTGTATTTGGATTCTCCTAACTTAGGCTTACCCTAATCAAGGTCCACAGGTATTTCAGTTCATGTCAGCCAATGGTGGAAAGCTTGGCTGGGTACAAGTCTTAGAGTTTCCAAGAGTCCTTACTTCATAGTTTCTTTGGTGCAGCCTTTCTCTGGCTGATAAGATGTGATGATGAAGATGAAGCTCTGATGCAGAAAGCTCCCCTCTTTGTCTTGACCCTTAAGTACTTTTCCAGGGTCCTTTGTTTGATTTTCCTGCCAGGTGACTCTGTGCTTTCAGTCACATCCACAGGAAGAAATCCATTTGCAACTCAATGGTCTATTGCTAGTGTCTGCAGAAGTATTAGGCTTTTTCTGATTACACAATTGCTCAGGGCCATGAATTTAGCAGTTCTCCATTGCATGAAGTGAATTTCCAGTTCTCAGCTTTCACATTACATACATGTTTAACCTTTACCTTTACATATTTGTTAGACCTGTAGTCTACATGTAGTCCAGTATCTCCTCATTACACACACACACATCAACACTGTAGTGTTCATCATAACCATCCAAAGAGAGGCCCTTTTTACACAGGCCGAGGCACGTGGGGAGGAGGGGCGTATCCATGTGCACTGTGTGGGAGGAGGGTGTAACGGGTGCACACACACACACACACACCCGCATCTCCATGCATCCCTATGTACAGAGGCACCTGTTTTTTCCGGTGCCCGGATGCATGTGTACAGGAACGGGCACACCCACCCCCGTGGGATTTACACGGGATTTACACCTGGGTGTTCACGCGTGGGTGCTGCTCATGTAAAAAGGGCCAGAGTGTGGTTGTTGTGTTGGTCCCAAATGTAAGTGACCGAGACGAAGTAGTTCCAATTATCTCTTTTATGAGACCAACTTCTCTTGGTGAGAATCTGCAAGCTTTCAGGCTGAGGCTGTGGCCTCAAAACCTGTATGTTCTCAGCAACAAAATTTGGTCTAACAAAAGGGATCATTTGAACTAATCCATCTCCATCATAACCATGTCATAAATCATAATCCCTAATGCCCTGGAACAATCTAACCCGTACACGCATTTGAAAACTTCAGCAGGGAGCTTGGGGGGAGGTTTTTATTATTATTATATAGCTCCAGCAATGTGCCGAGCTGCATGGTTGTGTTTGCAGTTATATCCTGAACTTTCTGTGTCTCTAAATCACTCATCTAGATCTAAAGGATCTGGCTCTTTGAACTTCTGCGTAGAACTTCTCCCAGACCTTTTGTGTGTAGAAAGTTCTCCTGGTAAACTGCTTTGCTCCAGGCCCCAGTGGTCACTTGGTTTCCATGGCAGCCCCTCACGTCTACAGCTGCGGCTACTTGAGGCTGTCTCAGGGCAGTGTGAGTGAGAGAAGAATGCTTCCCTGGATTTATAAACCCAGAAGTTGAAAGACTAGCAGTTTAAGGTGCGTGTAAAAATAAATACCCTGTGTCCCACTCCCTGCTTCAGGGCCTTACAATCTAAGATGGACAGCTAAGGGAGGGGAGAACAGGGAGAGGAGATCAACATAAGAGAGATAGGGAACTGCCCCGGCAACTTCTTGAATGTGTTTCCTGTCCTTTCTTACACACGTGTGTGCAGGTGCGCGACGCGCACACACATCCTTGCACATCGCTGGGGTGGGAAACTTGGGAGCTTGTCCCCACCCCCCAGGCTAGCACCCACCCCCCAACTCCAGCAGGAGGTGTGTCGATAAAAGGGAAGCCCCTCCCCTCCCCTCCCTGCTGGGTGGTTAGGGGGAGGGGGTGTCTCTTTCCCCTTTCAAAGTCCATAAATCGGGAGATCATAAAAGGGGGTGGGGCTTCTTCTCCCAGGAAGCAAAGTGGGGTTAGGGGAGCCCCATACCAGCCAACCAGCTCCCACGGGGCGGGGGCGAGAGAGACAGTGACAATGACTCAGCCCCCGGGGAGGAGCAGCCCGGGAAGCGCTCACCTGCGCCGCCTCCCGCAGCGCTCCGCCGGGCTCCTCCCGGCCCGTCTCAGCCCCGCCGTGGGCAGGCGGCCAGGAAGGAGGCGGCGAAGCCCCGCCTGTCGGTGCCGTAGCCGCAGCCGCCTCTCAGCCGGCTCCAGTGCTGCAGCGCGCCGACCCGGGGACAGGGCAGGGCAGCAAGCACCATGGTCAGGAAGCTCATCGTGGTGCTGGGCGTCCTCTGCTTGACCGGCATCGTGGGCATCCTGCTGCTCTGCCTGCCCGCCAAGGACCTGCGGGACTCGCCGGCATTCAAGGTGAGCCCAAGCGCCGGGACCCGAGGCAGAGAAGGGGGATGGATCTAGGGACCCAGAGACCTACGGGTACAAGGGGCGCCCAGAGACAGAGAGCCAAGGGGCAGGTGAAAGGGGTGCCTGGGGGAGCGGGAGACTCGGGAACAGAGGGCCGGGGACCCAGGCACACGGAGCAATGTGGGCAGAGCCTGAACCTGGGCCCCCAGAGCTGAGCTTGTGAGCTCCCCCCGGTGTAGGGGGGTGGTGCCCTGGAGATGCAAGAACATAGAACCACATGGGACTCCAGACTTGGAGACCGAACCCAAGGGGGATCCAGAGCTAGAGCCGGAGACCTAGGCGCAAGGGGGCAGGCCCCCTGGATGGCAAGACCAGCTAGACCCCGAGGCCTGGGGACCCAAGGACGCAGGCAAGAAGGACTCAGGAAGGCAGGGGCACAGCATCAAAGGGGACTCTAGAGAACTAGAGTTGGAGATGCAGCAGGAACGCGCAGAGACCCGAGTTGGAGGAGACCCAAGCATAGAAGGTTACAGAAATGAGAGTAAGAGTCCTGAGCAAGTGACACCCCCACCCCACCCCCGTCCAGCCCCACTTGGGACACTGGTTGAAGGGTGCAGAGTGCCTGCTCTGTCCACCTTTCAGCAGCTAGGGAGACTCGAAGCGTATCCCATTGCGGGAACACTGCACCGTCCTTCTCCCAGGCAGCCTTGTCCATCCTGGCATCAGTCCTACTGGCTGGGGTAGAGCAGGGAAGGGGTCTGGTCTCTTTGCAAAATGTTTTAATTTTGTTCAGTGCTGCCTAATCCCCCACCCCCACCCTGTTGTCTGGGTGTCGCCCCCTCCCCACATGCTAGGAAGGTGCCCTTGCCTCCTCCTTGGTGCTCCCCCCCCCCTCCCATAGCCAGGGTTGCCACTTCTCAGGTTTGGCCTACAGGAGTCATCTTGGGCTTAAACCTGCGGAAAGTGGCAACCTTAGCCATAGCAACTACTTCATTGCATGGTGTTCTTTGCTTGGGTGTTGCAGGGATTTACTCCGGCCTTGCAGTCGGTCTCGGGGACGCCTGGAAAGGAAGGAAGGCAAGGGGGCTCTTTGTCAGCACTCAAACATTTTAACATTATGACTGGATCCCATGACTTCATTTACTGAAATCATGAAAGAAAGTAACGGGATACGCTTCATCCCCTCGCAGTATAGGCTAGCTGATGCACGGTCTGTTTGTTTACAAACCACGGGTCTCCAACGGTGGCCAATCTTGGTCACTTGGGAGAAGTACCCAGCAGGTCACAGTGGGTGACCCATTCCCTAATGTTCATTCCCAGCTCCCGACGGTAAGAAGTTCCGTCCCCTAAACCTACTTGGCTAACAGCTATTAATGGACCTACTCACCAAGCATGTACCCAATCCTTCTTTAAACCCTGTTATACTACTGGCCTTGACCACCTCTCTGGAAACAAATTCCACAACTTAATTGTGCTTTGAGTAAAAAAACAACAAACCACCTTTTAAAATTTGTTTTAAATCTATCCGTTAGTTTCATGGCGTGTTTCCTTGTTCTAATACTATTTGAGGGGGTAAAATTAATTTGCTTGTTCCATACCACGCATGCTTTTATACACTTCCATCATCTCCCCTCTCAGTTATCTCTTCTCCAAGCTGAAGAGGCCCAACCTATCAAGCCTCTCTTCATAGTGGAGCTGTTACAGACCCTCGATCATTTTTGTTGCCCTTCTCTGTACCTTTCCTAGTTCTGCTATATTGCTTTTGAGATGGGGCGATCAGGACTGCACAGTATTCAAGGTGTGGTCGCACCAGAGATTTATAGAGAGACATTATGCTATTTTCAGTTCTATTCTCTNTCTATTCTCTATGTCTTTCCGAATAATTCCTAATATCCTGTTTGCTTTTTCGGCTGTTGCTGCACATTGAGCTGAGGATTTCAATGTATTGTCTACAGTAACTCCAAAATCCTTTTCCTGAGTGGTAACGCCTAACTTAGAACCCAGTATTGTGCACATATAGTTTGGGTTATTGTTCCCTATGTGCATCAGTTTGCACTTGTCAATTTCATCTGCCATTTGGATGCCAAGTCTCACAAGATCCTCCTGCAGTTCTTCACAGTCCACTTAGCTTTTAACTGCCGTGAATAACTTTGTGTCATCTGCATATTTGATCACTTTGCTTCTTACTCCCTTTTCCAGATCATTAAGAAATGTATTAAATAACCATCCCAGCTACCTTTTATTTGACCCCCTTCTAGTTCCTGGATCAGACCCTCCGATCCAGTTCCTGTTTCCAAGTGGGTGAGTGAGCTCAGGGTAAGGGAGCAGAGATGAGGGCATGCACACAAGGACAGGGGACAGATCTATGATCTGGACCCTCCTCTTCCTGAGCTCATCCCTTAAGTACCCCGACCCTCTGGGTGTTTTTAAACGGGCAAGGCTTGGGGTGGGGGGGTCCAGTTTCGGAGAAGCAGCTTGGGTGGAGTGCGTGGGGAGGGATTCGAACAGGCAGCTCCCAGTGTGGCTACTGTGGCAGCCGCCTTGCACACCCCTGCCATGGACTATGGGGGAGGGAGAAGTGCGCTGGGCTGGGCTGGGCTTTGAAACGGGCCTGTCCTGACTGAGTGCTGGGGGAGCCAGGCTCACGGTACCTACGAGCAAGCGGGGAACTTGCCTGCTGGTATGGGTGACTGCCCCAGTTCATATGGGCAGAGGATGTGTGGGAGCCCATTGCCACACACTTCTTTGGTTTTTCCCACACAGGGCACTCTGGATTTTCAGCAATGCCCTGTGAGTGGCCATGGCTCATGGGAATGTGCATCCCCCTGCACCACCTTCAGATGGGTGGCCATGCATGGTAGCATCTCATTTAAAAACACCCTCTGAATTCTGTGTGACCCTTGGAGCTTGTACTCCTTTTCAAAGTGGTCCCTGGGAAGGAAAAGGTTCCCCACCCCAGGCATGCATGCATGCACATACAAATCTCTCCTGCATTGGGATTGGCTGGTGGGGCCAGTGCTGGCTTGGGGGGGTGGGGTGGGGCGGGGAGGAGATTACCTGCTGCGGGGCCAGTCCTGGCTGCTGGGAGTCTGAGGAGCAATTGTGATTCAGGTGCAGTGAAGTAAAAACCCAAGACCATTAAGGTTAGGGTTGCCACCTCTTGTGGCTTGACCCTGAGACTCCCATGGGCCAAAATGGGAGTCTTGGGGTCAAACTGCAAAAAGTGGCAACTCTAATTAAGGCACAGTGGAAAATAGCACCATCCCTGCTGAGGTGAACAGCATGGAGCTTCAGTTTGACCACCCCAGTCTAAACCAACAAGCCTGGCCTTCCGTGTAGCTCCACTGAAGCTACTAGAGGAGTAGCACTGGACACTGCTGAGAATTTGTTTCTTGTCACCTTATAGGCATAGTATTTATTGTCTGACATATTCTTCCCTGCAATCACACAAAGCACAGAGAACCTTTGGAACTCATTGCCACAGGATGTTGCGAGGCGGCTAATAATGTAACTGGTCTCAAAAGAGGGTTGGTGAAGTTCAGAGAGCATAGGTCTACTGGTGGCTATTAGCCAAGATGGGGGGGCCAAGCCAACTCTAAATGGCAGGAGCTGGGAGTGGGTGAATCGGTCTCTAGATGTCCTGCTTTGTATACAACCCCTGAAACAGCCGGTTGCTATTGGAAACTGAATACAGGTCTAGCTGGGAGGCTGGCTCATCCCAGAATGGCAGTTCTTAGCTTTCCTGTATTGAGCCGATGCCTAGCTGGCAGTGCAGATGGGAATTTTTCGTAAGTGCAGTAACCCTTGTTCTCAGAAGGACTTTGACTGTGGAATGGCTTTGAATGCCACCTTTCACCTCCCCGCTAAAACCTGAGAATTTGTGCTGATCCCAGGAAGGGCATGTGTGTGCAGGGTGTATTGATCCAAAGATGATGAGATCTTTCTTTCCAACTTGCTTTGTAACACCGGCAGGCGTTCCAGTGCGCTGCCGCAGAGCAGGCGGGGCTGTTTTGCCCAAAAGATAAAGTAGATGTGAGTGTTTGTTTCAGAAGCTGTGGGCCGCTTTGACTCACTTTGCACCGGACCTCACCTGCGTGTTTGTGCAGGTGCTGCCAGATATTGGGCTGGGATTGCCCCAGGCCATGTCAGCGGCTAGCCTGGGTTCTCACCCCCCAGAACTATGTCCCGATCACAGCCCGATTAGGCCAGTGGGCTATCACGTCTGCTGTGGCCCGGCAGACATGGCCTGGATTGGGTCTGCCATGGTCAGCTGCCATGGCTGGCTGCCCGTCACGGCAGGGTGTGGGGCGTTGGGCGCCAGCCACACATTCATGCATCTCCCCACCCTCCCTGGAGACCTGGCTGTGGGCACATTTGTTGCCCTACCTGGACCGTGTCTGCCGTGACTTCCTGACAGGGCTGGGCTGCCGCCACACAGCTGTCACGATAAACTCTTCTGTCACCCAGTCAGCTCTGGGATAAATGACCATGCGTGGAGGATTCTGGGCAGAGAGTCTACACTTAGGGGTCTGACTCTGTTCTAGGATGGTCACTGACGCAAGCCCAGAATACAGGACATCCCCTTGGTAAAGGCTGTGCCGAACATTACCACAGTGAAAAGGTCGATCTTATTGTTGACTATTATAGAAAAATATGAATTCTCTTATTTTGCACATTTAAAGACATTGCTACTGTCTGCATACAATTTTGTTCATGAGTGCCAATCTAATCAAAATAATTATAGCTATTTAAAAATGACAACACAACTGTGGGGAAGACCTTATTGGTGGCTTGTATTTCTGTCCACCCCGGGCGTCCTTCAGAAGTCTTTTTTGTTCTTGAGGAACAAAAATACTCTTGGGTAAGTCATCCAGACAGTAACAAATTTTTATTTTCAGCGCAACCAGGTCACTCCTGCTTAAAAGATTGTCGAGAATCAGAAATGCACAAAACTTTTTCCTTCCCACATTTTAATTTCTTTCAGCCGTTTAGTACCTCTTTGCAACTCACCAGAGTAACAGCGGTCCCAGCTGGGGCCTGCCACTTTCACAGGCCAGCTGGTGCTTCACCCCTCAACCTAGCTATGCCCCCCCACCCACTTTCCCCCTCAGGTGAAAGGCATGGGGGATGGGAAGGAAGTGGCAGGGGCATAGCTAGCTTGGGATGGACCCAGGTGGCCCCTTTTCCTGGCATGCCCCCTCTCGTGCCTTCCATCCCACCATAGCTCATGCCCCGCAGGTTGGTTCTTTATTGCAGAACATTGGGTGTTTTTACACGCACATTTCTCCTGCATGTTTTCTGTTATATCCTGAACTTTCTGTGTGTCTAAATCACTCACCCAGATCTTAAACATCCGGATCTTTGAACTTCTGTGTAGAACTTCTTCCAGAACTTGTGTGTGTAAAACGTTCTCCTGGTAAACTGCCTTGTTCCAGGCAGCTGTGGTCACTTGGTTTCCATGGCAGCCTGTCACGTCTACAGCTGCGGCTGCTTTAGGCTGCCTCAGGGCAGCATTTGTTTGAAGAATGCATCCAGGAACTGCCTCAGGGCAGTGTGTGTGAGAAAAATGCACCTGGAACTTACTTGTGGACTTGTAAACCGAGAAGACTGAAAAATCTGGAACTTTAACGTGTGTGTAAAAATGCCCATTGTCAGCTTACATGCAAAGAAAAAAATGTTTTCCCTGGTCTATTGTTTCTTTTTTGGGATTCTAGTTAAGATATATGCAGCATCTGATATTATGGGCATTTTTACACATACCTTAAAGTTCCAGATTTTTCAATCTTCTGGGTTTACGAGTCCACAAGTAAGTTCCGGTTGCATTTTTCACACACACACGCTGCCCTGAGGCAGTTCCTGGATGATTCTTCACACAAACGCTGCCCTGAGGCAGCCTAAAGTAGCCGCAGCTGTAGACGTGAGGGGCTGCCATGGAAACCAAGTGACCACACCTGCCTGAAGCAAAGCCGTTTACCAGGGGAAAGTTTTACACACACA
>QEPC01005747.1:515460-540767 GCA_003113815.1 Sphenodon punctatus | reverse complement strand
TGGTTCGCCGGTCCCCACGGCCTGGGGTGAAGGGGCGCACGTCTGTTGGCGCGCCCCTTCACCCCGGGCCGTGGTCCGAACCACCCCACGGCCCGTGGTGAATGGGGCCCGCCATAATGTCTGAAATCACCCAAAGAATCAAATATCGGAACAAAAATGGCCACCCCCTCACCAAAACTAGGAATATAGAAATATTCCTTTTGATGCACATTCTCTTGCAGCTATTTGAACTGCTATTTGAAGAAGCAAATAATATTTGCAAGTCGACAGAATCTACCGTTTGTTTCAGCCCTATATGGCACACAAGACCACGGGCTAATACGTGGGGCGAACTTGCCTGCTGTGCTTTGGGGAGAGAGGAAATGTCACAACCACACACCACATTTCTCAGCATTGACCTTGCTAAGTGAAATGTCTAATTATTAACTACTAGTAGTTCACGAATGAATAGTTTTATTAAGGGCAAGAATAGGTCACTGTGGCTAGACAGTCTGTGTAGAATATTCTGTCTGGGATATGACATGACAGAGGTGAGGAACCTTGGCCCCGGGGGCCAAATGCAGCCTGTGGCTAGTTTTGGGTGGCCCCTTTCCAGTTCCTGGATCTGGCCCCTTAATCCAGTTCCTACCCCCAAGCACTGAAAGACTGAGCTCAGGGCAGGGGGAAGATAAGCAGGTGTGCTTGCTAGGAGAGAAGACAGATCCATTATCTGGACCCTCCTTTTCCAAAGTGCACCCCTTAAGGGCTCCAACTCCCAGTTTCTATGCAGCCCTTGGAGTTTGTACAGATTTTCAAAGCAGCCCCTAGGAGAGGAAAGGTTCCTCTTCATTAGATGATCAGAAGGGTTGGTGGTAGATTTTTCTAAATTCTTTTTTTAGACTGGGACAAAGATGACAAAATCAAGGGGGGAAAGTAGAAATGGAGCATCAAAGTTTCTAGGTGAAAGGTAATAAACTTAAGAAAAAGGCTAGAAAGCAGCCTTGAATGCTTTAAATGGTGTAGAGATTTGTGACTGGGTGACCTGTGAAGAGGCTAAGGGAATGGCATAGCTGAAACTACGCACCTGAGGGTTCCTTGGCTCCTAGCTCCGTACGTTTGCCACTGAGCTGGGGATCCCCTAGGATGTCGCTTGCAATCAACAGGTCTATCATTCACAACCAGAATCCCTCTGGCCTAGTGCATTTGCCCATTCTGCTACTGACCGTATCCGCTCAGGGAAGGGTCAGTTTTTGCGATGATGCCGGAAAAACAAATATCATTCCCCCCCCCCGGCATGGTGCTGCTGTTGGCAGTGATGGCATGTGAAGAGCTTGCAATGCATGTGATTTCAGCTACAGGAAACACCTTGCAACACTCCATATATGGAAGCCTCTGAGTAAAACTGAGCTCTGATCTGCTGGCTTGGAGCCTGGTTTCAATTCATTCTGCTTTGCTAAATTGAGTGGAAGATCCTCTTTTTATGTATGTGCCTATGTTTCACAACAGTTTAATAACTGCAAATTACTAAACGTTTACATGCCTCAGAGCACAAGGGCTAATTCTCTCCTGAGCAGGATCCTGACCTCTGTGAGCCAACTGCTCTCTGCCCCCTTGTAAACCTGTCACCTGAGCTATAGGATGTTCCTGTAGCAAGGGGGTGGATAGCAACATGTGTGAACTTCCATAGCAGGGGTTTACACATGCTGCTAAATGTGTGGGTATACCCACTGCTCTGCCAACAGTAGCCCCAGGGTCTTCCCTGTCAGCAGCATCATTCCCTGGCCATTGGTTCACTGCTCCCTGCTCGGCAGGAGGTGAGTGGGAACCACCCCACCCATCCTGCACCCAGGGCTGATCTCTGCGCTGCTGACCCATCTTTCTTGATGCTTGAGCAGATGGTGAGATTTTAAAAATTGCATAACAACAATCACCTATTGAAGGTAAAAAAATTTTTTTACCTTCAAGCAGGTAAAAGAAGGACAGGGCCTCTCCAGTCTCACAGCTGTAGCCGGGGGTCCACACGCAACATCAACTACGTGCAGACAGGGTCAGCTTTAAAGCTTTGGCTGCTTGCCCATGTTACAATGCGCCCAATTGGCCACCAGGAAAATCTCCAGGAGGTAAATCAGGCACGCGATTTGTACATGGGCATGACCTGCTGCGTTTTTGGCAGCAATCTCGCAGTGAATGCAGAGCTGGCACCAGCCCTAAATTCCCTGCAACGAGATTGCCACCGAAACCACAGCGGGCTAACATGCCTGTGTGCAAATCCCGCGCCTGATCTGCCCCCTGGAGATATTCCTGGAGGCAAATGGGGCCCATTTTGTAAAGTGGGCAAGCAGCCTTCCTGTTGTTTGGCCACTTTCACCCATGGATCCAGCCCCTTCCCTCAAGTACTGAATGAGTAAGCTCAGGGGGAGGGAGCAGAGAGGAGGGCATGCATTAAGGATAGGGGACAGATCCACAATCTGGACCCTTCTCTGCCTGAGTTGCATCCCTTAAGCGTTCCCACCGACAACTCCTGTTTGGTCCATGGAGCTTGTACTGATTTTGAGAATGGCCCCTGGTAGGGAAAAAGCTCCCTGCTTTAGAGTAACATGCTCCTTTCTGCCCAGCCAGCATCTATCCCACTGTACATCCCTCCCTCCAGCCTAACTTCAGGCTCTTTGTGGACTGGTCCCTGCTGGGAAGGGTCAGAGAAGGTACAAGCTCCCCACTGTAACAATGAGCTGTGACTAATCAGGTAGGTTAAATTCACTTCGGATCTTTATTAGGCCTGCTCAGCATGCTAGCGCTCGCAGGTGCTGCTTAGGGATGGGCAAATGCGGTTTGGATGTTCGGAGTTTGGACTGAACTCGGTCTGTTCGGACATCCGAATCAAACGTCCGAACCAAACTGTCGAACAATCGAACAGTTCGGTCGTGTTCGGATGAGTTTGGGGGCAGGAAAAACGTCTTGCCAGGGCCAAAAATTAGGTTTCGGTTTGGGTTCGGTATTTTTGAATGTTCGGCCAAGTTTGGCCAAACCAAACTCGGCTGAACCGAACCATCGAACCCGAACTCGGGTTTCGAACCGAATGACCGAACATCCGAACTGCATACTGCTTGCCCATCCCTAGTGCTTCCTAGCTGACTGCTTGAATCCAGCTGCCGGTCCCAGCCCGTGCTCGGCACGTGGCTCCTCCCCTTCCTGTGGCTCCACCCTGGACCATACCAACTGAGTCCCACTATAACATTTCTCCCCCCTCCCCCATTTTTAAAATAAGGAACCTCCCATATTTACACCATATACAGACTGTATGCAGCGTAACAGCCAGAGGTTGCTAGCACAAGGCTGTTGTTGGGGAACTGTCTTTACCACAAGTCCTGCAGGTGCTTCAGGGTTTTCAGGGGGCGCCCTGATCTTGATCACCTTTCATTCACCTCTATGGACTGCTGAACTGGTGGATTGAGCTCCCTGACCTCTGGGATCTCTTCTTCACTCTCTGGCTGCTGCATGGAGCTCTCCGCCGTGTCATCTGGCTCGTGTGGATTCTCGCTCCTGCAGGCTCATCTGTGCCCCGCACGTTGTCTCACCCTACGGTGTCTATGGTTTCTTCGTATGGTACGACCTTCTCGAGTGGTCACTTCGTATGATCTGGGGTGCTGTTTATCAACGTAGGCAGGTCTCGTGCTGACCAACTGTAGTAGTGGGATTGTTTCTGCTGCGCCTTTTCCAATTCGCTTTGTCGGTTTTCAACGATTTTGGGTTTTAGACATTCACTGGAGATGGGAAGTAGCGTTTTTGTTATGTGACCCATTAAGGCTTGTGCTGAGCTGCTACTGCACCTTTGCGTAGGTGTATTGCGATGAACCAAGAAGGCTAGGTAGGGGTCTGCCCCCGTTGCTGCAGCTCTGCTAAATAGTCTTTTAGCTGTCTTGACAGCAGGTTCTGCCTTCCTGTTGCTCTGTGTGTCGGCTGGTGAGGAGGTCACGTGTTCGAATTCCTACTGCTGGGCAAACGTTAAAAATTCTTCCAATGCAAATTGTGGTCCATTGTCACTCAGTTCAATTCAATTTCAATTTTATTTAGGGCACTAGCTTCTGCTGTGTCCCGAACAAAAACAACAACAAACAAACAAACATGCATATACAAATATCACATTACAAATAACACATACCGTTAGAACCCAATAAGAAACAACAAGCAACAGGAGGAATTGCAACCCAATGATAATAAGGCGAACATAATCCCCGGTAAAACAGAACTAAAATAGCCCTATTATGATCACCCTTATCTATCCCAATAACCCATGGGGCCAACTGAAAGCCAGGGGGAATAAACTCCCTCATGGTAGGAGTTAGTCATCCCCTCCCTAGGTAATCTCCCTATGCTGTAAATGCTCCCTGATTTTAGTCCTCTTTTTTGATGCCAAGAGAGTATAAGCTGCAAGAGCCCCCAAAGCCTCCTTATCAGGCAAGGAGAGGAGAAACTCATAGCACTTCTCCGTAGAAAAGGAGAGGCCATCCATTAACAGAGGAAGTATCCAAACCTCCCTCAGGTTGCTATAATAAGGGCAGCGAAGTAAAAAATGGTCAACAGATTCAGTTTTCCCCATCCGGCAAGAGCAAACTCTTGACGCATGAGGAGAGCACTTATGCCTACCTTCTACCATAGCAGTTTGAACCTGATGGAAACGCAAAAGTGTACACTGCTGTCGGATACTTGAATTCTCCAAGAGATCTAAATATGGTTCAAACCCTGGAGAGGTTTCAAGGCTCTTCAGAGATGGGGCAACTTTCCATGACCCCAATGCCGCCATATCCTCCTGTTGGTCAATGTCCTGGATACGGATCAGTATCTCCATTTTGATAGCCATAAGAGTTCTCCCCTGAAAATAGTTGAAGGAGAACCTCAGCTCACAAATAACCCGACCCAGATAAAGAAGCCAAGGATAGGCCCGTATGCCCTCGTGTAACAATTCCTCCCTAAAACGTTGGAGAGGGAGGGCAAGCTCTGGCAGAGCCAAAAGGCGTAACCACTATCTAACATAGGCTTTCCTGTTTAACTTCTTTGCCTCACATTTAATGTAGATGAAACTTGGGAATTTTATACCCCTTCCCATATTTACTCTCTCTGCCAACTTTCAGAAGGATTGGATAAAGTGTCCTGGTGGTATAAGAAATTAACTTATAAATGTATGTCTGACTGTAACATCTTTGTAGTCCAACCAGTGTACATGAAATTTGGCATGCGTCTATATCACACTATCATGATCATCTCTGCTAAATATCAGAAAGATATGATAAAGGGTCCCAATTTTATATGCCTGCACAGCATATGCAGAGAAGGAGCCTATGCCAAGGATTCTCCTACGTGTCACTGTGGTATAAGATTGGTTTGTGATACCAATTGGCCAGCAGAAATGTCAACCAAATATCCTCATTCTGTGCTGCGACCATCCCAACTTCTCTCCCCACTTTTATTACTGGGAAGTCGGAAGCATCTGTTTAGGAAAGAGCCAATAGAGATACTCTAATGTCCTCTGTCACAGTGCTGCAGGATGTGATTGTGATGATAACTGGCCATCCTGGATGTGTAAACGATGTGTCCTGATTGCTGGGATGCTATCCCCAACATCCCAGTTAAGTCCCTTCTATGCCCAGCTCAGGGCCACCCCCTATGCCCGTCTCAAAGCCACCACCGACTAGTCCTGTAAAGCTGGAAGCATGCAGTAATTGGCCAGTGAATGTGTCTGTCAGTTTTTTGAGTTGCTCCTCATCCTCCCTCCTACAGCCTCCCTCCCCCTGCCATGCCAGGTGCCTGCCTCTGGCTTGGCACTGCATGTGCTGCTATTTATCTGAATAATGGTCTTCAAGGGGACAACTTCAATTGCTTATAAAATTGGGTCCCTTTATCAAATGTTCCTGTAGTTTGGCAGAGATGACAGGGAAGGTATGTGATATGTTTCTGCCAAATAGCTTGTAAACAGGATGGAATATAAAAATGTTACAGCTGGAAATGTATTTTCAAATTAATGTCTTATACCATCAGGACCCTTCATCCAATCATTCTGAACATCGGGAAGTGTGTTAAGCTTGTGGAGGGACATAATATTCACAGGTTACATGCAAATTGGACAGAAGATAAAGAAGTTGTAGCTGTGAATGTGTATGGCGTTTTTCTTAAAATCACAACATTCAATTGCTTCTACAATCGGTTCCCTTTATCTAATTGTTTTGAAAATTGGCACACATAGTGCCCTCCAGTGGGGGTACAACCTCCCCACGTTTCATCAGAATAAGAAACACAAAGGTTAGAGCTGGAAATACATTTTTCAGTTTTTTCCCTTTATTTAAAAAATAAAACGTTGTTTCCATTTCTATTTTTGTTGTTTGTTTTTGTTATTGCAATAACAATAATGAAAATGACAATTTTCATTATCGTTATTGTAATAATGAAAATGACATGCATACCCCTAGTATGTGTCCTATGTATGCTACCTGGCGTTGCTTCAGTTTTATCTGGGTTGAGCTTCATGTTTCTGTCTCTGCATCTGGCCAGGAACCTGAATAGTTTCTCATCATGATCTCATTCTGCATCCTTGTTGTTAGCGCCTTCCCTGTATAGGACGTCATCTGCAATGCCTTTCACCCCTGGCAGACCTTCCAGGGCCTGTTGTAGGCATCTTTAGAAGATCTCCGGAGCCGGGAAGATGCCTATTGGCATGCGTAGCCATCGGTACCTTCCGAATGGGGTTGGAATAAGTGTGCTTTGGATAGCTCAGGAAGCACATCTTCGATGGTAGGTAAAGGGTAGTGTGTACTTTTCTGTGCCTTGTTGAGTGGCTTTGGATCGATGCATACGTGTAGTTTGCCTGATGGTTTCTTCACCACCACCATGCTGCTCACCCACAGGGTGTTTGCTTCCTCAACTTTGATTATGCCTCTTTTGCATAGGCTAGCTAGTGCTTTCTTGACTGGTGCGTTAAGTGCCACCGGGATTCTCCTACATGAAAGGCACACTGGTGGCACTGCAGGATTGATTCCAAGGCGCTCCTTTCCTCCATCTTCCCTGAAAACATCCTCAAATTCAGCCCTCGTTCCTCTCATCGGTGGCTGCTTGGCTTGGTTGTCCTAGATCAGGACTCTGTCTCTTGAGCAGGGCCGACCTTAGGGATTGTGGGGCCCAGGGCAGGGTAGATACGTGAGGCCTCCTTCTTCCGCCGGTAGGCCTAGGGGCACTCCCCAGCTCGGGACGCTTCCCAGCTTGGTCTGGGGGCGCTACCCAGGCCTGGGCTCGGGGACGGGAGGAGGGGGCACTCCCCTCCGCCCATCCCCAAGCCCAGCCATTTTTCAGGGCACAGCACTTACCTCATCTGACGACGACGCTGGCACTCCCGCCGGGTGCCACAGCAGCGTAATTTAATTTGCCACCGTACACCCACCTACACAGGAAGTTGCTACGGGCCAGGGAGTGAGGGAGAGGCGGGGTCTCTGCCTCTCCCTCACTCCGTCAGACAGACAGTGGCGAGGAGCACGCCCCCCCCCCCGGAGCAGGGTCCAGGGCAGCTGCCCCGAACTGCCCCGCGGTAAGGCCAGCCCTGCTCTTGAGACACTCATCTGCTGCTGCTTCACTGCATGCACAAAGTTCTGGTGCTGCACTCTGATTACATCCATGTGCTGGATTGCTTGTGATCCTAGTAGCGGTGGTTGGTCTTGTCCTTCCACTACCACGAATTTTAAATTATATTTTTCACCATTTCTGGGATTTCTCGGTGTTAGGATGCATTTACCCACTGGCTGTATGGTGCTCATGTTGTACATAACCAGGGCCGTTCTGGCCTGCTCTTCTCTGGGGATCATGTTGCAAGATGCCCCACTGTCCAGCTGGAACCAGTCTTTTCTGTCCCCTATTTGTATGGTTGCAAAAATGGCTGTCTCTTGGCTCCTGCGGCCCCCACGTGGTGGGACTGAGGTACTACACTGATAGCCATCACATGTGGCTCCTTATCTTCGCTCGACGCTATCTGATGCGGTGACTTCCTCTTTCTCCCGCATAAGTTGTTGCACTTTTTGCTTTGCACATGCTGCTGAAGTAATTAGGTTCGCTGCAAGCCTTGCATCTTTGTCCAAATGCAGGACACTTCTTTTGACATCTCATGGAACCTCCTACAATAAAAGCACTGCCCGCTGCGCTGTGGTTCTCTCTGCCTTTTAGTTTGGATATTGGGCCTTTTCTGCCACACCCCAAGTGCTGCATCTAGTCCCTTGGGCTTCGAGAGTCTCTGGCGGCCTCTGCAGCGCACGCCATGGCCAAACACTTGGGTAGGGTTAGCTCCCCTTCATGGAGCAGCTGCTCCCTTAACTGTCTGTCCCCAGTGCCACATACAATCTTCTAGGTCCCCGAACTTGCACGTGCTTTCTAGGGCTCTTCTGTCTGTCACCTAGGCCTCTAGGCCTTCACCATCTCGCTGATCCCTCATGAAAAACGTATAACGCTCCACTGTCTCATTGCGTTTTGGCATGCAGCGGGCTTCAGCGCGCTCATCACCACTGACGGGGGATGCCTGGCTTAGATTTGCACAGGTGAGAAACTTCCTCCCCTGTGCTCGATGAGGTAGAAGAGCAGTTTTACTGTAGTTTCCTTGCTTCCGTCATTGGCAGCTCGGTGTAAAGCTCCAACAACTGCTTCCAGCGGATCCATTCCTCTGCTAGGTTCTTTCCGCTAAAGTCTAAGGCGGCCGGAGACTATGGATTGCGTCATACCGGCTCTGCGCCTTGAGTTCTCTCCACGGGTGTTCAGAGCACCACTGCCACCATGCACCAATGAGCTCAGGTAGGTTCAACTCACTTATGATTTTTATTAGGCCTGCTCAGCATGCTAGCGCTCACAGGTGCTGCTTCCTAGTTGCCCACTTGAATCTAGCTGCCAGTCCCAGCCCATGCTCTGCACGCGGCTCCGCCCCTTCCTGTGGCTCCTCCTTGGACCGTACCAACTGAGTCCCCCTATAACACCCACCAGGTCACGTTAGCCCACCCTGCTCGGTGCAAGGGGCACCGAGGCTGTGTTTGCTCAATGGGAGGTGCCCTGTTTTGCATTTGTACAGACAGCTGATAGGTGCAGGGGCTGCTCCTTTGGAATCTCTGTATGCGGGACACGCTGCTGGGAAAGTAGAATCTCCCTCAGGCTCCTGTGCGTAGGCCAGTGGGAAGCATTCCAGGCTACTGGCTGCCTNGCCTTTCACCCCTGGCAGACCTTCCAGGGCCTGTTGTAGGCATCTTTAGAAGATCTCCGGAGCCGGGGAGATGCCTATTGGCATGCGTAGCCATCGGTACCTTCCGAATGGGGTTGGAATAAGTGTGCTTTGGATAGCTCAGGAAGCACATCTTCGATGGTAGGTAAAGGGTAGTGTGTACTTTTCTGTGCCTTGTTGAGTGGCTTTGGATCGATGCATACGTGTAGTTTGCCTGATGGTTTCTTCACCACCACCATGCTGCTCACCCACAGGGTGTTTGCTTCCTCAACTTTGATTATGCCTCTTTTGCATAGGCTAGCTAGTGCTTTCTTGACTGGTGCGTTAAGTGCCACCGGGATTCTCCTACATGAAAGGCACACTGGTGGCACTGCAGGATTGATTCCAAGGCGCTCCTTTCCTCCATCTTCCCTGAAAACATCCTCAAATTCAGCCCTCGTTCCTCTCATCGGTGGCTGCTTGGCTTGGTTGTCCTAGATCAGGACTCTGTCTCTTGAGCAGGGCCGACCTTAGGGATTGTGGGGCCCAGGGCAGGGTAGATACGTGAGGCCTCCTTCTTCCGCCGGTAGGCCTAGGGGCACTCCCCAGCTCGGGGCGCTTCCCAGCTCGGTCTGGGGGCGCTACCCAGGCCTGGGCTCGGGGACGGGAGGAGGGGGCACTCCCCTCCGCCCATCCCCAAGCCCAGCCATTTTTCAGGGCACAGCACTTACCTCATCTGACGACGACGCTGGCACTCCCGCCGGGTGCCACAGCAGCGTAATTTAATTTGCCACCGTACACCCACCTACACAGGAAGTTGCTACGGGCCAGGGAGTGAGGGAGAGGCGGGGTCTCTGCCTCTCCCTCACTCCGTCAGACAGACAGTGGCGAGGAGCACGCCCCCCCCCCCGGAGCAGGGTCCAGGGCAGCTGCCCCGAACTGCCCCGCGGTAAGGCCAGCCCTGCTCTTGAGACACTCATCTGCTGCTGCTTCACTGCATGCACAAAGTTCTGGTGCTGCACTCTGATTACATCCATGTGCTGGATTGCTTGTGATCCTAGTAGCGGTGGTTGGTCTTGTCCTTCCACTACCACGAATTTTAAATTATATTTTTCACCATTTCTGGGATTTCTCGGTGTTAGGATGCATTTACCCACTGGCTGTATGGTGCTCATGTTGTACATAACCAGGGCCGTTCTGGCCTGCTCTTCTCTGGGGATCATGTTGCAAGATGCCCCACTGTCCAGCTGGAACCAGTCTTTTCTGTCCCCTATTTGTATGGTTGCAAAAATGGCTGTCTCTTGGCTCCTGCGGCCCCCACGTGGTGGGACTGAGGTACTACACTGATAGCCATCACATGTGGCTCCTTATCTTCGCTCGACGCTATCTGATGCGGTGACTTCCTCTTTCTCCCGCATAAGTTGTTGCACTTTTTGCTTTGCACATGCTGCTGAAGTAATTAGGTTCGCTGCAAGCCTTGCATCTTTGTCCAAATGCAGGACACTTCTTTTGACATCTCATGGAACCTCCTACAATAAAAGCACTGCCCGCTGCGCTGTGGTTCTCTCTGCCTTTTAGTTTGGATATTGGGCCTTTTCTGCCACACCCCAAGTGCTGCATCTAGTCCCTTGGGCTTCGAGAGTCTCTGGCGGCCTCTGCAGCGCACGCCATGGCCAAACACTTGGGTAGGGTTAGCTCCCCTTCATGGAGCAGCTGCTCCCTTAACTGTCTGTCCCCAGTGCCACATACAATCTTCTAGGTCCCCGAACTTGCACGTGCTTTCTAGGGCTCTTCTGTCTGTCACCTAGGCCTCTAGGCCTTCACCATCTCGCTGATCCCTCATGAAAAACGTATAACGCTCCACTGTCTCATTGCGTTTTGGCATGCAGCGGGCTTCAGCGCGCTCATCACCACTGACGGGGGATGCCTGGCTTAGATTTGCACAGGTGAGAAACTTCCTCCCCTGTGCTCGATGAGGTAGAAGAGCAGTTTTACTGTAGTTTCCTTGCTTCCGTCATTGGCAGCTCGGTGTAAAGCTCCAACAACTGCTTCCAGCGGATCCATTCCTCTGCTAGGTTCTTTCCGCTAAAGTCTAAGGCGGCCGGAGACTATGGATTGCGTCATACCGGCTCTGCGCCTTGAGTTCTCTCCACGGGTGTTCAGAGCACCACTGCCACCATGCACCAATGAGCTCAGGTAGGTTCAACTCACTTATGATTTTTATTAGGCCTGCTCAGCATGCTAGCGCTCACAGGTGCTGCTTCCTAGTTGCCCACTTGAATCTAGCTGCCAGTCCCAGCCCATGCTCTGCACGCGGCTCCGCCCCTTCCTGTGGCTCCTCCTTGGACCGTACCAACTGAGTCCCCCTATAACACCCACCAGGTCACGTTAGCCCACCCTGCTCGGTGCAAGGGGCACCGAGGCTGTGTTTGCTCAATGGGAGGTGCCCTGTTTTGCATTTGTACAGACAGCTGATAGGTGCAGGGGCTGCTCCTTTGGAATCTCTGTATGCGGGACACGCTGCTGGGAAAGTAGAATCTCCCTCAGGCTCCTGTGCGTAGGCCAGTGGGAAGCATTCCAGGCTACTGGCTGCCTGTCAAGGCTATTGTCAGGGACCCAAGTTGACTGCATTGCTGTAATTAGCAGTGATTTTTGCAGAATCAGCCAATCCTCGCAGTGCCAGGCTGAAATTACAGTGACGCTGCAGTGGGGGCTGTCTGCAGGATCTTTAAATCCTGGCTCAGGCATAAACGTGTCGCCTGACCCCAAACTAAATGCAGCTGCTGTCTGTCTGGGAGGTGTGACCATGACCTGAGGGTAAACAGGCCCCTGGGAGATGAATTGTGGGTGGGTGGAGTCTGAAGGCCCTATGTTTGCGTGAGGGAGGTCTGGGGTTTTAATATGAGGTGGGAATTCTGGGGTGCTGAAATTCCAGAGGATTTGAGTTGTGTTTGATTAGCAAAGTTGTGATTCTATGTCAAACCTGTTGCAAATTTGCTTCCCAGCATGCATAGTTATGCAAATCAAGTNATGCATAGTTACGCAAATCAAGTTAATTCTGCAAATACTAATGCTCGCGGTGAATTTGCAGAATTTGGCTTCAGTGGTTGCAGAATTTAAGATTTTTTGGTGCAGTGAACTCAGGTCCCTGGCTATTGTTAGAGAAGCAATGACTGGGAAATGGACAACTTTGCGCAGAATCCTTGACTTGCTGTCTATGGAAGGCCCAACTGTGCATGGCCTGCTTTGTAGCTAGCTAGCTAGCTCCAGGGAAGCAGAACCTGTAAACAGAAGGGCTGGTAGGCTGGGGAGTTTTCTATTAGTATCAGATGTGCAGGGAAAATGGGTTTTCTTTGTACCTGTCTCCCAATCAAGGGGGCACATTCTGTGTGTGGCCATGTCCTGGTTCCTGTCATGCATGATCTCTTTGCTCCAGGACTCTCGAAGTCTGATGCTGCTTTCGCTTATGCAGTTGTAGCTCCGCTACTGCCAATAGTACAGTTCTACTTTACACCAGAGCGAAGGCAGAGCCCTGCATTCCTTGCTCTGTAATATCTGGTAGGCTAACAGTGCCGCCAAGGCAGGTTCAAAGTTGAGCTGAAGGCAGCAGTATATTCCTGCCCACCAGCTTAGGCTTTCCTCTGTGTAAGGGCTGCCCCCTGGCGCCTCAGGCGCAGACCCCGGTCGCGACGAACCCCATGCCCCCGGGGGACTCAAACCCCAAATCTTCCCGAGGCTGAGGTTCCGGCAGGACCCGCCAGACCTTCACAGGAACCGGGAGAAGCCCGGGCAGCGCCGCAGCAACACGAGGAGGTGGGCCCGCCCCTTGTAGCATCACAGGATGTGGGGGCGGGGCCTGCACCACTGTGCCACTCGCTGTGGCTGCAGGCGCACTGCGGGGGTGTGGCAAACAGTTTAAATGCCAGCGCTGTGAGGCACACAGCGCCGGTGATCTGAGAGACTGGCCCCCTTGCTGTGAATCTAGAGAGAACAAACTGAGAACGGTGTCCTGTCATGTTATCCCTGTCCTGTCTTCCTTCCCCCTTCCTGCCAGTCTGAGAGAGAGTCGGCGTCCTTGGATGCGAGTGATGGTGAATGCCCTTAACCATTGTGTACTTCCCCTTGGAGTGATTGTGTGGGTGCGTGGGAGAACGAGTGAGTGTGTGTCTGGATTCCCCCTCCCGAGGGGTTTCACCCTTCCCCTGTTAGAGCGCTTGGCCCTTCCCCCCACAATCCTGGTCCCTGATCCTTCCTACCCCCACACTGAGCACAACCATTCCTTTCTCGGTGACGTACGTAAGAGGGTGTGTTGTGTGAACAACCCGGGGAATCGCTCTAGTCTAGCTCGCCTGGCACCAAACGATGATAGAGGCCTAATCTCCTGGAGATTTAAGGGCCACCATTCTACCCTGACGGGCATACTAGTCGCTAGACCTGACTAGGGACCAGTGACTGAGCCTACCCGCCCTAGGAGGCCACTGGGGGGGATTCTTCCATGTGTTTGTACCCATGCAATCCCTGTGTTCTGCCCCCACCCCCCGGTGACACTCTGGGCCTGCCCTGCTAAAGCTCTAAGTAAATAAATAAGTTTTACAAATCTCACCACCTGCTCAGGCATCGAGGAAGCTAGCGGGTGCTGGGCCAGCAGTGCAGAGATCAGCCCTGGGTGCAGGTGACATAGCCGATGACTCTTTGGAAGCCGCCGCTGGTGCAGAACACACTCAGAGCCTGCCTTCTGTCTGGGGCGGGTTGCAGGGAGCACATTACGCCAGTGCTCAGCGGGTAATTCTGGGTGAGTCTGTGCTGGATTCGCCTATAAAGCCCCAATGACCCTGTGCATCTGAGAGATCACCCCTTCCCCTGTGTTCCATCGTGATAGTTAATTCCCGAATACTCTGGAGGATTTGCCCATGGACCTTGACGACTGCTCCATCGATGCCCTGGTAGCCCTTTGGAACTCCTGGCTGGCTGGGGCTATTGATTGGGCAGCTCTCAGGTGTTCGGCACCGCAGATCCCTGTGGTTCACGGATGCCCTGGGGCGGTTGAAGCACGAAGGGAGATGGTTAGAGTGACGATGGCATCGTACTCGCGCTGAAGACGACGGGTGGCATCATAGGACACTTTTGAAGTCCTATGCCGTGGTCGTGCAGGCAGCAAGGAAGAGTTTCTTTGCTGCCATCGTAGCGTCCGTGAAGTCGCGTCCGGCGGAGCTGTTATGGGCAGTGAGGGGTTTGGTCAGTCCAGCCTGCCTCCAACTGGACCTGGAGTCATCCAGGGCTCACTGTGACATGGTTTTGGTGTACTTTGCCCAAAAAAATCACTCCCATTGAAAACAATTTTGACTCTACCCTTTCGGGTACAGTGGCAGAGCCAGAGGTTAGGGAATGCCCTGTCTGGTCAACGTTTGTGGGATCAGTTTCAATTGGTGACGCCTGCTGATGCGGGTGATGTGCTGGGATCTGTTCGTGTGAAGTGGACCCATGCCTGTCCTAGCTGGTGAAAGCCAGCAGGGAGACGGTAGGGCCATTGCTGGCGGAGGTAATCAATGCATCTCTTGGGGAGGGGCGGCTGCTGGACTCTCTTAAGGAGGAGGTGGTTTGCCCTCTGCTCAAGAAGCCATCTCTTGATGCTGATTCCCAGCCAGCTATTGGTCTGTCTCTAATCTTCCCTTTTTAGGGAAGGTTATTGAGCCGGTGGTGGCCCATCAGCTGCAGGCATATCTGGACCACATCAGTTTCCTGGATCCCTCACAGTCAGGCTTTTGGCCGGGTTATGGCACTGAGACTGTGCTTGTGGCCTTGGTTGACGATCTGAAGGTAGAGCTAAATGGGGGGCATTTGACCATGCTGGTTCTACTGGACCCGTCAATGGCCTTTGACACGGTGAACCATGAGGTGTTGGTGACTCGCCTGCAGGACCTTGCTGGGGTGGGCGGGACGGTATTGCAGTGGTTCCATTCTTTCCTATTGAACAGATCTCAGGGGCTAGTTCTGGGGGGACTGTCCATCTTCCCCCAGGGGTCTCCCGTGTGGGGTCCCACAGGGTTCTGTCCTGTCCCCCCTCTTGTTCAATGGTATATGCAGCTGCAGTGGGATGTTGTATGCCGATGCGGGGTACGTTATCATCAACGTGCTGACGTCACTCAGTTGTACCTCTCTCTTTCATCCGACCCAGGCCTGGTAGTCTCGGTGCTTTCCCAGTGTCTGGCTGTGGTGGGGGAATGGATGAGGTCTAGCTGGTTGATCCTGATAAGACAGAGGTGATGCTCATTGGTGGGGCTGGTGATCTGGGTGAGGAAGGGTCTCTTGTCATTGACAGGGTCTGCCCTGTGTTGGCATCTCGAGTACGGAGGCTGGGGGTGCTTTTGGATCCGCAGCTGCGCCTGGCTCTCCAGATGTTGGCTTTGGCCAGGAGTGCCTTACATCTGGTGAGGCAGCTTTGTCCGTATGTCTCTGACCCTGATCTCGCCACTATCATCCATGCATTTGTCACCTTGAGACTGGGCTACTGTGATGCGCTCTGCGTGGGGCTGCCCATGGTGACAGTGCAGAAGCTGCAGCGTGCAGAATGCGGCGGTCCATCTGCTCACTGGGAGCACATCATGCCAGTGCTTCGAGCTCTGCGCTGGCTGCCTATTGTCTTCAGGGCCAGATTCGAGATGCTGGTTTTGACCTATAAAGCCCTAAACGGTCTGGGCCCTCGCTATCAGAAGGACCATCTCATTCCCATGACTCCTGCGGTCATCCGGGGGCGCCCTCTTGGAGGTTCCGCGGTATAGATGGGTGGGGACTGACAGGCGGGCGTTCTCGGCGGCCGCTGTGAAACTTGCTCCTGGTGGGTATTCGTCTCCGCCCGGATCGCCTCGCTTTCAGACACAAGTGTAGGACGTGGCTCTTCTGCCAGGCATTTAGGGGACAGGAGGCAGGGGTGAGGGGTGGTTTTGGTGAGGGGGAGTTTCTGGTTGTTGCACACACTTGTTTTTTTATTACTGCAATGTGTTGGTTTTATTTTAGATGCTTGGTATTTTATTGTAGTTTTTTATTGTTGTTTGCCGTCCTGAGCTGCCGGAAGGGCAGGGTAAAATAAATAAAATCCAGCCAGATGAGAAGAGTCTCCTGCCAGGTCCCATCAGTATGCTGAGTCCACCTGACAAGGGCACATAGAGAGGCATTCTTGGTGGCTGCTCCGCAATTCTGGAACTCTTTCCCTGGAGTTTCGCAAAGCCTGAGAATTTTCCGGAGGCAACATAAGACTGATCTGTTTGGTCAGGCATTGGGCGGACAGGGATAGGCTTTTGGTTCTTGTGTAGGGGATTATTTTTAAATTATATCTTTATTTTATTTTATACTCATTGTATGTGTTTTTTTGTTTTACATTTGTTTTTATGTGTTGTTACCCACCGTCGGGATAGGGCATGTTATACATTTAAAATAGGTGGTGCTGCTGCTGATAGCTCTTTT
This sequence comes from Sphenodon punctatus, assembly GCA_003113815.1. Lineage (NCBI taxonomy): Eukaryota > Metazoa > Chordata > Lepidosauria > Sphenodontia > Sphenodontidae > Sphenodon > Sphenodon punctatus. Next base: position 524,113 of record QEPC01005747.1, on the reverse strand, counting down.
CCAGCCTGCTTTCCCACCTCTATTATCTGTAAAGTATATGTCTGATTCACACTTCTTAGGCTGAGGATTTTCTGTGGTGGGACAACCGCCCCCTTCCCCCCACGTACAGTCAAGTAATAACTTGCCACTTGCTGCCCCGTGGAGTATAAAAACCACATATTTTGGTTTCCTCTGTGACAAGCTCTGGCAGCACTCTGTCTTTCCAGGGGGAATGCCCTAGCCAGGGTTGTGTTAAGACGTTCAGAGGCCTGGGGCAAATAGACTTCTAAGCCTCTGCCCCTTCCAAAGGCTGTTTTCACATGGACCGCGGTGCCTCCGCAGTCCATGGGGGATGGGTGGAGGGGGTGGTGCGTGGGCAGCCCATCCCACGGACGTCCACCCATTGCCACGCACGGCGCAACCGCCATTGGCGCCCATTGCTCCGTGCGTGGGGGATCAGTGGAGGTGGGCGGAGCGCGGGAGAAGCTCAAATCCTTCTACAAACAGCTTCTGGCGAAGCTCTGGAATCTATAGCTGCAGTCTCTCCCCCGCTAAAATTAGCGCTGATGTGGGCGGGCCCAGGGACGGACTTAGGAGCAGGCAACATAGGCACCTGACTAGGGCAGCCGATTTTGTGGGGCTGGGAGCTTCTGTTATCAGCCTGCACCTACACGGTCGTGGCACCCCCGCCGCCACCACAACTACGCTATCTCCAATCTAATCCTTCTACAAACAGCTTCTGGCGAAGCTCTGGAATCTATAGCTGCAGTCTCTCCCCCGCTAAAATTAGCGCTGATGTGGGCGGGCCCAGGGACGGACTTAGGAGCAGGCAACATAGGCACCTGACTAGGGCAGCCGATTTTGTGGGGCTGGGAGCTTCTGTTATCAGCCTGCACCTACACGGTCGTGGCACCCCCCCCCCCCCCACAAATGTGCTCTGCAGTGCAATGGTGCTGAGTGCAGAGGAAGAGACTCTGCTTCTGTGCTGCCATTGTCTCCTTCCCTGCCCCACAGCTGGTGGGGGGAGTGTGGGCGGGGGGGAGGAGTGCCAGCCTGAGTTGCCTAGTGGCACTAAAATCCTAATTCTGTCCCTAGGTAAGTTCAGTGGCTGTTGGCCAAGAGAAGAAACCTCTGATTTCTGGAAGCTGAAACAGAGGATGAGTCATTCCACAAATGGCTCTGAAGTATTAGCCACTGTCAACAGGACACCGGGTGACTGGGTGGATTCTGTATGGTGCTTTTCTTAGGAGAAGGCATGGGCACCAAGGGGATTGATCTTGTCTGGGGATGGGGTACCCACATCGGGGAAATGGGTCTCTCTTTATTCCCTGTCTGAGAAATGGGGTCCCCAGGTAGGGATGGTTCTAGGAATGGGACTTTCGGTTCTGGATTAATCCGAAACTGTCCCCAAAAGGGTGCTTTCGGTTTAATCCGAAACACCTGTAAATTAGCCTGGCTTTACGGATCCTGTTTTGGGTTTGCGTTTTTCCCACTGAAGTCAATGGGAAAGGAAACTGAGCTGTAAACCCATGCTAACACCCCCGTCCCTCAGGACAGTCTGTCCGCCCCCTCGCCCCCGGCAGGCTCCCTTCAGCACAGTCTCTTGTTCCTTAGACACCCTGGGCAGGCTGGAAGCTGCATTTACTTCTCTGCTTAGCTAGGCTGCCTGAGCACTTAGTTCAGGGCAGTGTTAGAGAGAATGGCACCATCTCACACTGATTGAACAGCATGAAGTCTCCTCAACAAGGGGGACAGGGAAGAGAGTAGGGTGGCCAGATGTTCAAATCTTAGAGGAGACATGAGAAATACAAGATGCAGGGCTGCATCAGAGCCAGTGCCGCCCTGCAACCTGTATTTCTCATACGTGTCCTCTAAAATTTGAATATCTGGCCACCCTAGAAGAGAGCACCATCTAAAAAAGCAAGGACTTTGCCAACAGGAGACCAGCTCTGTGAGTGAAGAAGCTCAGGATAGCATCAGATCAGAGCCTGGGAAACCACAGCCACCTGCTCCTTTACCTTGCGCAAAGGCCTTGTAGGAGGCCAATGTGCCACTAAAATTCCCTGTGGACATAGGTGAGTGATGCACCTGGTACTGGCTGTCTACACAGGTTGGGCGGTGCCGAGTCGAGCCAAGCCGGGGCTGTTGCATTCTACCCCACCGCGCCTGCCTGTAATTCGAACTGACCGGGACTGAAGGGGGCGGAGCTGTGGCTCCGGGGAATCTTTAAAGAGCTGGGACCCTACGGCAGTGGAGGTGAGCGGTGCCGAGGTCCGCGCGCCTAAGGGCTGCGCGTACAAGGGCGCGCACCCCTGGGCGCAAGATGGGAGCAGAGCAGCCATGGGCTTTAGATCCTAGGAATTTTGTGCTTTGGTGGTAGGAAATTTGAGATTATATTTGTTTGCATAACCATTGATAGGGTTTACGCCTTAGTTTTGTGGTGGGGCTTCCTTGGAGAAGATTAATTAAGTTTAAAAGGAGGGACAATAGGGAAATCTTGAGTTGTTGGGCAGTAATGTGGGATATGCCAACCCAGAAACGCTCTAGAAAGGAATTAGTAACCCCATCTTCCCCGGGGACCAACATGGCAAAACAAAGAAGGATAGAAAAGTATTTTTCTGAGAAAGTTGTTCAGCAAAGTTTAAGAGAGGACTCAGTGTCTAAGCTAAGTGGAATATCAAGGCAGTCGGGGACCCAGTACCTCATCGGAGAAAATGAAAATGAAAACAGATCAAATAGGTCAACAGAAGACATGGAATTGGTAAAGGACAGTCTTATAGGAAAACAAGATGAGGGGTGCTTGGAGCTATTAGGGGACCTAGCCATAATTACCTCACACACTCTGAGAGTGCTAATAGCAAAATTGAACACAATTGAGGAGAAGTGTATGGCTATGACCCCGGTACAAGCCCCACATGAAAGGCAGAAGGCCCCAGAGGTAGTTGTAGGGAAACCGACTAAGACCCAGCCCCAGGTGGGGGCTACCAACAAAAGGGTGATAGTAGATCCGGCCCCCAAAGAACTGGCCCTCCTAGATAGCCATAGAAACTTCACGTATGCCCCACCTGAGCTCTTAGTCATCGTTTTACCACTCCCCTCGGGAATTTTACCATTCTGGAACACGCCACGCGATGTGGCAGAGCACTTACGGAGCCTACTGAAAGACACAGTATCCAGGAACGATATCTTAGATATCGAGCATATACCAAACACAAAGAAGCGCTGGATACTACAGATTTCTTTCCGATCAGTCAGTTTAGTGGAGCTGATCTTAGAAAATAAAGAGGTACTAAATAGAAGAGAAGTATACATCTCTAGAATCCTGTTAGAGGAGGATAGAAGGGGGGAGATAGAAGGCCAGGCCAAGCAAGAAACAGGGAGTAGGGAGTTAAAGGGAGGGAATGTAGGAGTGGAGGGGCCCTCCAAGGAAAATCAGGAAAGGCCAGGCCCAGGTGATAGGGGAGTTGCACCTGTGGAGATCCAAGAGTCTGGACAACAGGGGACTGATCGTCAAAAGGAGAGGGGATCCAATAGACCAAGGGAGAGGCAGGATGAGAAAGAACCTCCAGATATAAATCTTGATATGATTTGTTCTGGTCTTGATAAATTTTGTTCCAGGCTAGAGCTTGCGAAAAGAACAAGGAAGAGGGGTGAGTGTGGGGGAAGGCAAAGTATGAGGCAAGCCACAAGTGAGACTAGGATATCAGTCTACTCACAGTCCTTGGTGGAGCTGGATTATCCTACGGCTACATCTACACCCCTGGCAGAGAAACGTTCTGTAAATGTTACAATTAGAAGTAGCCATGGTAGGTCAGTTGGTCTCGAGGGGAAAAGCAGTGAGGAAAACAGGATCCCGGTCTCAAATTGTGCCTTATTTGGGCGAGAGATAGGAAGCGAATCGTCTGCCCCGATAGTGGCTGAGAAAGAGGAGAGTAGTCCCCGACGACAGGATAAGGAGGGATACTTGCTTCCAGGTGTCTTTTATTTTAAAGATAGGAAGAGGGAGCGGGAAAGAGAAAGAAGGAACTTAGCGCAATCCCCCTTTACTAAGAACTCTCAATGACTAAAGTGCGGCGAGCCTCCCAAAATAAGTTTTATGTCCTGGAATATTGTGGGTTTAAAACCAAAATGAGGGATATTGATTTCATGGAGGGCATAGAGAAGAACCATTTTGTGATGCTACAAGAGACCTGGGAACTTAAAGATCTTTGCATACCAGGCTTTAGGAGCTATAATATATCTGCCGAACCCTCAAAGGTGGGAGGTGGGCTGCATGGAGGGGATGCAGTTCTTATTCCCGAGCCTTATGGAGTTCCTCTGAAGTTGGCTGACGCTATAAGGCCTTTTTTTGGTTTATGGTATTGTAGGTTAAACAGGAATTTTGAGTTGTTATTGGCGAATGCATATGTCCCCCCAGCTGTATCGCGATATTACATTGATAAGATATGGGATAAGATCATTGAAACCATACAGAAAGCGAGGGCCATACATACCAGAGCGTATATTCTATTGGGTGGGGACTTAAATGTCAGACTGGGAAATAAATCTGGGCCCCTTAAGAGACGCGACTTGGACCTGCCATTGTTGGTGCCTTTCAACGATGTACGTTGTTCTAGAGACTCTAAAGTCTGCCCTAGAGCTATGAAGTTATTGGAATTGTCGAATACATCGGATCTGGTTGTATTAAATGGCCGGGTAGGTGGGGACTTGCAGGGTCAGTTCACGTATAGCGCCGTGGGGGAGAACAGCGTTATCGATTATATGTTAATTTCAAGTGGAATAATAAAGTGTGTTGTGGATTTCCGGATTGAACCAGCGATTCTTACAAACCATTTCCCGATGGTATTAACCATGGTAGTAGGATCAGTGGAAGAAACCCAGGCCTTTCCAAGTGAAGGTACTCCTATTGCGCAACCCCCCTCATTAATAAAAACAAAATGGTCAGACCGAGTAGCACACCAATGCGATCTGATCTGGATCCCGGATTCTGTTCAAACCTTGGCTAAAATGATTGATGAAAACAAAGGGGATGTGATAAGGGCTTTCGAGGAGATTATAAGACTATTTCAGCCAGCTTTAACGGCAACGAGATCTGACAAGACCCAGGAGTTCCGTAAGCAAAGTTGGTTTGACAAGGAGTGTAGTCAGGCACGCCGGGCAGTGAGGAGAGCCTCTAGGAGTTTTTTTGCTTCCCCCTTGGAGGCATATAAAATGGCCTTTTGGGAGGCTAGGGCCCAATATAGGAAGTTGCTGGGCCAAAAGAAGAGAGAATACTGGAATTCCCAGTGGAAACTCTTGGAGGAGGTGGTAAAAAACGGGGACTGGAAAAGCTTTTGGAGTCTGGCCCGAAACATTGGAGTAGGGGACGATAGGGGGAATGCAGTATTGGTAAGGGTCGAGGACTGGGAATTGTATTTTACATCAGTTTTTCAGCATACAGCAGCTATTAATGATCTGGACTTGCAGGCAATCGATCTGCTTCCGGGGTGGCCCCCAGTATCCCCAGTCTGTGAAAGACCTGATTTTGACATCAAAATCAGGAAAATTGCTGGGCGTGGTAGAACTATTGAAGGTCCAGATAGATCGGTGGGCCGAGACATTGGCAGGAGTTTTTACCGTCATAAATAACACAGGGAGTATACCTAAGAATTGGCTGGCAAGCATTGTAATTCCAATCTACAAGAAAGGGACCCTAAGTTGTCGGGGAACCATAGACCAATTAGTTTATTGTCGGTAATTGGGAAAGTTTACACCAGGTATCTCTTGGCTTTGCTACAGGACTGGATGGATCAAGTTTCCTACCTGGAACCTGAACAGGTGGGTTTCAGGAGGAACAACTCAACCGTGTCCCAGATTCAAGTTTTGATGGCTATAATAATGAAATACACAGGTAGGAAGTGTCCTGGACAGAGTAAAAGGTCAAATTTATATCTATGTTTTATTGACCTGCGAGCCGCGTTTGACTCCATTAACAGGGAAAGGCTGTGGCAAAAGTTAAGGGCAACTATGATTGACACACGTCTTTTATATCTGATGATTAAGCTGCATACGAATAATTTGCTGCAGGTCAGAGTGTCTACATCACTACCACTGTCATCAGAAATCCCAGTTAGGAAAGGGGTCAGGCAGGGGTGTATATTGGCCCCCTCCCTATTCAACATCTTTGTCAATGACGTAGTGGACTTTATGAGGGACGACGCTTTTCATCCCCCAAGATTGGGACTTAGACACATTCATATTCTGTTATATGCGGACGATGCGGTTCTTATCTCGCAGACAAGGATAGGTTTGAGTAGAGCCCTCCAAAGGTTTGAGACATACTGCAGGCAACAGGACTTGAATGTAAACTACAACAAAACCAAAGCACTAGTTACTGGAAGGATGAGTCATTAAAACTAGGTATACCTGAAGGATGGGGAAAGTACAAATTGAACAGGTAAACCAGTTCAAATACTTGGGGATTTTTCTGGCAGCAAATGGCTCATGGGCCCGTCACCTGAAATATGTAGAAAGCCAGGTAAATAGATCTACTGCAGCCATTGTTTCTTTCTTTTATAGGCGGGGGGGCAGTTGGTGCCCTCCGCATTGAGATTGTTTAAGGCCAAAACTCTTTCTCAACTCTTATACGCCATTCCAACATGGGGGCTAGGTAACCTGAATAGCTTGGAAAAATACCAGAACAAGTTCCTTAGGACCATCTTGGGGCTTCCAGGAGGCACCCCGGCTGCTCTATTACGGGCTGAGGCCAATATGCCCTCAGTAAAAGCAAGAGCCTTAATATTGATGTTAACTTTCTGGTTTAGGGGTATTTTGGGGGGACCAGAAATGGGTCTACTAAGATTGGCTCGGGAGGAAAAGCATGCATGGCAAGCAGGGTTAGAGAAGGAAGTCCATAAGTTAGGCTTTTCCAGAGACTTCTTTCTTTTATATGATTTTTCAAAGGCTCGGATCATGTTAAAGAAACATACTCGATCAAGACTCTCAAAGGCTGCAAGCGGACTTAAGACTTCAAAGGGTAGCCCCGGACTACCATCTTATTCAGATGGTGGATGGGAGGGATAGCTATCTGCATGAATGGAGCGATCCCCTCTTAAGACGTGTGTATACACTTTATCAGCTGAATTTATTCCCCTCAGCTTGGACTGAGGGGCGGTACAGAGGTATTGATAAAGAATTAAGGCTTTGTACCCTCTGTGATCAAAGGGTGGTGGAAAATTTATCTCATGTATTGTTTAGCTGCTCAGCTTATATACACTTGCGAATCATATTTTTAAAACCTTTGCTTACGCAGATAAAGGTGTTTACGTGGCCTGAGCTATTAATTAAATGGTTGGGTCCCCAAAATTCACTAGCTGCTAGGCAAGTGGCAAAATTCTGTAGGGGAGCCCTGGTACTTCGTAACAAGCAGCTCGAAGAGAGGTGTGGAGGTCAATTGTAGACTTCCTGGATGCTGTATTACAGGATGTGGCTATAGAGGTTTAAGACATTTTTGTTTTGACTTGTGGAGTTATAATAATGAGATTTTTGTTTTTAAATAAGGTAAACTGTTTAGAAATATATATGGTAATGGTTATGGAAGTGGTGTATATTTTTGTACATTTGTGTATATTTTGTGGTGTTGTATATTGGACTAAATTGTTGAAGACCAAAGGTCAAACAATAAACTACTATCAGGGGCACACTGCACCCTTGTTGTTTTTTTGTTTTTTTAAAAGTTACTAGGGTGATGATCTGAATAAAGCCATGTGCTTAAGGACACCCCCAACCCCCCATGAACTCTAGACTGTGAATAACAAGAAGCAAAGTGGAGCAGCAGAAATGTGATGTTCTTGAAATTCTGCCCCTTCCCCAAGTGGAGCAGGGCTCTGGGTAGCTGCCCCCTAACGATGCAATGCAGGCTCATGACTGTATCCTTGTCTCTCTTGATGTTCACCTTTCCCTTGTTTCCTCCTCCCTTGTCTCTCTTAGAATGTAAGCCCCCTGAGGTAGGGCCCTGTCTTTAACTCAGTTGTACAGTGCCAAGTACACTGTTAGCACTATGTAAATAATAATAATTTGGGGTGAAGAGAAGGCTTATGCTAGGGAATCCCAAATAAATCTTTTTGCCTATATGTCCCCGTTTTCAGACTTAATTAATAGAATCCTAGGATTGTAGGGACCTCAGGGTCATCCAGCCCCTGTTCCAAGACAGGATACCCTCTGCCTGTAGCATCGTAGCCAGATGGTTGTCCAGATAGTTTCTGAAAACCTCAAAGGAAGGAGATTGCATAGCCACATAGTCCAGGGACTGTAAGGAGATGGAGGCTGTGGGGGAAACATAGGGCGCAACAGAAAAAGACGAGGAAGCGGCAAGACCCTCAAGGGTCAGGAAAAGACTCCGAGAGAGACCTCAATAGTCCCACACCAGAGCCCCTTATGCAGGGGCAAGGCACAGAGCTTAGAGACAAGGATAAACCTCGAGGAAACCAAGAGCAGGGAGAACTGACAGCCACGCCACCAGCTGACCTAGGGGGCGTGGCTACAGCACCGCGACGCTCAGCGCGGCTCCGTGAACAAGGGGGCGGGGCTAGACTTATATAAGGAAGCCAGAGGGAACACAGAGCTGCCGGAGAACAGCAGCGCTGTGAGACTGGCCCCGAGCGATTCAAGGAGACTAAGAGTAACACGTGGAGTG
>QEPC01005747.1:501482-513143 GCA_003113815.1 Sphenodon punctatus | reverse complement strand
TGTAAGGAGATGGAGGCTGTGGGGGAAACATAGGGCGCAACAGAAAAAGACGAGGAAGCGGCAAGACCCTCAAGGGTCAGGAAAAGCCTCCGTGAGAGACCTCAATAGTCCCACACCAGAGCCCCTTATGCAGGGGCAAGGCACAGAGCTTAGAGACAAGGATAAACCTCGAGGAAACCAAGAGCAGGGAGAACTGACAGCCACGCCACCAGCTGACCTAGGGGGCGTGGCTACAGCACCGCGACGCTCAGCGCGGCTCCGTGAACAAGGGGGCGGGGCTAGACTTATATAAGGAAGCCAGAGGGAACACAGAGCTGCCGGAGAACAGCAGCGCTGTGAGACTGGCCCCGAGCGATTCAAGGAGACTAAGAGTAACACGTGGAGTGCGAGAGAGAGAGAGCGAGAGAGAGTGTCAGTGTGAGTGAGAGTGGTCGAGGCGAAAGCAAGAGGAAAGGTACGGTGAGTGTGGTAGCAGGGGGGTGGAGGGAGCTGGGTGTGTGTGGGACACTCCCCTTCCTAGTCTCGGTCTGGGCCCCGCCCCTGCCCCTGTATTGTGTGTGAAGATTCCTACCTACCCTGCAGTCCTGGTTCTATTTCCCCTGTGGCCCTTCACTATTAGCACAACCCCCAAACCCCTTATCCTATCTGTGTCACGGTGTCTGTGGAGCGGCTGGTGCATGCAAGGGAGTCCGAAAGAAGGGGCTCCACTCGAGGTTGCGTTCCCTTACCCCGATGATGAAAGGGCCCTGCTTCTGACGAAGTCTAACAGGCCACCCAATATCCTGAGGGGCGTATTTTCCCCGAGTACTCCTGTGGAGCCCACTGAGTGGGAAGTGTGTTTGGTTACTGTACGTGACGCTTGGCGATATCTGTGGAACCCCCTCCTACATTCCCTGTCCCCCCTAACAGGGACGGGAAACCTACTCCCCATCCTGGGCCAGATCCAAATCTCTCTAAAGCTCTTTAGGCGGGGGGGTGGGGGGTGACGGCACATGTGTAGAGTGGTCTGGCCCGGCCCCTGTGAGAGGGGGGGGGGTTGAGCCACATCAGGTGGGATGTGGCAGGCCAGGCAAAAAAGAAAGGCAGACGACAGCATTGAAGATGAGCTAGGGGAAGCCGCCGTGACCCATCTCCAAAACGTTGTGTCACATTGTAATAGGAGCTTCAGGAACGAATGGCACATAGACACTGTAGTCTGCGTAGATTTAAGAAGACAGACCCCTGTTCCTGCTGCTCCCAGCCGAGCTAACTGCTAGCTATCTCCCAGGCCCGTTCAGTATAAAACCCGAGATGGACTAGATACGGTTGCTAACAGTGCATGCGTTTGCGTACTGGCTAGGGGGGTCATGGAATGAATCCTTCCTAAAGACTATGCTGACCTCCCGGTAGGAATCCAAGCCTCATGGGTTCGGCCTTGTTAACTTGCTGCATGGAACAACTTGTGATTTCCACTGCTCCGGTGCTGTGGAACTCATCAGGCGAGCAGGGGGAAGTACTATTTATAGAAAAACCCATACATGGGCAAAGAGTTAATTGGCGAACTCTGTCCTCTGCCCTTCTTTGGAGATCTCGGGGAGACACCTGGATGGGGACTGATCATGAGCAGCCAAACCAGCTGTGGCTAGTGGGGGAGGGAGCCCTTCACAATACGTAATGAATGGCAAAGTCCAAGACGTTTTGACTCTGGCAGGCACAAGTGCTGTGTTGACAGTTTTGGGGAGGGGATGACTCTGACCCCCTGCCTCCAAGCATCTGGGGCAACGCATTCAGAGTGGCTGAAGTATGGTCCCTCATGCCTCTGCAGATGCCTTTGAACCTGCTTACTTTCACTCTCTAAAAAGACTCTCTTAAGCCAAAGTAGCCTAGGGGATAATGTGCTGGACTTGGTCCTGGGAGACTCCCCATCTCAGCCATGAACTCACTGGATGACCTTGGGCAAGTCACGATCTCTCAGCCTCGATTCCTCACCTGTAAAATGGGAATAATAATGGCCTGGGGGGTGGGTGAACTAGGTGTCTTTAGACATAACGTCAATGGGTGTCTAAACGTGTGTTGACCTTGATATGAACACCGGTTTGGCCCTGTGTTCACCATGTGGTGCTGCTTAGACCCGCAGCCCATCCTGGGGCAAATCAGTGTTTTGCTCGCCACCCGATCTCAGCACACAAGCGCTGCCACCTCGTTCCCCGTGGTTTTGACGCCCGATCTTTGTTATGTCTAAAGACGCCCAAGCATTTTAAAAGGCACTTTGAACACTGAAAGGGCAAAAGAAATTATTAATAATAAACCAAGGAGCAGAAACCTCCTGAGAACATTATTGGGTGTTTTTTAAAAAAAACAAAAACAAAAAACAACTACGGCTCAGAGCATGCTCTTGCAAAGCGGCTTGAGGCCGTTTTTTTTTTTTTAAAAAGGGGAAAAAAGAACAAATGTATCCCCCTACCCCCAATTTCCATTCCAATGGTGCTTTAACTAATTGGTCTGGCTTCTAGAATGTGCTTAATCTCCCCTCTGCATTGAAATGTGCCAAGAGTTTACAAAGTCACCCTTTTCTTTAAACCTTTTATGTATTAAACCCTTTTCTCAAATGCTCTTCCCTGTGTCAATGTTAGGTTGTGATCTGCAAACCGCTTACTCCGGAGTAGACCCATTGAAGTCTGCAGGATTGTGGATTGCAGCCTTAATGTCTAATAAAATCTATTGTCTTATTCTGCAGGATCCCTCTCCTCTCCTTGTAACTAAACTGCAATTTCTCAACCTCTTGAATCTGTTCGTCTCTCCCTGTGTTCCCCTCCCCCTTGTCCATTGTAGACTGTAAGCCCGTTGGAGCAGGGGCCTCTTTCTAGTCATCTGCCAGGCACACTGCTGGCACTGTGTAAACAACCGAGCGTAGTGATTTCCAGCAGGACCCTTTATGCCTCCTGCAGCAACCAAATTCTTATGCCTCCCCCTTTCATTGGCGTGCAACCCTAACCCTGCGTACTCTGTAGTAGATGGACTTCTCTGGAGTAAGCGGAGTTAGGACTGCTGCTGGTGTCCGCTCAGTTGTATGCAAAGTTCTGGTTTGCACCCTCTGTGCATTTGACCTGTATGGTCTCAACTCATGGTTTGCAAGCATCAATGCCCGTTGATAATTCACTAAACAAACACAAAATGTTGAATGAGTATATATGTGTGTGTGTGTTTGAGTGAGCCTGGGAACCAGCAGGGAAAAGGTTAAAATGCACCCAGTGCTCCCAAGGCTCCTGGCAGTGAGGGCTGCAGGGCCTGAGAGAAGCCATGAGCTTCGGCTGCAGGAAAACAGTGGGGTGTTTTTATTTTCTGCTTTATTTATATTTCCTGCTTATTCATAACCTTGGAACATAACCTGTTTCTGTGACTCAACTTTCAAAATAACGTTGTGGCTTGTCCTAGATCTCAAGCATTAACTCCCACTCTAAATCCCCAAGGATTCACCTCCCCTTGCTGCTTTTGCCTGCCCTGCGCACACGGAGGTCCTGGCGGGGGCTCAGCCCCTACGGTGACAGCTCCCACTTCCTCCCAAAGTAACTCTGTTGGGACGGATGGAGGATCGGAAGTGGGATGTCTTGGTGTCACCCTTAGGGGAAGAGATTTAGACCAAATGCAGTGCAAACCTGGCCAAGTGGGAGGCCCAGCAACCGGGTCTGGACGGGGTCAATCAGAACCACTCTTGGGATCTGCACACGATTTCATCTGCCCTGGGGTGGATTCCCACTGCTGAGCTTGCCAGTTCAGCTGTACTGGGAACCCTACAGTATCGTTTAATTTTTATTACTGCTGCTTATAGTGACTGTCTCATTCTTCAGGATCCCTAAGCTAAGCACCTGCACCAGCAACCTCTCCGCTTCATGAATGTATCTTTAGCCCTCTTTACACAGGCGGCAGCACCCATGCGTGAACACCCAGAAATCTGGGTGTTTGTGCGTGGGTGGAGGTGGGTGTGCATGCACGCTCCCGTGGAACACGCATTCATGCCCACCTCCACCCATCGCCCACGCATGGAGCAACCAGCGAAAGAGGTGGTTGCTCTGTGCATGAAGATGGGTGGAGAAGGGTGTGCGCCCATCTACACCCTCCCCTCACACACCCCCAGTGAGAACAATAATACCCCCCCTTATGCATGCGCATCTGTTTAAAAAGGGCCCTTGTCTCTCCCCTTGCCCATTCTAGATTGTAAGCCCCTCCAGGCACAGACCTGTCTCTAATAATAAATAATAATAATTCTTTATTTTTATATAGTGACCCCCTGCCATGGCACTCAGAGTGCTTTACATATTACACAACTCTTAATCCTCACAACAACCCTGTGAGGTAGGTTAGGCTGAGAGAATATTGTGACCGGCCCAAGGTCACGCAGTGAGTTTCTGGCTAAGGTGAGACTCGAACCGGGGTCCTGTCTCACCCCCCCCTCCCCACCTATCACAGCTGTTCAGTGCTGCCAGGCACGTTGCTGGTGCTATATAAATAATAATTTGAACACATGAGTGTGGTCAAGCAGCCTAACCTTCTCTCTCCGTTTGTGCCCAGTATGGTATTGTCATGGATGCTGGATCCTCCCACACTGCCATGTTCATCTACAAGTGGCCGGCGGACAAGGAGAATGACACAGGAATTGTCAGCCAGCACAGCATGTGCGACGTCGAAGGTAGGAGTTAATTTCATGGGTTCAGGAGATGGTGTTGAGAGGAGCTTTGGACAAGCAATAGGCATGGTGGAGAGAGGGAGCTTTTTTGCTGTAAAGATTAACTCAACCATATCTGCGGTTCTCCCGGATCACTAGCAGTCTGGCTTCCCCCATACTCCAGTGAACACGCTTCTATCTGTTAGGTTAGGGAGGGGAACAGAGTGGGTTCTATGGTTGTCTTGTTTGATTGTTCGAGTGACTATATGTGGCTGGGTACTACATAATAGGAATGTACATAATAGGTCTGCTCGTGGGGTTAAGTATTGGTATTTTGTGCTTTTATTTGTAACTTTGCCAGTGTTCACTGCATTTCCCCCATTGTTGCCAATGTGGAAAATGCAGTGAATGTGGGTCCCTGCATATGGGTTATTTTTGCACAGAAGTGCAGCAAGGGGAGTGCAGGTTTTTGGGAGGGTGGAGAATACAGTTAGCTTGGTGGGGAGGTTGTTAGCTTGGGGAAGGTGGAATGGAGCACACATGAGTCTGGCTCAGGGGGATTGCAGGCTTGAGGGAAAGTTAAGCATGCAACTGACTTGGCAGAGGGGAGAACAGAACATGAGGTTAGCTCGAGTGGGAGGTTGCTGGGTTGGGGATGGGACGTGGTTCTGGTTTGGGAGCGGGCCGCTGGCTTGAGGAGGGGGGTGGCTGCGGCTCAGGGGGGAGTCACTGGTTTGCAGAAAGGGTAGGTGAGGTAAATAGTATATTGATTTGACCACACAGGCCTTTTCAGCAATAAAAACAACTAAATACAAATAACAGGCAATAGCGAAAAAGCATATACAAAATTTAAAAGAAAACCAAATTGTTACCCAATGCAGCAATTTCACTTAATACACAGCACTAAAAAACAGAATCGAGCAACCCGCTCTAAGCGTTCAGAGTCAAGACCACATAAGAGTTTATTCAGAAGAGTATCATATTGCCACTCATGAATGTCTCTTATATAGGGAGCTAAATATTTCTCCCGAATATCAGCATAGAATGCACAATAAAAGAAAACATGTTTAAGTGTTTCAAGCTGAGATGTTGGGCAACAGTATCTGGCCTCTCTTGGGACTTTATGATACTGGCCTTCAATTATAGCAGAAGGAAAAACTTCAGCTCTAAAAAGAGTTAGAGCCTGCCTGATGCTAGCCTCCGTCCACACAAATAAATAATGATTGATTTTTTTAATATAGGCGGATTTCAGAATACAATGAGGCCACCTTTTGGCATCCAGTTTAGCAACCTCATTCTCAATCGTGCTGTCCCACAAATCCCTTACTCCTGAATTCACTAATAATGCAGACAAAGAGTTTGCTTCCAGGGGGAACAGAGTTGTTCTCAGCCAAAACTTAATTATTAAATATAACGCTTCCGTTTTAATTGATGGTGACAGAGACTCCACTCGTAAAATCACCAGAGGAGTACATTTAGGCAATCCCAAAATAGTCCTAAGAAACACATTTTGGACCTTCTCCAATTTATCTATATACAGAAAACCTCAAATCGCAATGGCATACAATAATTGTGGCAAAACCTTGGCTTTAAATCGACGTAAAGCTGGAGCAACTAACTTGCCCCCATTATTGAAAAAGTAACTCTGTATGGTGGTTGAACTGGTTCGCACCTGCTGCAAGGCTGAAATGTAATGAGCCCGCCAGCCACAATTATTTGCAAAGATAGCACCTAAGTAATTATAAGAGCGAACTTGTTCAATTGGGTTACTCTCGATTTGCCATCGATACGTTTTTTTAGAACGTCCCATGATCATTACCTTAGTGTTTGTATAATTTACAGCTGAGCATTCTGTGTGACAAAATTGATTAAATCTACTCATGCTCCTACGTAAACCAATAGATGTTTGCGACAGTAAAACTGCATCATCGGCATACAGTAAAACAGATATTCCACGGTCACCAATTTTAGGAGGGTGAGAATCAATCTGGGCAAGAGAGCTTACAGTATTATTTATGTAAAGATTAAACAGGGCTGGCACCAGTATGCAACCCTGACGCACCCCACGCTGAACTAAAACTCTCCTGGTCAATGACTGACTATTGGTATAGCGGACTTGCCAAGTATTATTGCTGTGCATTTTAATTATCAGGAATAGTAGGCGTAGATCTATAGAGGTAGCACTCAGCTTATGCCATAACCGGTCCTGATTGACAGTGTCAAATTCCTGCTGAAGGTGGATGAAACATAAATAAAGAGACCCAGTTTTCCGATTTTGTACATATTTGTTATACAGTTGTTTGAGGATAAAGACATGGTCCACCATAGAGTGGCCAGAGCGAAAACCCGCTTGCTCAGGTTCTATGATATGACAATCATCAAGCCAGGCCTGAAACTTAGATAGCAAGTACTTAGCGTATATTTTACCTATTACGCTAAGCAGGCTAATTGGCCTATAATTGGCTGGTAAATCCGGATCTTAAAAATGGGTACAATCCGGCTATTAAGCCACTGACTGGGGAACTCTCCCTGTGCATTGATAACAGTAAACAAGGGCACTAAGAAATTAGCCCACCAAATTGGGTCACTTTTGAGCATTTCGGGCGGGATAAAATCACAGCCCCGGGGCCTTTCCATTTTTCAACTGGGATATCAAACTCAAGATAGCCTCTTATCCACTGGGGGCCATTCGGGCAGATCATCTATAGGATGGAGCAGAAGGTCATCACCAGGGACACTAGGCTTCCTAAAAAGCTCTTCAAAATAATGCTCCCAACAGTGTGGAGGGATTTTAGGTACTCTGAACTGGCTCCCACCAATTCTTGCTCTTTTTATAAGATTCCAAAATTTCCTTAACTCCTTTTGGTTTGCTGAAGGCATTCCCAATTCTTCCAGCAAAATTCTTTCTTTTTCTTTAACAAAACATACCTATAGAATTTCCTATCGGTTTGCAGAAAGGGGGATCCCCTATGCGGGGACAAGGCATGGGGCTGGCTCAGGAGTGTCACTGGCTTGCGGGAGAGCGAAGAGGTCACTGGCTTGGGAAGGGGAGGGATGAAGCTACCAAGGACTCACCATTTCTTCCTGGCTGGCCTGGGCCCAGCTGCAGTGTGGGAGACTGCAGTTTTGAGATTGCAGCAGCCCCTGCAGGTTGGGAGGGCTCACTACAGGCTCCTCAAGCAGGCCGCTAAACTGAGGGTGCTTCCCCAAAACATTGATTTATTCACATTATTATTTTATCCCAATATTTCAGTAACTTGGGAATGCCTTTATCCACATATTTCCTATCCAATGCACATGTTTGAAAAGTGCATTACAGCCATGGTGCCCCAAACTGTCTTGAATAAGGACTTTTTTTTTTATTATGCACATAGATTGATTGTGTGATTGCTGCCTTGAAACTACATTCACATCATGCACATATTTTCAACGTGGGAATGCAGTGTATACAAAGGAATGCACAGGAATCCTCTGTTAATCCTCCAGAATAACAGAAGGCCACACAGAGAGCTGATGCTCTAGGTACGGCACATGAGGGAGGGAAGTGTGGAAAACTGCTTCCGGAGGAGGGGAGTCTGGAGAAAGATAATTTCTGGCTTCCTTCCTGTAACGCTGAGAATGCGGATAAAAGCAAGAGAAAGATGCGCATCAACCTGAATGTGGGAATGTTTATAATGCGCAATTTTACAACGTATATTAAGTTCAAATGCAGAGAAAAGCAGAACGTGTAAATGGGGAATAGCAAATTGTAATACACACCTTAAACAATCCGATTAAAACAATGCAGACTTTTTTTATAATGTGAGAAAGCGCCCTGAGAGTCAGAGAGCAGTCCCACTCCGAGCTGGATATGTGCTGCAGTTTTGGGGGGTCCAGTTCAAGATCTCCGATATTACGGAAATGTTGGGTTCACTCGAAACCCAACTACACAAACCTAGTATTCTTATTTCGAATATGGACCCAAAAGTTTGAAACCTGAATGCACAGTCCTAGTAATGACCCTCTCTGAACAAAGGGTTGTGCCAAGTCACTAGGTTTGTCCTTCCTTTGATGGATTATCCCTTATTTTGGGGCCCCGTAGAACACGACAAGCATCCCTCCCTTATTTCAGAGCCCTGCGGCCCTATAGTGCCCCTGCGAGCCACCTAGAGGCTTTCCATTCCCCTCAGCTGTGTCTGCAGCTGCAAATTCCAGACAAAGGCTCTACTCCGCCTGTCCCTTGGGAGATGGCAGTCCTAGTGATGAAAGGCCCCTTCCCCCAAGCACTGCTGGCATGGGCTGGAGAACAGGGCAGGAAAACCCCAGATGCTCCTTTCTGGAGTAATGCAAACCAGATGTGCAAGGGAGGAGTAAATCTGCATGACCACGCACAGCGGACAGGACTCCCACACCTGGAGCAAATCCTCCTTCCTGAACAAGGGTTTGAATTAGAGCAAGAGGGAAGAGCGAGGGCTGTGGGCAGAAAATCTCACCTAGGAAAGTCTCTGCTAAATTTTGGCTTCGCTGAAATCAAGGGGAGTTTTGCTATTGAGTACAGCGGAGGCAGGATTTGACCCACAGAGTCCGTGGTTCTCCAGTTACCAGAGAGCCTTATGTATAGAGTAAGAGCCTGGTACGTCATTGCTGCAGCTTGTCCCTCGGGGCTGCTGGGGCACCGTAGGAACGCACTTTTGTTTCTGCTAGTAGGTGTCGGAGGGTGTGGGAAGGAGGAAGTGCTGGTGACCAGAGGGAAAGTGAGGTGTCTTCACCTCCCTTTCCATCTCCGCAGGGTTGGTGGTGGGAGAAGAAACACTGCCTCCCCACCAGGTCTTTCACAGTGACCCGTCATGCCTTCCAGGGAAAGGGAGGTTTGACCTCCCCGCATCTGGCTCCCAAGTCCCCCAGCAGTTCTACTCCTGCTAGAGGCTTTGGGGCAGTGCAGTGTTCTGGAGGCAAACACAGACATCCCAGAGGCACTTTGATCGTGCTGGGATTTCCCACTCAATAGTTCTTTATTTCTACATTCCATATTACATTAGCAGATTCCATGTCATGCCCCCATCAGCACCCTGGCCAGCTTCATGTCTACTGGAGCAGAGCACCTTCCTTGCCATTGAGTTTCTACAGACTGATATTGTAATGGAAGGAGTTATGTGGGAGGGGCCTCCTAAGCGCAGAAGAGACTGCCTTGGGGTTTGCATGCCTAGGTGTCAGAGGAAGGAGGGACTGCAAGCCAAGCATCAGCCTCTGCATACCCTCCGGGCAGATGCAAGCCTAATAAAGCAATCCTTCTTTTTTAACTTACCAGTGTCATTCCTGCTTCGTGACACAGATATGGTCCTGCAGCTCCCAGCTCTTATATCCCCAGGAGGGGGTGTGGCCAACAGAAGCAGGAACCTCCTGTTAAAGGGACAGATGTCTGCTGAACCCTGGTCTGCCCCCCGGGGTCACCGCCTGCAAGGACTTGCCATCCCATCTGCTAGAGGCCCCCTCACTAGGAAGAATGTCAGGGTGTGTTGTGTGTAAGGATCGAGTGCTCTAGGAAGAGCAATGCCCCAGCTCCCCTGAGCACCTGCTAATTTTTCCCTATGGATTCTTGAGCCCCAGAACATCCACAGAGTTGGTGCCCTTGCAGGACGCTCCCTTCCCATGTCCGCTTCACGGAATTTCCCCTTTTGGGCACCAGCTGCCACTACACCTAAAAAAGCAAGAGGCCACCAGGTAGGAAATGTTTCCCTCCATCCCTGTACTCAGGCACGTGGGATACCCGCTTCTCTCTCCCCCTCCTTCCCTTCCAACAGCCCAAACGAGAGGAAATCTGTGTGTTAAGTCATGTGAGTAAATACACAGTCCCATGCTCCCTCCTCTTCCTGGGGACATTGTTGCCTTGGGTATTATTCCCTGTGCTGCAGTTCCAGGAAGCGGTCTTTTTTCTCTATTCATTCTGCAGGGGGTGGAATCTCCAGCTATGCAGCCGACCCCCCAGCAGCTGGGACCAGCCTGAAGCAGTGTCTCGACCAGGCGCTAAGCGATGTCCCGAAGGAGAGGCATGGAGTCACCCCACTCTACCTGGGAGCCACAGCTGGCATGAGGCTGCTGAAGTGAGTTTCAGTAGCCCAGCAATGGAGGGTCATGGGAGCAGGCTGGCTGAGGCCACGGGCTTTGAAACCGCCACTCTTGCATTAAACATTTCCGTGTTACCCCTGGGCAGCCCTGCTGCCTTGAGGGAGGTTGCAGAGAGGCACCTGAACATCTAGAATAACTAGCAAAGCGGCGGTCCAGCTGATGCAGTGCCGTGATTTCAGCAGTGCCAGATGCCAGAGAGGAAGATGCAATGAGCATTTAGGAAATAACCTATTCCACAGGGAAGAGTCTCCAGGCAGCTGCAGGTTGGCTCCTATCCTAATGTAGAAGATGGGATAGAAAGGGCTGGGCCAGCCCAGGATGTAACTCTACCTTCCTGTAAGGTGAAGCTGGGTGGAGGAATGCTAAGGTGTGTAACCTGACACCCCTGGGTGGGTTGTCACTAGGGGGGATTAACGGATGACCTCTTGCTCTATCTGCATGAGCCTCTACCCTCTGAACTAGAAGATCTGGATTGAATGACCCCGTACCATATCTTCATAAACCTGTCGGTGGCCTGGCATCACCACACTAGTAGAGGGGGCCAGTGTGTCACACCGTTAGCCACCTACGCTCACACGCATACACAATGTGTATGCTAGAAAGACTCCTGCTTTGGAGTACTGAGTTAATCTGTTAATTCAGAGAAGTCTGATTTTCTTGGCCATCATTGGACTCGCTTTACTCTTTGGGCTTCCGTGGCTCTGTCCTTAACTGGTTCTCCTCCTACCTCTCTGACCGCTCCTTTACAGTCTTGCTCCCCGAGTCGAGCTCCTCCTCCCTCCCCCTTTCGGTTGGGGTCCCCCAAGGCTCTGTCCTTGGCCCTCTCCTCTTCTCTATTTACACCCTGTCCCTTGGCAAAATTATTGCCTCCCACAGATTCCAATATCATCTCTATGCTGATGACACCCAACTCT
>QEPC01005747.1:480017-496506 GCA_003113815.1 Sphenodon punctatus | reverse complement strand
GAGGGAGAGAGAGAAGGAGTAGAGAGATAGAGTTGAGTGTCATCAGCATAGAGGTGGTATTGGAAGCCATGGGAGGCAATGAGTTTGCCTAAGGATGAGGTATAGATCGAAAAGAGGAGAGGGCACCCCAGAGCCTGTCTCTATATCTGGAGCAGCACCCCAGAGCCTGTCTCTCCCACACATGAAGAGGCTGGGGCTTGTGTTGCAGTGATGGCAGGACACTGTGGAACAGCCAGTCAGCAGTGAGCAAGCAAGCATATCTTCCCCCCACCTCCACTCCATCCCCTGGAGTGCAAGTATCAGGGACGGCTGGGAAGAGGCTAGTGGTGTCTTCACCGGGAACATGGAGTGCTCTTTCTCCCTTCAGAAGATCTGATCAGCAGGAAATTGGAGCATTGTCTTCTCCCCTGCCGGCAGTGTAAGCCCCAAACCTCTGGGCTGGCCAGTTCGGGATTTGCACTGTCAGCAGGTGGGTAAAGCCCTAAATCCGTCTTTTTGCGGGCAGCAGCCTGCATGTGTGATTCTAGCAGCTCCTTTTGCCCTGTAAACTATTTACCTACATGGCAGACTTGAAACCCAAGAAGCTTGTTTGTTTCCATTTTGTGCTCTTTGCTAGGAGCGTCACCTCTGCCGAGGGCACAGGACTCCCTTTCAATACCTCCTGCCCTGTTGTTTTCCCAAGGCTGTGCTCTGTGACTGCTAATCCGTGCTGATGCTCCTCAGTCGGCTGGAGCATCCCACCCCGCAAAGCCTACCGCCTCCCTTTGTTCGACCCTCCTTTCCTGCTCATGTCTCGCTCAGCCCTCAGCAATGGCTCGCTCTCTCCAGTGCCTGAGGGAACGCAGCGGCTGTCGCGATGCCAGGATGTGAACTTTATTTTAACAAAGCTCCTGGCACAGCTGCTTGAGCAGAATCTTTTCAGCTGAGCACAAACATAAAGGGCTCCCTGGCTGGTGCGGGAATGAAAGCTAGAACTGGCTGCGTGCCCTGAGAGGCTGATCGGGAGAAGAATTGGCACATCTCCTTGGTGGTGAAGTTCTGCTCAGCTGGTGGGAAGCAGTACTGGGAATGGGGGAGTGTGGAATAGAGGCAGGTAAACACGGGATCAAACCGTACCTGATCCTGTATTAAGGGTGATTCTGTTGCCTGGTGTAGGAGCAGCAAACCTGTCACTGAGCCTGCAGTGCTACCAACTCGCAAATCCAGCCTTGCAGCAAGACCCACTTGGGAGTCCTGTGTCCAAAACAGCGGGTTGGTAACCAGAGGTGCCTGCAGACACTGGCTGGTGGCACATCCCCACAACACAGGGGTGTGTGTGTCTAGAACTGGAGGCCAGGCCACAATAGGGGGCCCACGCCAAGTCAGTGATGTGGGGTCACCAGGGATGTTACGGCCCCGCAGTTCTCCCACTCAGCAGAAGCTGGGCTAAGGCAGTGCATAACTCCACTGTCCCATTCTCCCCACTCCTAGGGGCTGGGTCGAGGCATTGTGGCAGCTCTGCTCCCTCACTCGAGTGGCTTGGGGCTGGACCCACTGCAACAAGCCAGCCCTCCCTGAAGTGCACCTGCCAGGCAGGATTACACAGGATGTGCATTATGAAAGGGGGCAGGGACAGCTCCCCCTCCTGGCCCTTGTTATCGCATTTCCAGGGGTTCCCACAGAATTAAATTCAAGTGGGGGGGACTGAGACAGTCCCTTCACCCGACCCCTTTTCAACATGTCACAATGCTTCGAAAGGGGCATTGTCATCTTAGCTACCCAGCACACACAGCCAATGCTGCTAGCAGCCTCCTAAAAGGACTTATTTAAGTACTTGGCAGCATGCAAAGTCCAGTTCCTACTGGCTGATTTTTAAAAATTTATTTATTTTTAATTTAAATTGGCTGTTGCTACCTTAGCTCAAGCAGTAGAGCTTTGAAAAGGAAATCTGATGGTTGTAAGTTCAAACCTGGTCGATGAGAGGATTTTTTGTTTCATGCTTGTTAGATTGCATTTTGTGATTTATTTATTTTTTAAAAAAACATGCTATGGTGTTTTAAGAGGAAGGTGTCTTGAGACAGCTTGAGGGAGATGCATCTTTGTTAAAGGTTGTGCCCAGACCCTATGTCAAGAGTCTGTCATTTTAATATCTGGAGACTGCCCTTTGCAGGGTAAATGTAATCACTTGTATGTCTGCAAGGCTAGACAACACTTACAAACACACAGGCTCTTGGAGATGTCCTCCTCACACAGCAGGGGTGGGGCTAGAGGCTTGGGGGGGGAAGTGCATCGATTTGGAATGTCATTCATTACTCCACTGCTGAAATTGATGAACTCTGTGGTTTTGCTTTGTTTCCCAGTATGGCTGGATCGGGCGATGGATCCATCCAATAAAAAGCACATTAGGGGCCATGGACCTAGGAGGAGCCTCCACCCAGATCACCTTTGAAACTCAGGAGCATATTGAGAGCCCAGAAAACGAGGTGACGCTGCGGCTGTATGGCCGGATGTACAAGGTGTACACTCACAGCTTCCTCTGCTACGGCAGGGACCAGGTTCTCAAGAGGCTGCTCTCCAAAGTCCTGAAGGTACAGAGCCCTGGCAGGCTCTTCTGGGAGGGCGGGACTGGGCTATTCAATCCACCCCCCTCTGCCAGCACACTGTTCCCAGCATGGCCTTGGGCTGCAGAAGAGGGAGGTTCACTGACTTTAGATCTCAGTAGTTGAACTGATGCAGTCACAGTGTGGGGACTTGCCTCAGTTTCCCTCTCCTTTGTGCTGTTCAGAGATGAATTGTGACCAGTGCTATGTGTTCCCATCAGACTCTGCCAAATAGATACTCTTTGGGCTTGTTCACATAAGAATGTTTGCTAGAGGTAAGTACCTCCTACCTCTCTCAGACCCTCTCTTGTTTCCACAAGCAGGGAGTGGCAGAGCCACAAAGTGCCTGTGAGCTCGAACCCAGACAAGAAGAACTGTAGCTAAAAGTATTAGCATGGATTGCTAAAAGTGTACTGGCCCTTTAAGAAGCCAGGCAACTTTGGGCTAAATGGGCCTGAGAGACTGAAGCTGAGCTAGTTACACAGCTGGCTACAAAAGGCTTGGAAGCCAGGGAAGGGGGACAGTAGCAGTGGGAACCAGATGGAAAAGGACTGCTAAGAGAGGCAGTGGGCGAAGCCTGCTCAGGAAACCCCGGGCAGGCAGGCAGGGAGGGAGCCAGGCAGGACAGAAGAGGAGTCGGCTAACAAGTCAAGAGGATCCCAGAGCCTGGGACCAGGCTAAGGACTGTGCAAAGTCTGCAAGATCCAGGTGTGATCTACTTTATTATACCTGAAAGGGATAGTGTGTGTTAACACTTCCATTTATTTGGAGACCCAGGCGCATTGGGAGAAGCCCCAACTAGGAGGATTTGGGAAGGAAGGAGGCCAGACTTTAAAAACCAAAACAACAACCCTTAGGGTTTCCCAAGAGGGAGAGTAATGCTGAGATCCTGTGGTTCAGATGAGAACTGGGTGTGGCAGCAGCGAGAGCTTCCCCCCCACTCCCCCCTGTTTAATACCTTGATGACCCTCGCCTGGAAGGAGGAGAGAGGCGTGGTGCCACACAGGGCAGCTGAAGCCAGATTAAAAGGGAGGCACTTACATGTGCAAAGAAGCAGGGTTAAAGTGGGGAGGGAGGCTCCTGCTCTTAAGAAGGGTGGGTTTTCTGTACAAAAGGGCGGCAATTACGTCCACTCCATTTTCCGAGAAGCTATCGCTTCTTTCTGCTTTTGTGGTGATGCCATAATGGGTGTTTTTAAATGAGCGTGGCGGGAGGGTGTCCGTGACCACTGAGTGGGATGGCTGTGGGGCGCCCATGTCTAGGGAGCACTTCACACGGGTGGCTGCCCCGTCCACAGAGGCAACCACCCTGGGCCTGCACAGGGCACTGGATTTTTTGGCAGTGCTCAGAGTGGGTCCTGGGTGGCTAGGTCACAGGAGTGCACCTCCCCAGGCACCGCCATCACACGAGCAGTTGGACACGTGGATGGAGGGGCCCATGTGTGGATGCCCAGTGTTTGTTGTTCCAGCTCCTGCTGGCAGTTTCCTGCAAGTTTCCAACTAGGGTTATCAGGAAAGAAAAGAGCTATTTAACCTCTCTTTAACCCCTGCACATTGGAACAGACATGGAGTTAATACTCTATAGTAGCTCCTCTGGCATTATCCCTCCCTTGCTCATGAGAACAAGCTGTTGGTTGAGCAGAGCAAAGCCCTGGCCCCACCCAGCTCGCTGGCACCCCACTGTTTCTGCCTGGTAGCAACTGAAAACCACATCTGATCAATTTTCAAATTTCAGAGTATGACAAGCATTTTGTGCGCAGAGCCCTACAGATACTGGAGCCATAGAGTAAGAGGTGGTGATTGGATTGTTTCTCTCTCTGTCAGAATGGCCCTGCTTTTACCGGGATGGGGAGAAGAAGAGGGAGCCTGAATTGATTGGTTCTTGGATGGGAAGGTGGATTGAGCTTTTTGGGTGGGCAGTGGCAGAGACTGAGCCGGGCAATCTCTCCATTGAGGCGTGAGTGATGGAACTGACTGACACGCTGACTGAATCAGCGGCAGAGCTGGGATTAGCGCCCAAGGGATTCCCATCTACTGGAGCATTCTGTCAGTAGCCCATGAGGCCAGGGGATCTGCAGACAGAATCAGTGACCCATTTGCTTTTCCATCCCTGACAGGCCAATAACTACCAACCGACCATGTCCAACCCCTGTTGGCCCAAAGACTACAAGAAAAGCGTTCTGCTAGAGAGCATCTATGACTCCCCCTGCACCACAGCTGAAAAGCCCATCAGTTACGACCCCAAAACCACCATTGCCCTGACTGGATCTGGGAACGCAGCCCAGTGCTACCAACACGTGGAGAGTCTCTTCAGATTCACGAACTGCACTTTCTCCCGCTGCTCCTTTGATGGCGTTTTTCAGCCTGGAATCTCAGGAAATTTCATTGTGAGCATCCAACTGGAGCTGAGGCTAGGGAGCGTAATCCTTTAGGCACTCAGCAGCCCGGAGGTCTCTCTGATGGTTCCAGGCAATTGTGTAGGAAGGCTCCGATTCCTTGGGAACCAAACTTCCTCAGGGGTGTCCCTGTCATAGGGACCGGGGGGGGGGGGACACTTGTCGTGGGGCCCAAGCTGGGTGGGGGTCACAGGGCCCAAGCTTGGGGGGGGGGGGAACAAAACTTGTCCTGTTGTGGCACAGCCAGGCAGAGACTGAACTGAGTGGAAATGCTTGCAGCGCACGGCACACAGGGGACCCACCCTCCAGGGCTCAGGTGCAGCAAGTGGAGGGAGGGCGAGGTGCTGGGGGAGGAAGAATGGGAGGGGTTGGGACAGGAGAGAGGATGGTGGTGGGGGGGCCCAAGTTCATTTCTTGCACCTGGATGCATTCTGACCTAGCTCTGCCCCCGAACCTTCCAACGAGTTCAATCAAAGACTCCAGGATCCTGTAGCAGTAGAATGAAAGGCAGGAGCAAAGAGTTTGCAAGCTGCTTTTGTAACGATCAAGGCTGAAATGAATATTCATCCGTTTTCAGATTCATTGCCTGCCAATTTATATCTGCCTCCTGCTTGTGAATGCTGCCAACAAACTTTGCAAGGGGATTCTCCACTTTTCAGCTGCTGTTTGTTAACTCAATAGTTCTGCAACTTGTGATTGGTTTGCCGGTAGTCACAAGGTGCAGAATATGTTGTTTGATTGGACAAGTAACTTAAAGTCACAATTGGAGTTTGATCATTCACCTGCTGAACCAACTCAACAAGTTCGAATTTCAACCTGGTTAAAATTCTAATTAATTGAATTAAATGTAACCAAAGCGTATGCAGATACAGTCAAACCTGATGTCCCCAGACCTCTCTAACTGGATCCTTTATTCCGCATGAGCTATCCAGCCCCAGCTACTTTCTTGCAGGACAGGAACCTAGAGCTACCACCTCCCTCTGGTTTTTCACCTGGAGAGCAATGCCAGTGGGTTGGGGGCAGATGTGACCCCCACCCCTTATGGAGTATCATGATGCCCCATAGCAGGAGGGTCACGCTAGAAAGGGGACAGGGAAATCCCCCTTTCTGACATGGCTGCCCTATGTTGCCTCAATTTCCTCCAGGTTACCAGTGGTGCTCCTGGAAAACTGGAGAAATCAGGGCTTCCCCTGGATCCCAGAGACCCCGGGTCAAAGCCTGGAGAAGCAGCAGTCCCACAAGACTCTCCTCACAGCTTCACTATTTTCTGCTCCCTTCCTTGGCTGGCCTCTGCCCCAGTCTTTCATCTATTCACAGTCTTCCCATCACCATCGTTCTCTCTCGGGAATTGCTCATAGTAATAGGTTATAACCCAATCCTCATGGTCTCCGCCTGAGAGAAGCACCGGTATTTGTGCCCTAACTCCATTCCATGGGCCTCCCCGTTTCCCCAAGCCCCTTCTCACAAGATTGGGTCAAGTAGGACTTGATTCCTTTGACCCTTCCTTGCCTGCCTACATTTCCTTCTGCAGAATTCCCTGGCCCAGCTAGCTCTGCTCATGAGACCCTGCGCACTACAGCTGATTCTGGGTCGTACCCTCCTGCAAACACTGCACTCCACTGATTTGGGATCTGCTGAGATCTAGTCCAGTCACCTGACTTGGCCCCTTCCAATCACAGGAGAAGACTGACTGCAGCTGGGCTAATGGCCCTTTCACGGACATTAACCCTTTCTTGAATAGGCCGCCGGTGACTTGTGGCTGACCAGGGACATAATCCTGCAAGGATCCGCACACAGCACCATGTCCCGGGGAGGTTCTACTTATCTTCAGGCTCATAAGCTGGATCAGAAGATTCTTTAATAGCAGCCCATCTCAGTTGGATACGCCCAACTCAATTAGGCTGATCACCCAGCCGGCATTTCATGACATTCCCCACAAACAAGCCAGTTAGCTGCCCTGTTCTCGCTTGAAGGACAGCGTCCTGCAAACTGCTCTGTCGTCAGGCCAAGCTCTAGCCATTTCAATTGAGCTTGTACTGGCCGAGCAATTTCAGAACCCAGTTTCTGGCCAGCGCTAGTGCTCTCCCTCCCAGCTCCCGGTGCATGCGCAGCACTTCCACTCACCCAGCACACTTCCCTACTGCACATGCAGCCTACCCCAAGGTGCAGGTAGGGAAGCATCCCACTCTCTGCGTTTCTCCTCCTGTGGCATAGCCAGGTTGACCTCTTTTGCAAGATTCTTCTCAGCCTTAGCAACAATGGTTGGCAATGTAGCTACTGCCCCCTCCTTGGGAGACTAATAATTTCCCCGATGTGTAGATTCATTTTTATGTTCCCCTATATGTTCCCAAAATGAAATGGGTAGCCAATTTATTACTCGTAGGCATTCCCTGCATTTTTTAGTAGACCGTCATTACCTGATCGACAACCACGTACCACGATGGGTCACCAGCATGTAGCCGTCTTTCCGTTTTTCTGTATCATACTGACCTTTCATGTCCCATCCCAATAGTCCCATGCCCACTATGCCTAGGGTTGCCATACCTCCTCTTTAATCCAGGACGCTTATGAAAACTACATGGTGCAGGGCTGCATTGGTTCCAATGCAGCCCTGCACCATGTATTTTTTATAAGTGTCTTGGATTAAAGGGAAGGTATGGCAAACTATGCCCCTAGAAAACCACAAAATAAGGTAGCATCTTTACCACTGCCAACGCCACAGGCACCTGCAGAAAGGGAGAAAAGAGCACTGCACAGCTGCTTTTGTTTTGCCAACAGCACCCTAACAGAAGGTGGCCCCTGTGCATAATGCCCAATGTGTAACTGGCGACCAGAACTGACCAAGGTAATGAACGGAAACAAGGTAGTCAAACTGGAGTAAAGGGCAAAATAAGCTGAAATACCCCAATGGAGATTACAAAACAGAAATGGGCAGCAAAACAAAAATGGAAAATCCTGTAATGGTAAACCAACAAGCAGAGAAACTGATGGGTACAGTTCTGTGCCCCAACATCTGAGATGGTTCAGATACCACAAATATGATGGCTGGATGCGTTTTTGTGGGTACCCATTTCAGCTCTCATTCGTATTGTGCAAGCTTTGTTCCCACATTTTATCCAGTAGTCTCTTGTCTCCCCGGCCTCTGTGTC
The DNA here is from genome assembly GCA_003113815.1 of Sphenodon punctatus. Lineage (NCBI taxonomy): Eukaryota > Metazoa > Chordata > Lepidosauria > Sphenodontia > Sphenodontidae > Sphenodon > Sphenodon punctatus. The sequence goes on along the minus strand of QEPC01005747.1, from coordinate 488,383 downwards.
ACTCCTGGGAAACTGAGGTGCTTTCTAACCTCTCCCCCTTTCTAGGCCTTCTCTGCCTTTTTCTACACTGTGGATTTCATACGGACTGTGATGCAGATACCGGTGGCCTCGCCCAGTGACCTCCACGCAGCTGCTGAAGCTATATGCAATGCAACTTGGCAGGAGGTGGGTTCCCTGACAGCAAGGTGCCGGTCCTTGCGGGTTGGGTTTGCTTGTAAACCTCGCGTCACTGCTGATCAGAGGCTCCTCTTCCCTGGGAAGCTTGCAACTGATATGCCATGTGCTGTGGATCCTCTTGGATCGTGTACTTGGGGTAGGGAATCTTTTCCTTCTCTGAGGCCACTGAAAATGAGTATAAGCTCCATGGGCTAGATAGGAGTTGAGAAAGGGGGTGCGCTTGGGACGAGGGAGTGAAGGGGCAGTTCATGGATCTATGCCAGGGATTAAGGGTGGGCGGCGGGAGTGAAGCTGCACTGGGGCATAAGCTCCTTGGTGCAAGGATGGAGTGGCTCCGTTCCATCTTCTGCAGCAGTGCCCATTCCACCCTCACTAGACCTCTGCCAGGAGTGGGCGAGGTTCCCAACTCCAAGAGCCACAAACTGGCCAACAGTACAGTACAGTACAGTACAGTACAGTACAGAAGATACAGTACAAACCTGTCCTGCTCTGTGATTGGCTGGCAGTCCTGGCTGCAGAGATTCTGAAGAGCAGACTGCAGTTCAGCTGCTGAGACTCGGCTGCAGCACGAGGCCTGGGACCAGCCCTGGCCAGGAGCCTCATCATGTAGTTCGTGACTCATAATTTGGCATCCCTGAGCTAAATCATGGTGCCATCCCCGGTCCTTCAGAGCATGTCCTCCTCTCCGCTCCCGTCTCCTGAGCTCACACACTCTGGGCTTGAGGGCAGGGACTGTGTCCATTGGTTAGATCCAGGAATTGGAAATAAAACATCCAGAGGCCAGATTTGGCCCACAGTTCAAAGGTTCCCCGTCTCTGGTGTTAACGTGGGGGCTCAAGAAATGTCTAGGAACATCACCGTGTGGGTGAAATGTTCCCAGGCTCTGCCTCAGCACAGAACTGCTTCTCCCCCCTCCCCACATGATCTCTCAGGATCAGTGTACTGTTCGGTAGTCACTGGGGGTGTCCTTGGCCAAACTTAACTTCCAGTTATTATATTCTGCACTGGGCAAAGCACCCCCATCCACAACAAAAATCCTCCCCCTTATAAATGCATCCTCTCTTTGCCTTCCCCTGTGCCTCCCTTCCTGTGAGCTAGCTCCTGCAGAAAGACCCAAGGCAGGCGAAGAGGCTGCCGGATTACTGTGCATCCGCCACCTTCGTGGATTTGATCCTCATCCAGGGCTATCGCTTCAACGAGAGCACTTTCCCCAACATCGCCTTCCAGAAGAAGGTTGGTATCCTTCAGGGTCTCTAAGGTGTGTTGGGAGGAGGGGGAGGATGCTAAAGCCCTGTCCTGCTATTAGCCTGGCTTTGACGTCCACCCTCTTTCCCCATCTCTAGGTGTCTGACAACGCAAGGCCTGGTAAAGCTTTTTAGGTGGCGGGCTCTCTCGGGCCCTGTTTGCAGACAGGCACATGTGCTGTAAAGCTGTCCCGAAGCGGGTGGCAGTGAGCAGCTCTCCGTTCGTAGGACTTGCCTTGGGTGCCAGGGATACTCTAATGCAGCCCACACATGGTCATTAGTATATCTGTGTGTGTGCACCTGGCCATTTGATTTAGGGTAGGTGTGGCCAAGATGTTGAACAACATCCTGGGGGAATTCTGACACCTCAAACTAATTGACAGGGCAGAGTGGGGGGTGGGTCTTGCTGAGGGGACACATTCAAGGCAGGGGAAGAGGCTGAAAGGCTGGGGGCTTGGGGAGAGAATGTTCAGGGGAAGGAAGCAGAGGCGAGCAGCATGCGAGGCACTGAGATGTGGGTTGGGACTGGATCTGTGGGCCAGATCCGTGAATTAGAGGCCATGTTACAAAAGACTGAGGGGTCTACTTGGCCCAGGAGTCTGAGGTTCCCATTGAACAGCGAGTAGGAGCTGTCCAATCCAGGCTCTATTTGGGGTTACCGTTGCATCCCTTTTGCGTTCTGTAGCCCAGCCCTAAAGGCAGCATGGTCCAAAGCAGAGAGCTAGGACTGCAGCTCAGGCTTGCTGCAGGCGTCTCTCTTTCTGTGCCTCTCAGGCGTCTGCTGAAGCTTTTCCAGCTTTGTAAAGCGTTTTGAGAGTTGCGGCATATTCCGACAAACTGCTAATTGGATGTGGTTGGGTCTTCCCTTTTGCTGCTAAAGCATTCACGTCAACAGAGCGAAACCAAAGTTATTCAAGAATAGGAAGAGAAGCACGTACTCCTGAAAAATTAGGAATACAAACATGCTTCTTTCCGGTTTGCATTCTGAAGTAACTATTGGTGTGAGCACTTACCAGTGGGAGGGTGACCCTGGTTCAATGATCGTTACAGCTCAGCTGGTGGAGAGGGGGGGACGGACAGTGCTCCTTCAGTTTACACTTTATCTGAACGCTACAGAAGGGGAGTCGTTACTTCAGCTTATCTCTGTTCATCAGAACATGGCCATAGTAGTGTGTCACCCATCTTATCCCTTGTAGTTTGGGGGGGGGGGGCATGGGCTGACCCAGGTGTGTTGCCAGCACCCCATTTTTACTGCTGAGGGACAAGGACACGTTCACAGCCACTCACTGAGGTCAGGATTCAAACTCCTGATTTGCAGCTTCAAGTCCAATATCCCACTGAACAGGCTTCAAGTGCAAGATATGCTAAAGATCAGGGCCCTCCAGAGCCATCCCAGGAATTGGGTGGGGGCAGCAATACTTCTCTTACAATAGCTATCACCCCGAGTGCTGCTGTTTGGGTCGCCATTCCCTGCTGAGGAGCATGCCGTCCTGAAGCTGCTTTGCCTTATTCCCGCAGGCTGGGGACACCTCCATCGGCTGGGCCTTGGGCTACATGCTGAACCTCACCAACATGATTCCTGCGGATGAGCCCGGCCTCTGGAAGGGCACCAATTACAGCTTGTGGATCATCCTCATCCTCCTCTTTGTGGCCGTTATTTTGATAGCGCTGGTGACCATTGGCTGCCTAGTGCGGTCTGGCAAGGGTCACAGTAACATCTGAGGGCAAGACTGACTGTGGGGCGGCAGCAGGCTGAGCTCCCCGTGGGTATCGGCCTGCCTAACTGCTACAGAACTGAGCAACAGTGGGAGGCCTGGCTCCTCCCTGCTGCCTTGTACCTCTGAGAAGCCCTAGCCCCCTTTTCCTCCTGCTTTCCCCCTTGTTAGAACCTGGGAAGGAGATTAGGGAGGAACGTTGTTGCATATGGAGCTCAGCTGAAAAACCCTTTGGGGGCGTGGGGGGGGGGGAGATGGGGGATCCTGGATGTTCTGATCGGAAACGCTTTCCTCTGCCTGCCTCCAGAATGGAACGCCAGTGGGCACCGTCAACCAGAGTGCCAGTAAAGGGAGAGTGGTTTTACCATCGCAACAATGAAAGGGCACCGTTCCCCAAACTAATCTACATTAGTATTGCCCTCTTCCTTCACTGCCTAGTCCCTTGGAGGGCTGCCAGCAAATTGGGAAGAATGGAGGAGCGAAAGGGCTCCTGGGTGTTGGCAACAGACCTGAAATACCAACTCTTTGGCAAGCAAAACCTCTGGGAGTTTTGCAAGTGCCCTCAGTGGGGCCAGGATTTGCCCCCGAGCCCAGCCGGCTGGACTGACAAACTGGGCAGGGCTGGCAGTGTGTCAACCTCCAGCTGTCGCCCAATCATTGAGTGCCTTTCTCCCTTTTTGTTTACCAAAAAAAAGAAAGAAACTTATTTTGGCCACTCACCAGTCATGGTAGAAGCTTCCAGCCACATGGGACACTGGGATTTAGGGTTTGAGGGGAATAACTAATGACAGAGTGTGGCTTAGGCAGCACTCATTGGTGCCACAGGAGACATGCCACAAGGGCACCGAGTGGCATTGTGGGCACTGATCCCTCGCTTGCCAACAAAATCACACAAGAGTCTTTCCAGGAAAGCGCAGTCGGGGTGGGGGGTGCACGCACGCGCACTTGGATACAGATCAGTATATTTTTGAATACACAAAAAGGAAAAAAAATGTAAAACCCTCTAGAAGATTTTTATAGTAACAGGCAAATAAAGTTCTTTCAACCGAGAGCTACAACTGGAGGGGATTCCTGCAGGGCAGGGAGTGGGTTATCCAGAAGATGGAAATGAATGTCCGTGTCCCTCTATAGATGCTCTGTTCATTGTGTGCTGCTGCTAAAGAAGCTGGTGCTGGCTCCCTTAAGTGGAGTTCTTCTCGTGAGCACTTTTTAGGAGGTAAGTACCTCCTAACAACTCTAGCCACCTCTGTGTTCCAGGGCCAACCCTAGGGTTTGAGAGGCCATGTGCAAAGTCTTTGGTTTGGGGCCTAATTTGCATAAGTAGGCCCCACCCAATTATGCAAATATGTACATTTACATAATATTTACTCCCTCTGGACTTCACCCTTTTGAGCAGCCATAGACAAGCATGGCCTCCCGATGCTCCCCCCGCCACTCCTCCCTAGCCAAGCGTCTACACCACGCTCCAGGAGTGGTTCCACTGCAGGGGCAGCCAGGCGGGCAGTGAGGCAGGCACAGAGAGACTGACTACGTCCACTGCTTTACTGGAGGAGGGGGTGAGCCTAGCCTGTCTGGCCTCCAGTGCCTGTTACTTCTTGCTGCCGGTGCTGCTTGTGCACACACGTGGTGCGACCGGTGCAGAGGTGCTGCTGTCAAACACTCAAGACACCCAAAATGCAGCTAGCCTATTAAGTGCATTATGCCATGAAAAGGGACATATATTATATATATATATATATATATATATATATATAACCAGTTCAGGTGTGCCCCCATAATCAATTCACACTGCCCTCACCCCATAACCAGTTCATTTGCGTCCCTGCCCCCCACATAATCAATTCACACTACCCACCACCCATAACCAGTTCATTTGTGCCCCTGGGGCAGCATGAATTAATTATATGGGGGGCACAAATGAACTGGTTATCGGGTGCAGGTTAGCAATAACTTCATTAAAAGCTAGTGAAATAGCAGCCCTAATAATCTCAGAACCATATTTGCAGTTTTTCCAAGATAGAAGAGATATTGCTTTACATCCTAAATTCCTACCTAAGGTAATATAAGTAAGACAGTTGTGAGAATCTGACCCTTTTTACACGGGCCTCTCCCACCCATGAACACGCAGATTTCTGCGTGTTCATAGGTGGGGGAGCCCTGTATGACTGACACGGTGCATGCACCCATGGTGAGTGGGAGTGCGGCTGTGCCTGCTTAACACACATCCCCCACTTGTGCCCACACACGGAGCAACCGGGGGAAACAGTGGTTACTCCGTGGGTGTGGATGAGGTGGGGGGGTGAGTGGGGATGCACATGTGGGCGTGCACACGGCACGCCCACGGACCCTCACCTGGCATAGCCATGTAAAAATGACCTGTGAGGAGCCACTCGAAGAAGAAAAGAATGTTGCTACCTTGTAAACAAGGTTCTTTGAGATGGCTCCAAACATTGTCACAACACCCACCCTGCCAGCCTTGCATGGAATTTTTTTCTTATATTCCTAGAAAGGGTTGGAAGGAACTGTCATTCTGAGGGGGAGAGGTGCTAGACCATCATGTGATCTATTATTTGAATAGGGTGAGCATGCACAACCCAGTTGTGAGAATGTTGGGAGCCATCTCAAAGAACCTTCTTTACAAGGCAACAACCTTCTGATCACTCACAGGGGGAGGAGTTTGTAAACAAACAGCTTTATCTCCCAGTCCGATAGGTGTGCTGCTGCTGCTGCGGGGCTACTAGGAGGCAGAGGCAGGCGAGGGATGGGGACCGGAGCCATGGAGGAGAGGCAGAACAACTTATTGGGGGAGAAGCTGGCTGCAGCCTGCCGCCCAGCCAGGCAAGTGTGAGGCCCCAGCTGGACGCGAGGCCATGTGCAGCCACATATGTGGCACATGCCTGGGGCTGGCCCTGCTGTGTTCCAGGAGTTTGGGGGTCAAAGTGGGGATGGAATATTTACCTCTGGAAGGATCAACTACTCTTGCTCATGAGAACAATCTCAGAAATGAAATACTAGGCTAGATGGACCATTGGCCAATCTAGGGCCCAATCCTCCACCATTAAGGTAAACAGGAATTGAGCCATTTTCTATCATGGATGGAGGCTTGTGCTTCTAGTCTGGTAATGATGATCATCTTATGCTCTTCCATGTTTTCTCGAGTGCAGTTTAATGCTAGCAGCATGTTGGGTTAAATGCAGAATTGCCATTGGAAATGACTATACATTTTTGGTGTGCATAAGAACACAAGTACCAAACCACATCAGACCAATGGTCCATCTAGCCCAGCATCCTGTTTGACAGCGGCCACCCTCAGTCACTTCAAAGAAGTACCCAACAGGTCATATGGCGTGATCCATTCCCTGCTATTTGATCCCAGCATCCGACAATCAGAAGTCTCATCTGCCAAACAACTAGACCAATAGCCATTGGTGGATGTATCCTCTACGAATGTATCCAATCCATGTTTAAACCCAGTTATGTTATTGGCCTCCAGAACATCCTCTGGCAACAAGTTCCAAAAATTTGTTTTAAATCCGCTGCCAGTTAATATCATAGTGTCTCCTAGTTCTATTTTTAAAAGGGTAAATAAGTGTCCTATTTTCTTGTCCTACCATTCATGCTTTTGTAAACTATCATATCCCCTCTCTCATCTCTTTTCCAAGCTGAACAGTCCTAACATTTCCCGACTTTCCTTGTATGGAAGCTGTTCCATATACCGTTGATAACTTCTTCACTTTTCCCAGTTCTTGTATATCTTTTCAAGATGGGGTGACCAGAGCTGCACACAATTCTCCAGGTGTGGTGGCACCATAGATTTATATAGTGGCGGCATTTATATAGTGGCGGCATTATGCACTTGCAAGAGGGAGCGGCCATAGGAAATATTATAGAGCCTGCAGTTGGCTGTTGAACAAAAGTCCGTATGAATTACCACATTAAAACATCTGGTCCAAGGATCCCGTCTGCAGCTATGACAAATACCAGCTGCTTCAGAAGAGGTACAAATTCCTGACCGAGGCAGGCAGGGGATACGCTGCCTCTGTGAGGTTCTCAACTAATTCCTAAGAACTGGAGACTTAAACCAGGAGGGCACAACTTAAATTTAAGCCAGGAGGGCACAAATGAAAAGTATTGGATGGACCACTAACAAGTTTTATTCACCAACAGTGGCCGGTATTTGGTGGGGTTTCTGTGTGGTGGTTTGAAGAGCATTTGGCACTGCTAGGCTAGAGTGTTCCCAGCTGGTGAGAGTGAAGAGGCATCATTGGTGTCACCCACAAACTATTTCAGGCAGATTTGATTGTTGCCTGCAAGGGTCAATTACACCCAACAGCAGCAGCAGCAGGAGGTCTGGCTGTGTCTGAGGTGAGTCCTAGCCAGCTAGGGTGACCAAGAGCTCTGGTATTGCCGACCCCACCTATTCAAAATCCATGTCAGGCCCCTGAAATCGGTCCTGAGATTTTAAAGTTTAATAAACTTGGGGGGAGGGGGCTCTGTGTTAGGCTTCTGGTTCCTGAACCTCTAAGTCACAGCATCCAGCATTTCTCTTCAATGATGATAGAGGGAGAATTATTTAGTTTTAAAAAGTCAAAGCTGAAATTCTCTGTTACATTCGAGAGTCCCTCAGTAATCAAAATTGCTGTGGGGGTTGCATATTACCCATGCACTGTTTGTTGGGTGCCCCTGAAGGTAGGGATCCTCCCCAAATTTGGAAGGATGTTTGGATATTCTTAATCATACATCTAGGCATCTAATCCCTCTCCATAATCCTACATCCTGTGGCAGTGAGTTCCACAGTTTAATCACATTGTACAAAATGTTTGCTTGTCTTAGTTTATAATTTGCCATCTTCCAGTGTCATTGACTGTTCTGCTGGAACAGGATATAAAGAAAAGCAGTTGTTCATCTGCCTTCTCTCTGTCACTTACTAATGTTATAGGAAACTAGTCCATTTAAAACCACCACCACCACACTTTAGGTAGCCTTACTGCTCTCTAGGCAAATGAGCCACACAATACAGTGGATCATGTGCCCCAGGGCCTAGCAAATATTCCCCCCCTACCCCCCAGGGCAAGCAGCTGACTGCTCCACCATGTGTCCTTGGAAAAACTCCAAGGACTCAGCAATTGTGGAGCAGCCTTACCCAACTGGAGTAAGGCTGCCCAAGGTGGGGCAACCCATGCAGCAGCCCTGCCCCAGGCGGGGTCCATGAATTGGGCCTGCACTCCTC
>QEPC01005747.1:464237-479986 GCA_003113815.1 Sphenodon punctatus | reverse complement strand
CCCCCCCCCCCCCCCCCCCGCCTAACCGCTGATTGTGGAGAGCAGAACCTGGGAAGAGTATCCTCTTCCCAAGCCCCCCCTGCCCCCCATCAACTATTTGTTGGGAGACTCTAGGGAGCGGAGGCTGGGAAGATCATAGGCCCTCTTCCCACTCAAGCTGTGCAGCAGCACCTCCCTTAGCCGGACGGTGCAGGGGATAAGCTCTTTGGCTGAATCCGAGAGGTTTCCAAGTATGGGATTGCTTGGCACCTGTCATCTATCCGTCACTCAATGGCCTTTATGCCCCCTGCAGTACAAACCATGTCTGGAATCATGGAGGTCAGGATAGAGGAGGATTTACAGGGGAGGAGGGGAGAAGACATCCGTAGCCCACAGGCCAAATTCAGCCTAGGGCTGGTTTTCATTCGGCCCTTTTCCAATTCCTGGATCTGGCCCATAGATCCAGCTCCTACACTCAAGCACAGGTAAGAGTCTGCTCCGAGGGAATGAGCATGCACTTGAGCATCTGTGGGACAGATCCATGATTTGGACCATCCCCCGTCCAGAACAAAACTTTCCATAGGAACAGAACGGTGCTCTCCTGACTTGGAACAGCTCCTCCTCTGCTACTGTGTGAACACAGATATATTTGGCCTTAGCTTCACTCCAGGAATGTTACTGGTGGTGTCCTAAGTTCAGTTCTTTAAGTGGCTCCACCCAATCAGTGTGTCCAGAAAAAGCTATTGCCATTGTCTCATCTTCAGCACTTCCTTGTAGTCGTTTCAGCACCTCCGAAGATTAGATCTGAAGTGGGCACGCGGTCTCTCTTTGGCCCCACTGTGGTAAATGGACGTGGCTCTTGGATTAGGAAACTTTGCCCACCCCTGTATTAGAAGTTTCAGCTTCCAATTTTGTAAGATGATTTGAGTTGGCCTCTAGTTCTTGTGGAGGGTTTGAATGCTCCATCTTTAGCTTCCTTTAGCAAATGCCGCCGGCCTGAAACATCACTGGGCCTGCCCACCGTGCTCTCCACAGCTCCCCAGGCTCCTGCTTCTGTGCTCCCCTTGTGAGGGGTTCATATAATCCTACGGCTCCAGACTTCGGCAAAGACAAGGAGCATATCTGTGACTTGACAGCCTGACCCCACCTGCAGCCCCGATCCACTGCTCGGGAGCCTGTACATTACCCTCCAGCTGTGCAAATGAATCGGCCTGTTGAATTTGCTCTACCAGAACCAAACTAGCCGCCCCGAGCTGCGTTGCAGGAGGGGGTGGGGTATAAATTTGAAAAATAAAAAAAATATATAATATAAATAATAAACCAGAGAATTCCTTTGCGGTTTGTCAGAAGCCCGTTTTGCTTATTTCATTTTGGTATATTAGTCACCTCATTTCAGCCCAATTATGCATGAGCAACGGCCGAAATGAAGGCACCAACATGCCCCAATAAACAAAGTCACCGAACCAAGCTATCCAGTTAAGCAGCTACACAAATACAAGTTTCAGTCGTGGCTATTACTCCGGTGCTATCTCTGCAGATAGAAAACCCACCCAGCGTTGCAGCTTTGCATTGCATCAGCACAAGTTCCTGTGCTGACTCCGGGAGGAGAGACCGAATTTGAAGTGAAGGAAGTCAGCATGAGAGTGAGATTTGTGCCAGAGGCGTTCAGCAGCACGGGTGCAGGAGCGGAGGTGGTGGATACTGGGAGTGAGCCAAGGACGGGGGTTGTGGGAGGTGGGCAGGGGGCAAGGGAGTCAAGGGTGGAGGAGAGAGGCATTGAAAGCAAAAATGGCAGTCAGGAGGAGGAGGAGACTGAGGGAAGATGGGGTGAGGGGGAGAGAAGGCAAAGTTCATACGGTTAATGGCCGCCCTGCAGGTCACAGAAGGGGTGTGGAGATGGGAAAGAGGATGGGGGACAGTGGAAGAGGCAAGAAAGTGGTCAGAGATGGGATGAGGATTGAAGGAGAGATCAGAGACAGAGCGGTTCCTAGAGAAGATGAGGTCAAGAGAATGGCCATTCGTGTGGGTGGGGGAGTTGGTCCAAAGGTGGCGGCTGAAGGAGGAGGCTAGTGAGAGGAAGCGAGAGATGAAGGGCTGAGAAGGGACATCAACGTGAACGTTGAAGTCACCAAGGATGAGAGTGGGGGTATTGTCGGAGAGGAAGAGAGTGAGCCAGGACTCAAATTCAGAGAGAAAGGAAGAGAGAGAGAGTCAGGGGGGCGGTAGATGACAGCGACGCGGAGATGGAGGGGGGAGTAGAGGCGCACAGAGTGAGCCTCAAAGGAAGGGAAGGAGAGAGATGGGGGGAGGAGAAAGTGGTTGAAATTGACAGGAATTAGTGAGGAGGAAGCCCATGCCACCACCCTGACCTTCAGGGCAGGACTGGTGAGAAAAGGAGAAACCCACAAAAGAGAGTAGCTGGGGTGTCGGAGGGGGAGATCCAAGTTTCAGTAAGGGCAAGGAGCTGGATGGAGTGAGAGAGGGAAGAGATCATGGATGTAGGGGGCTTTATTGGCATAGGAGCGACAGTTCCAAAGGGAGCAGGAGAATGGGAGCTGATCAGGGGGAAGGCGGGGAATGGGGATAAGATTAGGAGAAGGGGGATGGCGGGGCAGGTGAGAGATGGGGAGAGTGAGGGAGGAGCAGGGGGGGAAGGTAGCCAAGGGGGAGGAGGAAGTGTGAGGAGGTTGGCAAGAAGTGATGAGTTTGGGGGGAGAAAGGGGCAGGGAGGAAAGAAGTAGAGGAAGGAAGAGGTGGGGGGAAGGGGAAAAGGAGGGAGAGGGAAGGCGAGAGATTAGGGCAGGCATGATGGTGGAGAGGATAGGAGGGAGGCAACCCAGGGTGTGGGTAGTAGAGAAGAGACAGAGGAGAACGAGGTGGAGAGTGGCTGACCTACTGGCCACCAACAAGCCACCAGGTGGCCAAAGTACCCTTAGGCTTATCCTTAGCTGGTGTTGTTGGAGTATCCTGCTGATGAGTGATCTTATGGCACACGCCTGCTGATCATTGGAACTTGGGCGGGAGAAAGGCCAAGCCCCAGGAAGGCCACGGCATCCTCAGGTGATGACAGCCGAGGCAGCTGGGAGAGTATGCAGATGAGCTGCAACCTCACCAGTTCCAGGCTCATGGGAATTAGCGCATGTAGGAATGTGCCATTCCATTTTTATCGACCTAAGACAACACCCGCGTATGACCAGGTCCCCCAATGTAGCTTTTACAAGGGCGGGTGTTCTCGTGGGATTAGCGCATTTCTATGTGTGCTAATTCCAGTGAAACTAGAGCTGTGGTTGCCATCATGGATGTTTCCCTGCTTTCCCAGTAACATATGAAATGTGTTTTCCCTACTGCTGTCAATGAGGAAAACATAGTGACCATTGGTCCTGCCCATAGGCTGCGGTTCCCATGTTTGAGTTGCTGTGGGCCCATGTTTACTCATTTAGCCATTTCAAGTGTATTGCTGGTGCCTCCGCAGTTCCCCAACACACGAGACTCACAGGATATGGCTCTCCTCTGCCATGTTCTTCAAACAGCTTCACAGTCTCGGGTTTCAGTTGAGTCACTTGCTGATTTGCCAGGTGTTGGGGCTTCCCTTTGCAAATCAGGCAGGGGCCATTCACAGGGCTGTAAAGAGTCACTTGCTAGATTATCAGAGGTGAGCCAACTCTGCAAGCTGCCCAATGGGGTTTTTACAGCCCTGAGCCCGATACTCAAGGATGGGACGGAGCAGTGCAGACAGGAGCGAGGGACCTCTCCAGCTCCCCATGATCGGACACTTGGAAGGGATTAGGAGAGTCCTGCTGCTGTCAGCAGTGCTGAGGCTGAGCGGAGGGGCTGGGAATCAGTGCTGGCCTGCCTGACCAGCAGAGGAAGCTTTATTTTGCAGCCCTGGCCCATGCAGGATGCAACTTTTGCAAAGAGCTGTGGCTTGTATAGTCCAGATGCCATTGGCCTTTGATAGATGGATTAAAATATTTATTGCGTAGCCGATGGCCATAGCTCAACACACAATACAAGAAACAAAACATACACGCATCAGTATACATTAGTAATAAAATCCCCAAAAAAGATCAGAATAAACTTGGGTACAATAGGTTCTGATCTGGAGTCGGGGGCTACCCAAGGTTCCCTCCACACCCTCCGGCAAACCCTCGCCTAATGTCAGTGAGTTCCCACTGCCTGGGGAAGAATCGTAAATAAATCTAATCACCTAAATTGGCCAGCTGAAGTTAGATTTTGCGAGCCCAATACCTGCCCCCAATGGGAACCAGCAATATATTTTCAGCTCAGGGGATGGTAGGAGAATTCCAAAAAAGACTTCCTAATATGGATGATCTGTAACAAGTAGGCAGCGACACTCTTGATGACATTGGCATCTGAGTTGTCCAATAATAGTGTTAACAAAAACTGACTATCCCTACCAGGATATTTCCGAAGAATTGGTGCCACCAGTTCCTGTCGAGGCTTGTTGTAAAGATGACAATCGAGCATTATATGGCTGACAGATTCAACAGAATTGTTATCAAATGGGCAGAGGCGCTCCTGGTAAGGTATACCCTGCTTCCGGCCCTCGAGGACACTAGATGGCCAGGCATTAAAACGCGCCCAAGCATACAACTGCTTTGCCCTACCCGAGATGGAAGCCCTCAGATAGTCTGCAGTCTGCCCCACCTCGGGAATCCATACCAGGAAATCTCTCATATGGGAGGACTTAGATAGATTTGCAACCTCTACCTATCTCCCAATGTCACCTGCCCGACCAAGGACATCCTTTTTCCATGTGTCTGGGGGCTTATGGGCAAGATATTCAGGAGATAGTCCCATCTTCCGAAGGTGGGCCTCGATTTTAAGTGTCCATTGACTGAGGAAGCCATCTTCTAGCAGGTCCTTCAATAATCCTGCCTGCAGCCCAGAACGGATTTTGAGCCAAAAGCTCAGTGAGGTTTCAACAGCCACCTGCGACCATGGCCTATGGCCCAACTCCAGCCGAGTTGCAGACAGGGGGATACCACAAGGGGCACCCACCAGATGTTGCAAGAACTTAGACTGGGGTTTATCCACCATGTCTGCAAGGAAGGGCGCCCAAAGTTCCACTCCATTGAGTAGTTGGGCCCTAACTTTGCTTGTGAGGACCTGTAAGACCGGGACCACAGCAGAATTGCCTTGCTGCCTGCACAGCCTCTGAAGTGACTGTACTGGACCATGGGCTGCCCTCAAAGCCCTCAGGACATGTTCCCGCCAACCTCCATGTTTATGAAATAGCAAGCCCAAGTACCGGAACACTGGGACCTGCTGTATTACGTTACCCCCCATTGTCCAATCATAGACTTTTCTCCTATGGGAGAAAACCAGAACCTTGGACTTGTTATAGTTAACAGTCAGATGGTTTCCATTGCAAAAAGTGAGGGAGGCCTGAAGTTGTCTCTGTAATCCCAAACGTGTTTGTGAGAGAAGCGCGATGTCATCTGCATAACAAAGGCATCCAATCGGTCGCGCTGCTAACTTTGGGGGAAAGAAACATGAATCTGCCATAAGGGGTATCGCCGCATTAATAAAGAGGTTAAAGAGGGCCGGGGCAAGGACACAGTCCTGCCTAACCCCTACTGTGGTGTAAACTGGGGGAGTGGTATGCCCTGGTTGGTTTATTTTAACCACCAAGGAGGAGTGCCGGTGTAGGGCATGCATCAACACCAAAAGACGCTTGTCTATGGTGGAGACTTGCAGCTTTCTCCACAGGGCAGCACAGTCCACAGACTCAAATGCTGCCTTGAGGTCTAAAAAAGCTACCAAAAAAACCCCATTGCGCTGCATATACTTCGGGGCCAAATGATCTAAGATATGGCATTGTTCAATAGTTGAACGGCCCCGTTGGAACTCTGCTTGTTCTGGGGCCAGAGCCCGTGTTTGTTCCATCCACTCCGCCAGCTTTTCCAGTAAGTACTTTGCATACACTTTAGCAATCACTGGGAGCAGGCTGATAGGCCTAAAATTGACAGGATCAAGTGAAGAGCCTTTTTTGTGGATAGGGACAATAATTGCCTGGGCCCAGACTTCCGGGACTTGCCCAGAGTTGTTAATCGCTGTAAATATCACCGCTAGAATTGGCAACCACCAGGCCCTGTAGTTCTTCAAAAATTCTACTCTTATCAAATCTATGCCCGGGGCACGGTTGTTACAAAAGGAGTCTATTATTACCTCAACTTCCTCTTCCTTCATTGGATCCCAGTCTGGGGTTTCTGCCAAGTTGATATCCAAATATTCCTGCATCTGCTCCCCCAATTTGTATAGCTCCTGAAAGTATTTCATCCAGGCCAAAGGCGAGGGTGCACCAGCCAAACTCTTGGGGCCTCCCCTTGTAGAGCCATTGACCAATTGCCAAAACTTTCAGCTGTCTTTCTGCTCTGCAGCCTGGAGGAGGTCACGCCACTGTTTGTCCCAGAAGAACCTTTTCTTATCATTAATTAATTTTCTGTATGCCACCCGGAGGGCCAAATATTCAGGGGGCATAGTTGGCAGCCTACTCCTACTGCATATGGCATGCATTTTCGTAAGCCTGAAGCGAGTCTCTCTACACTCCTTATCAAACCAGGCCTGATGAGGCCTGTGATGTAAATGCACCTGTACTTTCGCAGACCTCTGGATATGGGCACGAAGCCCCTGGGTCAACTGCTCATACAACTCTAAAGTGTCAACATAGGCAGAAGAGGTGATCAGTCTGTCCCAGAGGGAGCTGATGTTCAACTGTTGTAAATAATTCCCTAAGGACCTAGAAAGATCCTCGCCCCAGGGTGGAGATCATATAGTATCCTATCCGTAGACTCCAATTCTGGGCTGACCACCTGATCAGGTCCCCCATATGGGGTCGCAGAAAACAATGCTAACAGAAGTGGAAGGTGGTCACCTACCAATGGGGGGGTCTAAAGTAAAATCTGTTATAAATGGGAGGGCTCTAGGGGATACCAAAACATAATCCACCAAACTGGGACCCTGGGGACCTACGAAGGAGAATTCTCCCTCCATGTCATTAAAGCCTGATCCATTCAGGACATACAGATCTTGGGCTACAGTTAACTTAGCTAGCCTAATCCCTGAGGAATTTATCTGCTTGTCCTTAGACTTTCTGCTAGTCAGTATGCCCACGTGATGAGTTATCCTCTCGTCACGATGTATGGCCATTGCTTGATCATTTACCCCCCATACAGGCATTAAGGTCCCCAGCTATGATTAGCAAAGCCCCAGGATATTTGAGGGTGGTATCTATCCTCCACTAGCTTTTCAAATTTGTCCCACATAGCCACGTGGAATGAACCCGCATTGCAGGGTGGGACATATATAGTTATAATAATCAAAATATATTGCTCAGCCCTTACTAACAACCTCAAGCAAAACTGGAGGGATGCTAGGCTTGCAACTACCTTAAGCTGGGCATTATGGGCAATAAAACAGCCCAGCCCCCCACAAGGGCGTCCCCTTGCTTTCCTATGGATTGCTGGAATAGTATAGGACTCGTAGCCCTCTAGGGTAATACGGTCCAAGGACCAAGTTTCCTGAACTAAAATAACGGCAAAGCCCCTGATAAATGTCACAAAATCAGGGTCATTACAGTGCCTAGCCCAGCCTGCTATATTCCATGAACAGATGGAAACTCCAGGAGGCAACAGTCTCGAGGATAGTCATGGGGCCAATCCTTCCCTCAGCGAATGCCCACTGTTGACAGCCAAGTCCAGAGCCGGATTTTGAGAGTGGTTGGTTCGCAGCGATGCGGCGTTGACTCTAACATCTGGGTCCAACGGCTTATTGCCAAGGGCAGGCTGCGCTACCCTAGGTATATCTAATACTTGGGATGGATTTTCCAAGCTATCCTGGGATATAGGGACTTCTAGGGTGTCTCTTACAGGTATATTTGGCATTACAGGAAGGGAGGGATTTATCCTCCCCCCCATGACATAAGGTTTGGTTTAGGGTTATCTTCAGCTAGCAAAATGAAATCTCTACCTGTTCTTTCCCCATGGGGTCTGAGCAGTGGAAGAACTCTGGGGTCTCTAAAGACCTTCCGTAACCGAATGCTCTAAGAGAAGAGCAGCCTAGCATGCAACCATAGATTCTCGACTGTGAATTGTGAGCGAAAATGAATTGATAACCTATGGGAATGTGTAGGGGATGGCATAAGGGTAAACTGAGCAATGGCACTGGTGGATATCCGAACCCCCAACAGACTAGACAGATGGTGGTAAATTAAATACTTGGATGACCAAGAGAGTAAATAGCCATGGGACATGGGAAGAACTTCCACAACCAGGGTATCTGTTACCAGCTGCAAACCCCCTCCCTTAGCTGTGTATTCTAAGTCACCCCAGTGCGCTTTCCCCATTATTTCTGTAGCCCCTGACGCAGTTTGAAACGGGGAAGATCCCTGAGGACTACAAGGACCTGATACACAACAGTCTCAATCTCAGGCTCCATGCCCTGCTGAGTACAAGGGGCAATAAATGTAGACTGGGTCCCCACTGTATACATCTCTCGTGGCACCGAGTTTACAAAGCTTTTCACCTCCGTTACTATGTAGCTTCAGGAGGTAGGTAAGAATGCCCAGCTGGGCCCTCTGCAGTTCTAATTGAAGAGTAACAGCTTCTAATTGGGCATAAAATTTTGATATGAGATGGCCCACCTCATAGCACTGGTCACCTAGGTGAACCAGAGAGGGGGCCACATTCCCTGCCCTAGACAAAAGGGGCGTAGCTAGATGCTCGGTTGTTGGAGCCATATTTTCCACCCCCATAGGGGTGGACAGATGCTGCTCAGAGCTGTTAGGGCTTACCAAAGTCGCGGACCCATCTGGCTGCGGCAGTGAAATATGGGCCAGTGACGAGCAATCAGTAGCCTCCTGGGCAGACGCTCTCCGAGGGCTCGTCAGGAAGGTATTCAGTGTTAACTGCCGGCCCCGAGCCCTAGTTACTGCCCCAGCAGGCCCAGATCTCTTACCCATAATTAATAAGCAAGCTACACACAAACAAACAAAAAACTGCAACGGGCCAGGCCTGGCCCAGCCCGCGCCTATGGCGCGACGCACCAGCGCGCACCGACGGCGCGGCAGCGGGGCTTTTCAAGATCCAGGTGCGATGTCAGCGCAGGCGCAGGCTGTCGTGGTGGTGCTCGGGGAAACTGTTACCTGCTGGGTCTCGGCTGGACTCTGGGCAGGTCAGTCACAGGTGGCAACTTTGACAAGCGTGACAGGGGGGGCCTCGCCAAAAGATCTCCTCAGTGGCGGATTGCACAAGCCTAACCCCGGGAGCCCCTCCTCACCTCCAGCCACCCACTGGCCTTTGTGCTATCCTGTGAGATGACAGAAGTGGAGCTGAGCTACTGACTCAGTGGAGAGATCACACCCAAAGGTTGCTTTAAACCTGCAGTTCCAAAGTCTGCTCTCCAGACCACAACTCCTCCATGAGGCCCTGCTAAGTGGCTGCAGAACTGACTCCAGCAAAGCAAGCTTGTGTCCCTGCTAGTCAGTGTGTGTGTCTCTCTCGCACACACACTCACACACACACACACACCCCGATGGCCAGTGTGTGTCAGTCTGCAGTGAGCATGGAACAGGTTGTGACCAATTCCATTGGGTGCATAGTAGGTCCAGGATAGAGGTCTGTGACTCAACCCAAGCCTGGTTGGTCTGCCCAAATTGCTCAGGTTAGGCCATCCATTGCCCTCTACCAATGGGAAGGTCCATCCTATACAAGACAGCATGGCAATCCATAGAGGGCAAGGCCCCATTTGAAAAGTGGTGGGAAAGGAATGCCTTAGTCCTGCCCCTTTTCTGATGTAGCCCTGCTGCCCCTTACAGAGCATTGTATCATGATGCTCCGTAGGGGGTGGAGTCACCCAGCCAGCCCAGCCCAGCTGCATCAGCCCTGAGTTTGGGTCCAGTCCAATTAAGATTACCAGGTTTAGAAACCTGCAAACGGGGATGATGTCCCATGGGTTGCCTCTTACGGCCTTGACTTGTATAACTATGTATAAATTCATAGAAATGTGTATAAATTACCAATGAACACAACACTCCAGCCACGCATCACAGGGCAATCACCCAGTCCCGAATGGGGAGGGACACAATCTTTCTCTCACGCACCACTCCAGCGGCGGCAGATGAAGGGAAGGAGAAGCAGGCCAGGCTGCAGCCAGCCACCCAAACAAGCGCAGGAAGAGGGATCCCGCTGAGCATGCTTGGAAAGAGGGGGACAGCGGCAGCTCGGCCATGCCTGAGAGCCCCAGCTGTTGCCACTTCCTGCTTCGGCATCGGGCAGCCCTTGCCAGGAAGTAGCCAGACTTGGCAGCAGCAGGGTCAGAGCTCAGCCAACAGCTGCAACTTCCACGGGGCCCTAAAAGCCTGTTGTGTTTGTGTCCTGCTGGGAGCCATGTTGCTGCCAGAGTTGGCAAATGTCTGGGGGAGTCCCACAGCAGCAGGTGCGGGTGTGAATTTTTAGCATCTCCTCCTACAGTGAAATGTGCACAAGATGCTTTCCCAAACTCCCCGAAACTAGGAAATCCCACAAAACGTGGGACACCTGACAACCCTAGGTCCAGTGCAGTCAGGCTTGGACAGGACACAGCCTAGGCCCAAGTTTCAGGTCTACAGGTTCAAGTCAATGAGAAACTGCGATGGTTGAGAGTGCTCCAGTGGCTCTGCTTTAAATACAGTGGGGCTCAACCTAGTGGCAACCTCCAACCTTGGGGGTTGGGGAGTGCAGCTGAGCCTGATGGCGGGTTCGCCTTGTAAATGGCCTGAGCACCACTAGGAAATTTTCAGAATGGGCAGGAGAGCAGGACCAACACTATGCCTCCACCCACTCTGAAAATCTAGCTGTGCTCAGACTGCTTTCATAGGGCCATACCAGGAAGGACGTTTTCAGAGTGGGTGGAGTGGAATACTGGCCCCACCTAGGGTGGCCATACCTCCCCCAAAAGGGTACACTTATGAAGAATACATGTTCCAGGGCTGCACTTTTTCCACTGCAGCCCTGTACCATGTTTTTTCATGTGTCCTCTTTTAAAGGGGAGGTATGGCCACCCCACCCCTGCCCACTCTGAAAGCCCATGTAGTGTAACTGATGCTCTGAGGGGCTGCTGAAAGCCAGGTGGTAGTATTGCCTTCAGTGGGGAGACCCTATCCTAAGCACACCCCATAAGCACCTCCACCTCCCACTCAGCCCTGGAGCTTGTACGAACTTTCACAGTAACTATCAGGAGGGAAAGGGCCCCCCATTAGTTGTCCTCCTCCATAGCATAGGCCAGTTACATTTTCTGCACTTTAGTTATAACTGCAAACTCATGTTGCTTTAACCAAATATAGTCTGTATTTTAGAAGGAATCTAGTCTTCATTTACTAACTGCAAGTGCTGTTGAATTCCTTCTGTTCCAATGATTAATCAACCTGCCTGTTAAGACATGGGACCTCATTTCCAAATCGCATTTCAACCATATTACCTTCCAGCTGTTGGTTTTGGGAAAGCCTCCTTCTCCTAGATTAATGAGTCATTTACAACCTGATGTTTTCTCCCTTATGTGTGCAAGAAAACTTTTCAGCTTCTTTGGGATACGCTAAATCAACTGAACTCCAGACTCACTTGCAGCTCCCAAATCCTGCTGCTTGTGGTTCCTCTCATCATACAGAGCAGAGGTATCCAAGCTTTTTGGAGCAACAGATCCCTACCAACCCTCATCCCGACCCATGTTATGTCCCTGGCACATGCTCATTGTGAACCGACTGCACAATGTCGGAAATTTCAGTCCAGCAACTGTCTCTGGGGAAGAGCACCATTATAATCATCCTGGCCCCACTTCCTTCCAGAAATGACTTCAGCACCAGTAGGGACTTTAGCCTGTGGACGTCAATGGGGCTATGCTGGATAAGTAGCGTGTGGCCTCTCTGAGTGTTTTTAAACAAGATGCTACCATGCATGGCCATCCAGGAGCCACTCATCTGACCGCCCATCTGAAGGTGGTGCAGGGAGAGGCGCACTCCTGTGAGCTACTCAGCACCCACTCAAGGCCACTCACAGGGCACTGCCAAGAAATCCAGAGCCCATTGTACGGGGCAAACAAAAAAAAGTGCATGACAATGGGCACCCACCCTTCCCTGCCCATATGAACTGGGGTGGCCAGCCATGTCAGTAGACAAGTCCCCTGCCCATAGGCACTGTGGGCAGGAGACACACGGCCTTTGTATGTTACAGGAACTGGCCGTGAGTGTTAGGGAGCCCAAGTTCCCCAGCGCTCATGCCGGGACAAGTCAATTTCAAAGGTCAGCCAGACCCGCTTCCCCCTCCCCCAGCATCCGTGGCAGGGGAGCGCGAGGCAGCTGCCGCATTAGCCACACTGAGAGCCACTTGTTAGAATCTCGCGCCACTCGTAAGAACATAAGTAGTGTGATACTGAGTCAGACCAATGGTCCATCAAGCCCAGCATCCTGTCTCCGACAGTGGCCAATCTCGATCGCATGGGAGAAGAACCAACAGTCACAATGGGCAATCCGTTCCCCGTTGTTCACTCCCAGCTCCTGACAGTAAGAAGTTCATCCCATAAGCTACTTGGTTAATAGCCATTAATGGACCAACTCACCAAGAACTTATCCAGCCCTTTTTTAAACCCAGCTATACTACTGGCCTTGACAACGTACTCTGGCAACAAATTTCATAGGTTAATTATGCGTTGAGTTAAAATATATTTCCTTTTATTTGTTTTAAATCTGCCGGCAGCTAATTTCATGGATGTCCCCTAGTGAGTGGCTGCTCCACAGCTGTGCCACTCAGTGGCCACTGAAACCTCTCCCCCCACCCCCCCAAGTCTTGCTCACTTAAAAATACCCTGGTGTCTTGGCTTTTCCCTTTGCCCCACTCCCTTTTCCCTGCATCAGGTGATGTAGGTGGCCAAATCAGGACTTGGGCAGATTCAGAAGCAATTGCCAAATATACAAATAAGAAATGCAAAGGGGGGCGCACTGGGCATGCGCGGAGAGCAGCCACACCAGGGAAAGGCTCCGTCCCTCCCGGCGCAAAAACGGAAAAAAACCTGCGGTTCCCGGCAGCCAAGAACATTAAAAGATACCTCCCCAATGACTGGAAGGTCCCGCCGCAAGCCTCAACTTAAAAGAAAGGGGGTCAGTGACTCGATCCAGACCTTTTGTAAGGTAAAGGGAAGGGCCCCCCTGCAGCAGTTCACGGAGTTAGGCAAAATGGCGGAAAAGCGGGAAAACGTTGTTCCGGAGAGTGAGGAGGGGGAGGGAGATGCTATCCCTTACTTAATAAACTTAACTAAAATGCTAAAGCAGCAAGATGAAGTGGCCAAAGCGGACAGAGTCTCTATTAAGGAGGGGCTGGAGAAGGTATTTGCGGTTACAGATGCCATGAATAAAAAAATGGATTCTATGGCGCAGAGAGTTTCTGAGGTGGAGACCAGGCTTAGTACACAAGAAGACATGGCAGAGAAGCACGTGGGCCAAATTAAAAAAATAGACAGCCAAGTAGCCAGCCTTTTATTTAAAGTTGAAGATCTAGAGAACAGGAGCAGGAGAAATAATATTAAAATCATCGGCGTGCCAGAACAAGAGGGCTCCATGGTGAAGCAGGAGCTGGTGGCTGACATTTTAAAACAGGCCTTCCCTGCCAATAATGATCTGCATAATATTGAAATCGAGAGGGCCCATCGAGCCCTGAGACCCAAGCCACGTGAGCAGGACCCTCCACGAGCTATAATAGTTAAGTGTTTGAGATTTACAGACAAAGAAGCAATACTGGCTATGGCCAGGAAAAATAGAGATCTCAAATACAAAGGGAGCAAAATCCTCTTTTACCAAGATCTTGCCACAGAAACGCTTAATAAAAGAAGAGAATGGAGAGGTTATTTATCTTTGTTTTACAAAAACGGCTTGAAAGCCCGGCTTCTGTTTCCAGCTAAGTTTGCCTTTTATTATAAAGACAGGCTTCGTGTTTTTGCTCAAGTTTCTCAGTTGGAAACATATGAAAACATCCATGTCTGAGCTGCACTGGGCACAGCGTAAAGCTGGAGAAGATTAATCTGCTCTCATCTCTACAAGACTTGGTGCCCAGAGTTGGAGGGGCAAGGATCCACTAAATAGATTAAGGAGTTAAGAAGATAAAAACAGATATGTTTTGAAGAGAGGTCAAAGGTTTGCTGATCTCATGTTAAAATGTATGGTTCGCTAGTAATCTCTGTACGCAAGAAGTGATGCATAGAAAAATTAGTCAGTTTTCTAGGCACAGAGAAAGATCAAAATGGTTTATACTAGAATATTGGTTAAGACTGCATCAATTATAGTAAAAGTTTGCCACCTGTATAGTTTCATTAGCAAGAAGTTGGGCAAATTAGAGTAAAATGACTTAAAAAGCAGGGTGTAACGCAGCAGTGCTCTTTATATATAAAAGTATGGGTTGGAGTCTAACTTCTGCGTTCAGGAAAAAGTGTAAAAGGCTGCATTTTAAATACAGTAAAGGCCAGTGGTCATAATTAGCAGCTCAATAAGATAATGGTTAAGCTAAAAAGGTAAAAAAAATGTTGACTATAAAGAAGTGGTGTATTGTAACAAAAAGTGCTTAACATACATGCATAAGGTTAAATCAGAACTTTAAAACATAGGAATGTTTGTTAAAATCATATTTTCACTGCATTAAAGTTCGTTTTTAACAAAGGTTAATTTAATAAACTATTGGTAATGTTAGGTTACACTGTTCACTAAATGGGGATAGGGATAGGAAAGTTAAGAAAATGTGACCCCTCAGCAATTTTAATTTCTGTCAGTAGGTGGCATAATGAGACAACAAATCTAGGAGGGGAAGACAGAGACTGGGTTGAAAAGATAACTCAATAGTATACAAATTATATTTAGGCGGGGAACACAAAAACATGATTTCTAGATGTAAGTGTTGCGCCGGGGGGAAAGGGAGGAGAGTACCACAAGGTGCAGGACCAGTGGAAACCCCCCCAGCAGAGAAAGAGTCTCTGCTGTAACCCTAGTTAGGGCTGTTGCTGATTTTTCAGCACAGCTTTAATGTCATTTCTACCTGTATTAAATGTTGTTGTTTTTTGTTTTGTTATGTGGCTGCGCTCCATGCTGTTCCAGGAGGATAGGGACCTGTCTCTACATATAACTATACCAGAAACATGTCCCATGTTACCTGAATCTGGCCAGATGTTAAAGGTCCCAGAGGAAAATAAGTACTATAAAGAACCCACAAAATCTATTGAGAAAGGGAAGGTTACAGTACTTGAGATATGGTGGCCCTTGGGAAAGGGTCAAAGCATATACACACAAGGTTAAAGAAGAGGAAAAGAACAAAGTAAAAAAAAGAATTATGGCAGAATTAAGTATTTGCACAATAAAAGTGAAAGGATTAAATAATCCCATAAAACGAAAAAAGTTTTGGCAGTTTGTGGGGCAGAGGGGCCCAGATATCTTGGTGGCACAAGAGACACATCTTCTTAGTAAAGATAATTTTAGAATTCGTAATAAAAATTACAACATCTACTTTTCTAACGCAACCCAAAAAAAAGCGGGAGTCCTGATTGCAATTTCTAATTCCCTAGATTTCACATTGCGTAAAAAAATGAGCGACAAAGAGGGTAGATGGATAATAATGATTGGAGAAAGTCAGGGACAAACACACACGATAGTGGGGGTATATGCCCCAAATAAAAATACATACACATATTTCAAAGATTTAATACCCATAATCCAAAAAGAAAAAAAGGGGAAACTTATC
>QEPC01005747.1:388032-441971 GCA_003113815.1 Sphenodon punctatus | reverse complement strand
GTTAGTCTGGTGATCTTATGGGTGTTCAAAATGCTAGAAATGTGATGTTTGTGATAAAATTGAGGTTTTTAAATCATGAGATGTAACTGTTAGTCTGGTGATCTGCCTGCTTTTAAACCTGGCAAAAGAGGTGAAAATCCAGCAATTTCAGTTAGGCAGGTTATAAAGTAATGTCCATCCAGTGTTAACTCTGGGAACTTTTTGCTGCTGGTTGGGTTATGCCCTGGGTCTGCCTACCGTATCCCTGGCTGTGCCTACCGTATCCCTGGCTCCGCCCCTAGGCTAGGCTCTGCCCCTAGGCCCGCTGGCCTTACTACCCCAGTGCCCCTACAACATCAAAACCCACCAGCCGCCCCTAGACCACAGCTACCTGGAGCAAAGCAGTTTACCAGGAGAACGTTTTACACACACAAGTTCTGGGAGAAGTTTTATGCAGAAGTTCAAAGATCCTGATCTTTAAGATCTGGGCGAGTGATTTAGACACACAGAAAGTTCAGGATGTAACAGCAAACATGCAGGGGAAATGTGTGTGTAGAAACACCCAACACACAACCCTCTTCTAGAGTGGGCAAGACCTTTCTTTTTGGCCAGACTTTGGGTGAGTAGGGATAGATTTTTAGGGTGGTGGTTGATATTATTTTAATTTTGCATATGTTATTATTTTACATATATTTTTTTTGCGGTGTTTTTATGTGGTTCTTGCCTGCCCTGGGCCTTCAGGATAGGGGATATAAATCCAAATAAATGTGTTTGTGCTGTGCTTTCACTTTATGGGTGGCTTAATTTGCTGACGTAGCCTAAGTTGCTTGTAGACATGGCTGGAACTGTGGGGAGAGGATTCATTCTTGGTCCAGATCTTTGGTCAGGCATCGAAGCTGGGAGGAATTCTATCTGTTTAAGGCAGGACTGTTTTGATAATGATCGGATTTGACAAACTGTCAGAGCCATGCATGCAAAAATCTAATTGCTCCCCTGTTACTGTGACGATGGCTCATGAACAAAATATTTATTCACCTGTCTTTTAAAAACAACAACAACCCTACTTCTCACCAAAACAATTACTCCGCTTGGATGAGCAGAACTTCGCAAAACAGAAATGATTAATGGCAGTTACTCTTTTTAAAGAAACGAAGTAGATCTATTGCTGTAGTCTGCAATGCCATGTTGAGTGGTTTGTAACCTGACCGTGGAACTGGCTATAATAAGTACAGCAAAACAGGCACAGAACGAGAGAGAGAACTTGGAGATCATCTTCAGGAGGCAGAGGGGTTGGGGAATGATAGCAAGACCCATGTGCTGGATGCAGTTTTTCCAATGGCGAACGTATGCGTGTTATGATCATCCCCTGGAGACGACAATGACCATGGGTGTAACTGTAGGGGGTGGGGGGAAGGGAAATGAATCACCTCTAGTTTTCAGAGCAGGGGGATATGAAGGTCCATACCGCACAACTTCTGTGTTGCAGAAAATGAGCTTCCAAGAGCTCCAGGCAGGGTTCAGTGGGAAGAACGGGGCGGCGGGAGGGCATCTAGAAGGACCGATTGATTTTAATTTTCAGGACAACCAAGGGTTTGTGTGCAAGGGGAAGCTCTCGCTAGGACTTAAGGAAGGAGGGTGGGGATGAAGGGAAAGCTTTGTAAATGGAATAGACAGGGAACATGCAAGCTCCGGAAGAACGAACCTTTCCACAGCAATACAGTTTGACAGCTTCAAACATCTAGGAGATTAGTTTTTGAATTATTTCTGTGTTGTTGGAAGGTGGGTGGGTTCTGGGTTAGGGGATGGGCCTCCATACATTGGGGTAGAACTTTTCTGGGTTGGGGTGGGTCCAGCATCTGCCCCCCAGCCCTTCCCCCAATATTTAGCTGCAACTTACATCGCTGGCAGTGGTACCAGCAGGCACTGAAGCTGCTGCTATGGCCAGTTTGCAGTGGGCGATTTCCAAGCTGTGACCATCTCTGGCGGGTGGAAGATGGTCTTTGAGAAGCAAGGGGTTGGTCAGCGTTAGAAGGTACCTAGATAACCTCTGAGGTACCTTCCAACTCTGGGATTCTAAGTTTTAGGAGTGACATTGGTCCATTAGTCCATAAAGCTAGGGAACCGAAGGTGGGGGGTGTTCTGTGTTAGCAGTGGCAAGTTTGATGGCAACACAGCTTTAGGGTTTGAAAGTTTGCATTTTGGCATGTGCAGGTCACCCTGGAAGTTGCCCAGTGGTTGAGGTGTTTTGTTATTGGGAGCAGGCCAACATGCTCCAGAAGGACTGATTGATTGACAGTGTGATGATTGCTCAGTCTTTAGTTCTGACTTATAGAGTTGAAAGGGATCTCAAGGGTCAAGTAGGCCACCCCTTGCTTAGAAGTAGGACAACTACAGCCACAACATCTCCCAACAGATGGCAAGCCAGCTTTTAAATAAATAAAGCCTATGAGCTCCCTAGTTCCATTGCCTCAATGCTCTTACGGTTAGGATGTTTTTCCAGATACTTCACCAAAATCTACTTTTCTGCAATTAGGGCCCATTATTCCTAGTCTTGCCTTCTATGGCAATGAAAAACAGTTCCTTGCCATCGTCTTTGTAGCAGCCCTTTAGGTATCTGAAGATGGCTATCATGTCTCCCCTTAATCTTCTCTTCATTAGGCTAACGTGCCCAGTTCCTGGCTTCAACCTTTCTTTTTAAGACTTGTTTTCCAGACCCTTCATCATCTTTGGCGCCCTCTTCTGAACCCACTCCAATTTGTCCATGTTCTCATTAAAATGAGGCACCCAAAACTGGACACGCTCCTCCAGTTGAGGTCTGGCCGCTGTCGAATAGAGAGGCATTATTCCTTCTGCTGACTTGGAAACGATGCTTCTGTCAATGCAGCCTAAGTGAGTGGGACTTGCATGTTGAGTGGGACTTCTATTCGTTTCCCATCCTGAGGAAGGACCCTATGGGGCTTGAGAGTTTGCATACTCTCTTCAACAGAACTTGGTCCAATAAAAGAGACAATCTGAACTACTTTGGTCACTTCCACACGTTACCAAGGAAGCAGGAAAACGTCTGTGATGGCAATCACGACTCTATTATCACGGGAATTGGTGCCCGTGTGAATGTGCTATTCCACTTTTATCCCGTGACAACACCTGTCTTTGTAAAAGCTACATTGGGGGACCCAGCCCAGCCATGCACGCGGGTTCTCGTGGAATAAAAGTGAAATAGCGCATTTGTGCTATTTCCCATGAGAATACAGCCATGGTTGCCATCATAGAAGTTTCCCCGCCTTCCCGGTAATGTGTGAAAGTGGCCTTTGTCTCCGTCCAGCAAAAAAGGGTACACGCTAGGAATTCTGCACGTATGCGAGAATTCGGCATGTGCAGCGAGCGAGTCGCGTTCACTTCTCAAACTGCAAGTGCGTGTGTTATCTGCTGGAGCCTTGCGTTGTTGGATAGCTACTGAGCTTTGACAGCTACTTCCAGAGTGAATTAACAAAGACTCAGCCCCCTGAGTATGGCCATTGATCTGAGGAGGTGTTTGTGACTTCAGATGAGCCTTCTGCTGCCGAAGGTTGCTCTGGGTTAGATCCCAAGCCTGTGTACTCAGTGTTCATAATCACGGATCAATATCAATCATGGAAAGTCAACAACAACGCGCTGTCTGTGGTTTATGAAACAGAATTTTTCCAGGGGAATGCCTGTCTTATTAGCGAGAGAGAGAGTACACAAAAGGTATTCTTTTGAGGAGGGCTGGAGTTCCTAGTGAGGAGATGTGCAGACCATGCCCTGCCACAAGATTGGCAGGTTCTGTGCCTCAGCCGTTGTAACTGGAGTGTTAATGGAGCGGAAGTGAATATTTGGAAAACAAGACAGACCCGTCTGATTTACTCAAAGTGGATAATAACGATTGGGTTCCGTTTCGCTGGATGCTTGTTTCAGTTTCTCAGCATGGTTCTCTAGGTTTTGGGGTAATTTCGATAGTTTGGTGATGCCATTTTGGCAATACTGGTCACTGGAGGAGGTTGACCGATGGAGGAGTGTGACCATGAAGAGAAGGCAAAGAAAAAAACGGGCTAGTGAAGGCCAGCTAGAGCGGAGGAACAGGTTCTCTGTTTTAGGGAATGAAAAGGAGACCCAGATAGACGTTGGGGCTGTGAAGGAGGGAAGCTAGTCCTAGCAGAACAAAGGAGGACATGGCAGAGCAAATCAAGGATAGAAGTTAAAGGAAGAATGAATGTTCCACAACAACAAGGCTAAAGAGGAGGCAAGAGAAACTACAGATGAAGTAAGGAGAAGATGGGAAGGAACCTCGGAAGAAATGCCTTTGCGGCCTCCAGTGGGGTGGGGGGCAGCAGGCCCATTGCTGTGCTCCCCTTGAAAGAAGGGGACAGGATGGGGGTTGGATTCCCGCCTGCGGGGCTGCAAGTCTCAAGGGGGTGGGGCAAAACTGCTCGCACAGGGGGAAATGAAACCTAGCCAGGGTTGCCAGGCAACCCTGACTAGCAAGAAAGGGCCAATAAGGCCGCAAGGACTCCACCCTGGCCGGGGCAGAGCCACAGCCAGCGATCCACAGCCCCAGTCACAGTTGCGGGCTGGGGCCAAGAAAGCAGCACCTGCCCTCCCTCCCCATGCACTGTGGGTGTTACCAGTCACCAGATTGGGGCCAGGAAGGAATTTTTAAGGGAACTGTAATCGGGCCACAAAGACAGGTTTCTTGTTTTTTGTCTTCCTCACGCTGCTGAGTAATTGGCTCAACCCTTAGAACTCGAAGGGTGTTGTTGTACCTGCTCGTAACTTCGTTGCACTCTTACAGGGGTCCAGTACTGTGGTTTAGAGTTTACGATAGAATTAGAATAAGTGAGTCATCTCAAGAGATGGGGAGGCCACGCCTACTGCAAAAGTAGGGTACGGCAAGTGGCGGGGTTGCCTCCCTGGGCGGGATGTCCAACGAGGTCGGTAGGGACAGGTATGGCCCCCAGTCTGCAGGCACCTTACTCAGATCCAGAAGGACTTGGTCCCCCTCACATGTGACCAGCGCCATGAAAAGGGGGATGGAGATGTTGTGTTTGAGAATGGGGTGATAATCAAGGGTATATCGAAACCACCCCTGTGTTCCTGGTTTGATAGACAGTTAAGTACTGAACCCGAATCGCACTAGGCGATTTGCCCCCACCTATTTTAAGTATGTTTGGCTTTAATAAAAAGTGCGGCCGTTTAAACCCAATCTTTGGTGTCCTGTCTCCTGTGAGATGCATTGGTGAGCAGGCCACCATTTTCAAGCAGAGAAGAGCGGGGGTGAGAGGAACCTCTTGAGAGGAACAGAGGCATCTGTTTGCTGGCCTGACCCAATGTTCCGAGAGGTATGCTGCCTGCCTGGGGCCAGAATTAGAGATATTAGAGAGAGCCCTGACCACTGCTGCTCATCATGTGAGAATAAATGATATTGCAAGGAAACTGAGAAGGTTAAAGGTAACTTTGAGGCTCTGGCAAGGAGGCTGCAGGAGATGGTCTCCTCTATATTCCCATTGGAAGACAAAGGTCAAGGAAGGATCAGCAGTATCATGGAGGTGAATGGATGGTGCCATTGGAAAGGCTTTGGCTTCATCAATCATGGAATGGGAGTTCGAGAAGGTAGACTTCTGGAAAAGATGGAGTTCATCTAACCAAGGATGGAAAAAGGATTCTGTGTGATTGCAATGAAGGGTTTGAAGGGGGCTGGGGACAGTGGTATACGGAGTCACAGACACATTGGTGTTATGAATGGTGACTTTAAATGATCATTTGGACAGCAAACTGGCTCTCGGTCCAGATAAAAATAGTAATCTAGATGGACCATTGCAGGAGACTGGTAGGAAACATTTTAGGCTGCTTCCACATGAGCTCGGGAGGGCGGGGCTACTTCCAGGATCGGAAATTGTGTTGGGAACAATCCTGGTAGGCCCAACTCATGTGTGGGTTTTTTGTTTGTTTTTTTGCTGGTTTCTAGCATGATTTTCATCACGCGATACAGGGTTGGATTTTTTTTGGAGCCCTGTATCACGTGATGAAAACCATGCTAGAAACAGGCAAAAAAAAACCTGCCCACAAGCGGGGACTCCCTGGAAGTAGCCCCCCCCCCCCCGTGCTCATGTGGAAGCGGCCTTAGATGTCTGTAGACTAATGCAAGGAGTCTGGGTAACAAAATGGATGAATCGGAATTGTTGGTAGAGGAAGTGAAACCCGATATCGTGGGGATAACTGAAACTTGGTGGAATAGTAGTCATGACTGGAATACAGGAATTGAAGGATATGATTGTCGTATTTAGGAAAGATAGGAATAATGGTAAGGAGGAAGAGTAGCATTGTACATCAGTAATATGATTGATAGTGAAGAAATAAGGATGATATGGAAAAAAACAGAATCGGTTTGGGTAAAGATAAAGTAAAATAAAGACTGGTAAAAGGCGGTCTTTCCTAGCAGTAGTAGAAATTTGCTATAGGACTCCAGGTTCAGATTTGACCATGGACATAGACTTATTTAATACCATCAAAGAGAGAAATGCTGCTGGGGACTGCGTGATCATGGGAAACTTTAATTTTCCAGCTATTGATTGGAGAATTAATGCTACTAAATAATAGGGGAAATTTATTCTTGGATATGAAAAATGACAAATTTCTTCATCAAACTGTTACTTGACCAAACAGAGGAGATGTTATTCTAGATTTGTTTCTAGGAAATAGTGAAGATATCAAAGATAACCTAGTTACTGGGGATAATCTTGGTTCTAGTGATCATGCATTACTTCAGTTTAATTTAGTTAGAAGGATACATAATAAAACAATACCTAAGGTTTTTGATTTTAAAAAGACAGATTTTGGGAAATCAAGGAAACTAATTATAGAAGTAAACTGGACTGAGGAAATTCTGAGCCGCCATGTGGAGGGTGGCTGGAATTTCTTGAAGTCCAAGGTTCAGAGGATTTCTGAAATTTGCCTACCTAGAAAGGAGAAATATCTCCTAGGAAGGCGTTCTAGACCCAATTGGTTGAATAATCCTATCAAACAGAATATCAAGAATAAGCAGAGAGCCTATAGGAAGTAAAAAATGGGTAGATTAGTAAAGAAAAGTACCTCCATGAGGTCAGAATATGTAGGGAGAAAGAACTGTTAAAAGTCAAACTAATCTAGAACTTGCCCAGAAAATTCAACTAAATAGTGAGAGTTTTTATAATTACATACATAATCCGAAAACAAGAAAGGAACAAGCAGGGCTGCTGTATAGTTAGGATAGAGTAAAGATCAATGATGATGTAGGCACGGCCCAAATTCTAAATGAATACTTTGTATCAGCTTTTAATAAGGATGATGATCGGGACCATTGTTCTGAAGGCAGGATAGTTGATGATGAGTGTGGGGTGATGGAGATTTACCTTGGCACAAGTGCAGGTTAAACTCAAAGTGCTCGGTGTATTCAATATTCAAATCAGAAGGCCCAGATAATATGCATCCAAGAATATTGAAGGAATTAGTGCATGAAATTTCAGGCCCATTAACTATGCTATGTAATAAATCCATTAATTTAGGAGTGACATCTAGTGGTTGGAGAATAGCAAATATACCTGTCTTTAAGAAAGGGAGTAGAAATGGCCCAGGTAACCATAGGCCTGTTAGCCTAGCCTCATAGTAGTATGTAAGATGTTAGAACAGATACTGAACGAGGGAATTAATGATATGCTAGCAAGGGGAAATGCAGCATGGGTTCACAAAGAGTAAATCATGCCAGACCAATCTGATATCCTTTCTTGAAAAAATAACTGGCTTTTTCGATGGAGGGAATGCAGTGGATTTAGTGTATTTGGATTTTAGTCAGACATTTGATACTGTGCCACATGGAAAATTACTGCTTAAGTTTGAAAATATGGACATTTTAAAAAGGTAGTTAGGTGGGTTTGTAGCTGGTTAACTGGAAGAAAACAAAGGGTTGTATTGAGAGGTGAACTTTTTAGGTCGGGGGGGAAGAGTTTGCTAGTGGAGTTCCTAGGGGATCTGTTTTGGGACCCATCTTGTTTAATATATTTATAACTGACCTTGGTGAGGGAAGTAAGAGTGCTAATGAAGTTTGCCAATGATACCAAGTTGGGAGGAATTGCCAATGCAGAGGAGGTTCAGAAAATTATACTGCATGACCTCATAGATTGAAGTGTTAGGAATGGGATGAAATTTAATAGTGCAAAGTGCAAGGTTCTGCATTTGGAATTTAATAAGAAGAATGTTAGTTACCAGCTAGGAACTCATCAGTTGGAAATGAGAGGAAGAAAGAGACTTGGGGGTGGGGGGTTATAAATTGATTATAAAATGACTGAGTCATCATCAATGTGATGCAGTTGTAAAAAAAAAGTATCCTGGGATGTATTAGGGGTGGTATTGCCAGCAGGGACAGGGAGGTATTGTTGCCTCTGTATTAGGCCCCTAGTAAGACCGCATTTGGAGTACTGTGTTCAGTTCTGGTCACCCATGTTTAAGCAGGATGATCTTAAACTGGAACAAGTGCAACGTAGAGCTACCAGGATGATTAGAGGGATGAAGGACTTGCCCTATGAGATGAGGCTGAAAGAGCTTGACTTATTTAGCCTATAAAAAGAAGGCTATAGGGAGATATGATTGTGTTGTATAAATATATCAGGGGATTTCAATCAGTCAATCAATCAATCATACTTATATTTGTATCCCGCACTCCCTCGCCTATGGCAACTCGAGGTGGCTAACAAACAAAGAGAAATACACAACCAACAATAGCACATAAATCAATATAAGACAATAAATCAATCCTTCCATCTATATCACCCCTCCATATTCTACCCCTGCTGCTACCAGGGGAGAATCCATAAACTAACCTTACCCTCCCGCTTTCACCGGGAGGGGGGAACCACCTCCAAGCTACTATAATAAAAATACTCCATATACATATCCAATACTGCTACAATGGAAATACTCCATATACATATCCAATAAATCCTATAACTTAACATAATTCATTCCCCAAAACAAGAACAATCCCCAATAGCAAGCAGGAACCAAATACAACTCTAATATGAATCCCAGCATCATCCCCTCCTGCTCTCACCAGGCGATGAATGTAACACTCTTTTTCCTCCCCACCTTAACGAACAACAAAAGTTATTCCAACAGCAATACATTATTCTGCAATATACAGTCCCCCATATTAAAGGTACAGCACATAATACAAAAATATCACCCCCCCAGCATCCAATAATTTCAATTCCCACCCCTCCCCAATTACTATGAAGCGGGGAGGAGAATCCTCCTTGTCCGCTTCAACCACTCCTAAAGGGAAAATCCCCTTACTCGGGGGCACTTCTCCCCCTCCCCTCACACCAAGTCTCAAGGGGGGGTAGGCTGGGCTGGGCACCAAAGATCTTCCCGTCCCAAGCAGGCTTCTCAGCCTCCCCGCCCTGCATCCCACTGACCTAAGGGGCTCCCTCAAGCAATTGCCGGGCCGTAGCTGGAGCTCGGACTGAGCTGCCAGTTCTTTCTATTGCCGCATCTGTTGCCATGATGGGCCGCACAATGACAGATGTGGTGTCACAGATTGAATGCAATAGAAGGGGAGCGTGGGTACAAGAACAAATTAAAAGGGAGTGTGGGTACAAGAACTAATGGATACAAGCTGGTTAGCAATAAGTTTAGGCTGGGAATTAGAAGATGTTTTTTAACCATTAGAGCAGTAAACTACTGGAATAAGCTTCCAGGGGCAGTTGTGGGAGCGAAGAATCTTGAATAGCTTCAAAATGGAGTTGGATGAATTTATGGCACATATCTTGAGAGCAGTTTTTATTATTTGATGCTACAGGACAAAGTGGTCCCCTTCGCAGCTCGGGGTGGCTCGCAACATTTTAAAATACAAATTTCATAAAAACATTAAAAACAACCAATAGTAAAGTTAAAACAAAAATATCCCCCATACCCAAACAAAGTCCCTGCCCCTCACTTGCCTCCCTCCCGGAATTCCAGGCGACACAAAAACCATTGTTGGTTCATAGGGAACAATTGCGTTGAACAAGCTCCCTCGTATAAGTATCTGGGGGCAATTTTTTCGTCTAACGGTCGCTGGAAGCCCCATCTTGATGCAGTAAAGGCCCAAGCTAGGCGTACATCTGCAGCGATTCTCAGCTTTTTCTTTGGCCCTGGAGGTAACTTGTTTATGCCTGCCCTTCGCCTGTTGAGGGCGAAAGTAATTCCTCAAGCTCTTTACGCTTTCCCAGTGTGAGGTGTAGCCCACATAAACAACTTGGAAATAGTCCAAAATGGATTTCTACACGCGGTCCTGGGAGTTCCAAAGGAACTCCGCTGGCGATTTTAAGAGCTGAAACTTGTAGCTTCACAATTAGGCAAGTCGCCATGCGGGCCATGATCAAATACTGGATTAGAATCTCTTTGTTCCAGCTCCAGGATCGGTCACTTCTTTCCCTAGCGGCTGCACATGGTCTTTTGAGAGACTGGGACGCAGCGGTGGAGCTAGAAGTCCTAAAGTTAGGGTTTTCCCGCGAGTCCCTGTTGGGGGCTGGTCCTGAGGTAGTCGAATCCCTCTTAGTTAGGAGATTAGCGGATCAAGAACTCCAAGCAGAGGAATCTCTCCTAAGAACCCAGAGAGTAGCCCCTGCTTATTTTCCCCCGAACCCTCACCAGGCTAAAGTTAGTTATCTATTCTCCTGGTCGAATGCATCAATAAGACGGGCCTTTACTAGCCTTAAATGCGATTCTTTTTCATCAGTTGTTTTAGAGGGTCGGTACGTGGGGATTCCTCGGGAGAACCGGTACTGCTTACTTTGTGAGCTTCAGTCCGACACCCTTCTGCATGTTTTTTTTCAGTGCCCTGCTTTGGTCGACTTAAGGGGGAAGTTGTGGGCCTCTTTATCCCCACTTCCTTACGTTGATAGCCCAAATTCTCTTTTAAAGGTGTTCCTAAGCCCATTAGACTCTCATATGACACGTATGGTGACTTGTTTTGGACTAGCTTTGACCCGCAGGCGTAAAGCCCTTGTATACTCTAAGGCCCCATAGTTAAGAGCAGTATTGAACTGCTTCCTCTGCTCAGAATGATATTCTGGGCGTGGATTTGGAGTCCTATGGGATTAATGTTTCATTGCTTTGTATATATTTGATCTTTAGAGCAATTTTGTTTTGCATTTGCAGTATTTTATAAGTTTATATTCTGTATTGTTTTGTGCTTATGGAATCCCTAGTGGAATATAAGATTGTAATAGCTTCGGCTTCACAATAAACTTACTTACCTACTTGCCTCCCTCCCCAAAGGCCAGGTCTCACAATGTCGTCAGGAAGAGAGGAGGACCGGGGCCAGGCAGACCTCCAACGGCAGAGTTTATTGTGGGTGGGTTGAGGGGAGAAGTGTATGGGGGAGAGAATGAGAGAACTCCCAGCCCCAGGGGACGATGTGGTAGGAAAAACTGGGGTACACGAGGGCTCTTTGGCTGCTACCCATAGCAGTTGACAGCAAAAGATGTAATTCTGAACTGGCCTCAGCAGCCCCTGAGCTATTGATATAGCCCTAATGAAATTAACCAGCCTTAATGAACACTCAATAAAACAATATAAAATTTTTAGAACAATTTAAAAATACAATATGTGGGGAAACCCTATCCCTCGCCAAAAGCCTGACAGAACAGC
Source organism: Sphenodon punctatus (assembly GCA_003113815.1). Classification (NCBI taxonomy): domain Eukaryota; kingdom Metazoa; phylum Chordata; class Lepidosauria; order Sphenodontia; family Sphenodontidae; genus Sphenodon; species Sphenodon punctatus. The sequence continues at coordinate 430,313 of QEPC01005747.1, read as the reverse complement.
CAGGTCTTACATACACGCCGAAATAGCAGGAGAGTGGGAGCCAACCGAGCCTCCTCCAGGAGCGAATTCTACAGCACGGGGGCAGCCACCGAAAAAGATCTAACATCGGTGGCCACCCACCTCACCCGGGAAACCTCCAAAAAAGCTCCCACGGACGATTTCAAGGGTCGCACGGGCACATGGGGAGTGAGGCGGTCCCACAGATAACCAGGGCCCAGACCGTGAAGGGCTTTAAAGGTTAAAACCAGCACCTTGAACCTGGCTTTATAGGCAGCCAGTGCAGAGCCTGGAGCACTGGTGTCGTGTGCTTCCTGCGACCCGCCCCCGTAAGGAGATGGGCCGCAGCATAACTGCCTGGATCTGGTACCCAGCAAAGCAATTAATGCAGTGTATGCGTTTCTCAGTGGAGAGGATGCCAGATCTAGTGTTGTGTACAATTAAGCTTTTTCCCCCCCAAAAGTTATTTCTGTAGAAGAAGCTCTTGGTGCTTTTAGAAAATACATTAATTTTGCATAATCTTAGCTACAAATTGAGGGTATTGCAATGTTGTAAAGTTTTAGTTGAGGCTGAAGGCTTTTTTCAATTCAATTTTATTTTATTTACATGCGTAGTCATAGGCCGTTGCAAAGAGCTATAAAGTAAACAATAAACAATGTACAACAGTAAACAGCATCTTTCAGTATGAGGTAAATAAAAACAATGAATCATAAAAATACAGGCCAAAGCCTAAAACTAAAAATTAAAATTGGAATTACCACAAAATCAGGGCGTTATAACAAATTCAGTAACTAACAGCATATCCTATACACTTATATCCATCTCCACATGTCAGATATACATCTAGTCACTGTGAGTGTCATGGCTAACTTGACTGATATTCGAGGAAGTTTTAAACTGCAAAAACTGCTGGTGGCAAATTAGCACAAGAATAAGAAATTTTGCAACATTGGAGGTAATTTCTGGATCTAAATCAGAAAGAGCCAGGTCCAACAAGCAGGAATCCGACCTCCCAGGATATCTAAGAAGGAGAGGGTTCAAAAATTTAACTCTCAACTTGTCATCTAAATTACATTAAAGAGAATGTGGTCAGTTGATTCCACTGATTGTTGATCAAAGGGGCAAAGTCTGCAAGAAAAGGCAATTCCGTGGAAACGTCCCTCTAACACCTTAGTAGGGAGAGCGTTAAATTGAGCACACACAAACAGATATTTCCCACACGGAGAGACTAAAGATTTCAAATAAGATGCCATATTTTCTGGACATAAAGGCAGGGAAAGATAGCCAGCCATATGTGGGGAAATCAGAATCATAGCCATCTCGCTTTGGCTATCCACGTCAGCCTGCCTTTGCAGAATTTCTGCCACAACAACAGATGGAGCTTTATTGGTCAGATAGTCCTGAGAAAACCCAATCTTAAGAGCATGATCATTAATTGTTGTAAACCATTTGCTCCTATCTGAATCATCGAATTAGAATTTAACAAGGCCAGATTGGGGGGAGGTCCTGATTAGCTTAAACCAGAACTTCAGTGCCAAACCCCACAAAACTGAAGACCAACTCTTCTGGCCGGCCCCTAGCCTGATTGCTGATGTGGGGGTACCCCTGGGGATCCTTCTAAGCCCTCTAAGGAACTTTGGCACGTTCTTAGACGTGCGTGGCGGTGCTTGCACTTGTTTTCCAAAAGAGCCGGCAGCCCGATTTACACGTGACGCCGCCGCCGAATACGCGCATGCGCGGGTGATGCGCATCCATTTCCGGCCACAAACTGACTGGGTCGGCGATCGAGGCCGGTCATATGCGGCCGGAAATGGATGCGCATCGCCCGCACATGCGCGTATTCGGCGGCGGCGGCACGTGTAAATCGGGCTGTTGGCTCTTTTGGAAAACAAGTGTGGGCGCCGCCGCGCACGTCTTAAAAACGGCCTTAGATTGAAACAAATTTCGGTCAAAAGAAGATAGGGGAGCCCAGAGTTCTGCACCATACAGTAACTTTCCCCATCAAAGCTTTCTCCTAAGCAGCAACTCACTCACGTGGAATAAGCTGAATTAGCAGCAGAAGTTTCAGCCTTTGGGCTTCTCAGTTTACAGGTGAGGCTTCGTCAATGTCACCACCGGCAGGAGAGTGAAAGTCTCAGGCTTTTCTTGCAAAGCCAGGGCTCTAAAAATCTATAAATAATTCACTAGTCAGGCACGCAAACCTACCCATCATGCTGGGATTGGCAGCGGGGGCTCAGGTCTGAAAAAAAACCCACTAGGTATTTCTATAATACTGGCAATGTACCTGGTACTGAACAATCATTAATTAGAGACGGGTTCCTTCCCCTAGGGGCTTCCAATCTAGGATGGACAAGGGAGGGGAGAGAGGGAGACATTCACCAAGCTGAGAAGTTGCAGGTGCACGTGCTTAGTTTAGTTACGGGGGGGAAGAGAGCCTGGCTGTACTAGCTGCTACATCATCGTTGGGTCCATACCATATTTCCCCACCCCACCCCCCCAAGGGAAAAAGGCCACATATTGGCAATACCGCTGCTCCTCTGCCGAGGCAAAGTTCTTTTGCCTGGCCAGGTTAAATGCATTGCCTACCAATATCTTGGAGGGGCACCGTTTGGCCATACCCTTCACTTTTAGACTTTGCCCATTTGACCAACTGGAGGCTGAGACAGTGGCCCACGTGTTATTTGACTGCCAGTTGTACCAGCCTATAAGGGAGCTATATTTGGTTCCTTGGCTAGATAAATTCCCTGGGAGGTCAGTCTCTGAGCTTCTTTCTGTCTTTTTTGATTGATGGACAGCAGGAGCTCGCACGCGATGTTATGTATTTCCTGGTTAAAACTTTTGCCAGAAGAGAATGGTTTCTGCAATTTAAACCCCATATATAAGGAGTCGTTCTAAATTTTTTAGACTTGCTGCCTGTCTCTTATATTAGGGTCCATCTTACGATGTAACCTGCTGACTGAGTTTACTCTAAGAATTGTAAGGTATATTATTTTATTTGTAATGTGCATAATCTATTGTATTGTATTTTATAATTTAATTTATACTTCTCGGCAATGACCCTGTGTCACGCCACAAATAAACAATTGAAGTGAATTGGCTAAAAGGGCCTAGAGGAAGCATCAGTGAGCAGTCTGAGGGGAAAGCTAAAGACAGGCTGATCGAACAGGTATTCACCAGCTCAAAAAAAATACACTTGCCAAAGGCGAGCAGTGAGTGGATTTTTACAGCTTCGTTAAAAGCTATATTTGAGACCGTTTAGCTGAGACTTTAGTAACAGCAGCAGACGGGCAGAGGAGACAGCTTGGTGGGAACTGCACCGAAGGCATGAAAAATCCACTTGGGTTTGCTCCCCCCGAGAGCAGGGGACTCCTCCTAGAACTGTAGTTCCCCAAACCTTTCCCAGATGACCCCATTTTGAGGCTTGAGTGTAAACCCGTAACTCTAGACAATAGGAGAGAGAGATGCAAATGTGACATACACGCTAGAATTGTGTGACATACACGCTAGAATTGCGGCCCCATCCACAGATCATGCGGCCGCCCCTTGGCGTCGGAACCCACAGCTTGGGCACTTCTGCCCTAGAGAGACCAGGAGGGCTCCCTAAATCCATTGATTTAGTCTGAGCTAGTAGGGCAGTAATTAAGCTATTGACAATCTCGGAAGCCTTCCAGTAGTTCACATGGAGCATTGGGCTTCTCATAAGATCTTGTTCATGGACTTGGCTGGCCTTCCTTCGCTTTTGCTTTTGTTCGGTCTTCTGACTAGCAGATGTTGGCATGTTTCTTTTCCCAGTCTCTGTACCTCAAAAGTTGTTCCTCTAAAATGGAGCCCTTCAGAAGCAAGTCTAGGCAATGGTGTTCTCTGACTTTTTATATTTAAGTGAGTCATTTATGAAATGTTCAAGGGAGAAGATTGTGGACGAGTCTCTAAGCTTCCTACCAAAAGATAAAGAGCAGATCTTTCTCCCTCTGGCAAAGGGCAGTGTAAATCGAGAGAGGGAAATTACTCTCTCTCTCTGTTGATAGATTGAGAGAACAGATACCCTAAGGCAGGGTTGGGGAACCTTTGGCTTGCTGGGGGCCAGACCATTGCCCCCACGGGGCTCAGTGGGCTGGAACTGTCCTGCTGGAGGTGTGCCCTGCCTATGTAAGGGAGCTTGCCTGCTGCAGGCCTAGAAGTGCTCTGTGGTCATCTGGTGGCTGACAGGCTGGTGGTGGCCCATGAAGCTCAGGACGTAATAAACGGTGGTGAGAGGAAACCTCCAGGAGTCAGAGGTTCCCAACCTCTGTCCTAAGAACTGTTCCCCTCGGGTCAGCCGGATGAAGGCCGGAGTCTGATTATACAATTCAAAGACCCTGGGGAAGATGACTCGCTGGTCCTTATGTTTAGGGTTGCCATATATGCATGTTTTCCCAGGACACTTATGAAAATTACATGTTGCAGGGCCTGCATTGGCACCCTAGATGTCCTGGAAAAATGTGCATATACGGGAGCCCTACATTATGTTCCACCTGCACGCGTGTTCATGAGCTGTGGTGGGATATGTGAGTGATTATCCGGGGCCCAGTCAGCATCCTGGGGGGAGGAACGAGAGAAGTTACCTAGCTGTTGCTGAGAGTCACTGTGCCTAGCCCCCCTCCCCCCAATGTGTTCATGGTACTTAGGCCTGCCTGGAGGGAAGTGTGGGTGGGGTTGGGGATCAAGCTGCTCATTTGGCCTACGTATGCAACAGAACGTGTGGTACGTGGATGGGAATCCTTTTCCCTCCCGTGGGCCACCTTGAAAATTAGTCCTTTGCAGTTTAGCCATGCTATAACCGAATCTGTTTATAACGAGGGTGCTTTGTACAGGGCGATCTAACACCTTGGGAGCCGTGACTTACACCACATTCTAATGGAATCCTTCGTTATCAACAGGTGCACTAGACAAGCTCTGTGGCCAGATTTTTTTTTGGGGGGGTGAATTGTGGAGGGGGGAGAGTGTTAGGTGTTTCTACACACACATTTCTCCTGGATGTTTGCTGTTACATCCTGAACTTTCTGTGTGTCTAAATCACTCACCCAGCTCTTAAACATCCGGCTCTTTGAACTTCTGCACAGAACGTCTTCCAGAACTTTTGTGTGTGAAAAGTTCTCCTGATAAACTGCTTTGCTCCAGGCAGCTGTGGTCACTTGGTTTCCATGGCAGCCCCTCCCGTCTACAGCTGCAGCTACTGTAGGCTGCCTCAGGGCAGTGCGTGTGTGTGAGAGAGAAAAATGCATCCGGAACTTACTTGTGGACTTGTAAACCCAGAAGATTGAAAAATCCAGAACTTTAAGGTGCGTGTAAAACTGCCCATGAAGACGTACGTTCAGGAAGGGGAAGGAAGGAGAAGGTCCAGATCACGGCTCCATCCCTTATCCTTGAGGCATGCCCTCCCCTCTGCTCACATCTTCAGTGCGTGTGGGTAGGAGCTGGATCTATGCTTCAGATCCAGGAACTGGAAAAGGGCCAAATAAATAACTGCAAACCAGTTTGGGCTCCCAATTCCTTCTCTACATCTTGCTCTCCGGCCATAAGACCAGTTTCGAACTTCTTTAAAGCAGTAGCTGCCAATGTGAAGAGACAGCTGGGCCTTCTGGGTGGCAGAGGAGCATACAGTTGTGGTGGGTCTTGCTTGCTTTGGATATAGGACATGAAGCATAAAGATGGAGGGATGAAAGGGAAGTGTGCTTCCCTGAATTTGGGGTGCATCAGATAGTCCCCTTAATGGTAACTCTTCATTTCCCCTAGGACAGTCTTTTGAGCCCCCCAAATGAGAGGAGATCATGTTCCGCCTCCCTTCTTCCTCTGTGAGGACGGAGGGTTCAACTTGGAGAACAGATGACTGAGAAGGGATATGGTAGATTAAAAAACCGTGAGCAGTGTGGAACAATGGGCCTGAGCTAGCAGGGCAGTAATTAGGCTATTGACAATTCTGGAAGCCTTCCAGTAGTTGACATGGAGCATTGGGCTTCTCCTTGTGTGGTACTATTTACCCTCTCTAATAATATTAGAACTACGGGACACTCTATTAAAATAACCAGCAGCAGAGAACAAATACAAGGAAGAACTTTTTCACTCAGTGTACAATTAACTTGTGGAACTCCTTGCCAGAGGATATTATGAAATCCAATACCGTAACTGATATTCAAAAGGGTTGGATAAGCTCTTAGAGGATGGGCCCATAAATAGCTGTTAGTCAGGTTGGTGGAGGTATGAAACTCCCGATCCTTGGTGGCTGGGAGTGAACGTCGGGGAACGGACCATTCCATTACGACCTGTTTGTTCTGTGAAGCAACCAAGGGTGACTTTGGGATGCTGAGCTGGCTGGATCATTGATCTGACTCCGTGTGGCACTATGTATGTTCTTATGAGGCGCCAGGCCTGCGCCCCCTCACTTCAGACTGCTATTTAGTCTGGGAATATACTAATAAGCACACAAATGACCTGTGAGTACAGGGTGCTGAAGTCAAATTTATTTGATACTTGTGGCAAGTAGATCTTTTTTTCCCCCCCTCTCCCTGGAGGCAGTTGCTAAAAAAAGCACCTGCTTTGAGGCTAGCCCTACTGCGTATGCATGCGGTGTGATTGCAACATTTCATTCTCGGGCGGGGTTTCAGGGAACAGGTGCGTGTCGTGTTTGTTTTGAGTCAGGCTCTGCCTTTGCCAGTGCATGGGAGAGAGCAGAGCTGCCTGATGCCAGGTAACTTTGGCTGCTTCAGGCAGTGTGCAGGGAAACAGCTGTTAAAGCGAAGTGTGACATCATGAATCAATTAGTTGGTCAGATTCATCAACTAATGTGTTGACTGCTACTTAAAAGGACTAAAAAAAATAAAAAGTTCTTGGCTGTGATCCACCAAGCACTTAATCCAGAGGAGTGGGGTTTGGGGACTACTCTGGAGTAAGTGCTTGGTGGATTGCAGCCTTTGTTTCTAAATAATTTTAAAATCAAAATTGGTGTGGAACTCTCCTGAATATTCACTTCCGTTCTTCACACCAAATTTAGAAAGCACCTGAAGGCTTGCTTTAAACTCCAGGTGCTCTTAGGATCCACTGCTGGTTCCTCTTAATGTGTCCCCACCCCCCCACTCCCCATTGCCTTTCCCTTTTTTAAACTGGCTTTTTTAAACATATATTTTAAATTGATTTTATATTGTATTTTTATGCCGTGAAGCACTCTGAGCACCATTTGGCAGTGGGGTGATATAAAAAAATATTTTTATGTATTATGAATAAAAAAACAAATGTTTTAAAATAAAAAATAGCAACTACACAATACTGGCAAATTCTTTGATCAGTTGTATTGGGATTCTGTGGCAGTCTTCTCTTAATAGATGACTAGGTCAATTAGGTGAAAGCAGCACAACTAACTAACTCCTTTAATGGATTGACAACCCTAGTTGTAATGGAATGGGAAGTGAAGCTTTCAGGTTTCCAATGTAGAGGCATCATTCCCCCCACCCCACCCCCTACCCCAGTGGAACAGTTAGTGGCTTCGAGGATAGTTCAGTAAGCGCAAGGTCCATGAGAAACTTGAGGTGCTGACAATATTTTGTAGGCCAGAGGAATAGCAGGGTTTGGAACCGGCTTCCCGGAATGCTGTTAATAAACGCTCTTCAGAATGGAGCGTCTCCTGGGCAAGAAGTCTGTGTCAGAGGTCTGCTCAGGCTGGAAATTCTGGTTCAAGAGGGACCTGTGCTCAGACGTGGGGTGACTGGAATGGCTCTCCTATGCCACCCCTCACAGAGTGGTGTGATGTCACAGCGCTCCGCAACGGGCAGAGCCTCCACTGACTGAGGAACCAGACAGACAGCACTCCCGACGTTTGGCCATTCCAACAGGAATGGTTGGGTCCTGTCTGTGTCACTCAAAGAAATGTCCTTTTGTAGGTCAAGAGAATGAGATGGCCCTAGGATTGCGTACACAGTTACTGGGGAGAGGTACAATATTCTCTGTCCTGATACTAGCTGCAATCCTCAAATCGCTCGCTTAGTAGAGTTCCCATTGAAGGGTGCTGGCCTTCAAGTCCTCTTCTATGGAGTAAGTGGCTTGAGAATTGCAGCCTCTGCGAGTAATTCAGTTGCTTTCTTAAACACTGCAAACCTCTTTCCCAGGGGCGTACGTAGCTTGGGATGGGCCCAGGGACAAAAAATGTCCGTGGGCCCCCCTCTTTTTTCCAACTGGTGGAGAAGCAGCGGGCTGGCCTAGAGGCACCTCCCAGCTTGGCCGGCCTAGGGGCGCTGGGCTGCTGGTGCTCGGAACTTACTTGCTTTCTGCGGCGTGCTGCTGGTGGCCTGCTGCTGGTCCCGTCCGTCTTCTGGGCCAGCGGTGAGCTGGTCCCATGGTGCGCTCTGTCCCTTGCGGCTCACTACCTGCAGATGCTGGGACCGAGCAAGGCCAGCAGCAGCAGTGCCATTGCTGCCCCGGACCACCTCACCAGCCCTGGAGGCCGGGGACTGGCAGGCTGGCCTGCCTCAATGCAGTGAGCGCCAGAGCGGGAAGCACCGGTGACGGTTCCTTGCTGAGTGGAGCCGCCACCGGGCACCTTCACGCTCGTACTGGGCCTCCCCCAAGCCAGTCCTGCCCAGACTGGGTCTGGACTGGTGGGGGGGCTCCTCCTTCGCGACGCGGCATCAGGGGGCTGAGCTGCAAGGCTTGTGAGTGTGACCTGGCCTCCCGCAGACTGCTGCATGGGGCCGCTCCCGCTCCCTGCCCGTGGTTGCAACATTGTTACAGACACAACGTTGCAGCTGCGCGCAGGGCGGGGGCCCACACAGCAGCCAGAAGGGCCCCCAGCCAGCTCAGGTGGCAATTTTTTTAAAAAAAAGCGGGGAGGGGGAAAAGGGTGACTTAGCTACCTTGGATATTGGACCCCAGCCAGTACGGGCCCTGGGACAAATGTCCCTGTTTGTCCAATAGTAGCTACGCCCCTGCTCTTTCCGCACTTCAGTAAGCGACACAGGCTCTTCTTACTTGGTGCTAAGCCACCAGAAGGAAAAAGGAAAGACCTGACAGAACAGGAGGGCCCTTAATCTCCCCAAAGAAGTGTGTGTTGTGTGTCTGTTATGAGGAAACTGGGAAATTGCTGCCACAACTTAAAGGGCAACCTGCACCTGAGGCTCATGGGCTCCTGACAACCACTAGGTGTCTGAGGAATGGGCTGCTAGCCGCCATTTTGGATGTGGGAGGGAATTTAGTCATTCCAGAGAGATAAATTTATAATTGTTCCATTGAACATTTAATCCCATTTTAAAGAACTGGCTGCTGGAGTGCCCCTCCCCTGCCTCCCTCCTTTCCTGAGTCTTCGGGAAAAGGTGGGTTAAAAATCTAAATTACATTTCCATTCCAGCAGCTTCTATTGTTAGGACATTTTGGGTCCCTCTGTATTTTTGCACCCTTTGTGTGTGCGCCTAGTTTGGTTGACAATGGTGTGAGGGACCCAGTGTTGTTAGGGGTGGGAGTGGGGAGAGGAAACAGTGCTCAGTTAATGGGATTATTTATTTATTTTGCTACAAGACTTTATCTCCCCTCCAGGTGCGCTGTTATAAAATTTGGGTTTCCTCTGTCCTTCCACCAAATTTGGCTGAATCCCTCGGAGATCACAAGTCTGAAGGGGCACCGAGATAATGCACACTGACCAACACCTGTCTCCTTTCTTTAGAAATCACTTTCGGCTAAAAGGGGGCTGTGGAGAGAGCTTTTATACATATTTTAAATCCAACATAGGGAAGCAAAAAGGACACAGTCCCACTTCCACCTTTACAAAGTTGCACTTAAAACAAATGAAAGAGCACAACTTATACTAATGTCAAAGTGCGTAGTTCTGTGGTGACCTGTGGAATTTGTAAAGGTTAAAAGCTCTGCACTAAACAAACAACTCATTTTTATTTTTTTTGCTATACAGAGTTCCTCATTGCTCATCGTGCAGTTTGATTGTCAGATTCGCTGCCTTTTACTTTTCCTACTTTGCAATTACCCTGGTAGGCGATAAAGTGGTTTTCTGAAAACAACTTGCCGTGACTCGTAAACTGAGCAAGTGTATGATGGAGCTAATCTGAGCCCAGGATATCAATGTGCTTGCTGCTGAAGCATTTATTTTAAGGTGACTTATTTAAACTCTAGAAACTCTTGCCAGTACTAGGAATCAAGAGGCTTTGACCTTTCAGTGTACAGGCTTTTTCATTGGTCTGCAGGTTCAAATCTAGGTGTGCAAAATTGGTGATATGGGAGAGTCTAGGGACACGAAATCCAGGATGTAATTGTGCCTACCTACGATGCTTTTAACTGGTTGGCATTCTGGTTGTAGCCCTGCACGTCTCTGGGGCAGGTGGTGGAAATAAATATGTTTGCGGTGGCTGAGTGATTAAGGCATTAAACTATATCCTTGGAGGCTGTGGGTTCAAGTCCTGCTTTGTGTCTCTCTGCATAGCTGCCCCCAGTCCATCCAACTGTGTATGGGCACCTGATCCATTGGGGTGGGGAAGCTGTCCACAGTGGTTGGACACTGTGCCGGCGGCTACATCACTCCCTTGAGCGCCATAGGCTATAGTAACTGGGGTACCTTTAGCCACATGAGCCTGATGGGCTGGTTGGTTTGGGATGGACTCTGACTTGGTACTCCTATCCCTCTTGACTGTCATTGCTGCCAGCTGCAATAAAATAATAGCATGCAACTGTGGAAAGGCAAAAGAGGCCGAAATGGCCTGGGTTGGTGATAGGAGAGGGCCAGTCCCTGCCAAAAAGGATAATTCTGAGGCTTGATTGTTGCATAGGGTCAGCTGCTGCTGCTGCTCCTCCAGGCAGGGAAGACCCAATGTTAATTGCCCCAGGGGCGTAGCTACCGTGGCGCGGGGGGGCGCATTTGAGCCCGGGCCCTGCTCTGGGGGGGGGGCCCGCAAGCCATGGGGCCCGAAAAGAAAAAGTCCCATCTGAGTTTTTTGTGTTTTTTTTGCCGCGGCTCCACCTGGGCCCCCCTGCCAGCGGCAGGGGGGCCCAGGTAGAGCCGCGGCAAAAAACCAACAAATCAGCTGTGCATATCTCAGGTCGGGACTCGGGAGCCCCCTCTCCACGGGACCAGATGCCTCCGGCCGGCTCCTCCCTGCCACCCTTGCTGCCGGCCGCTCTCCCCTCCCCTCCCCCACAAATTGCAGCTCCAGGAGGCTTAGAGCGGCGGGGAGGAGCAGCCGGCAGCAAGGGAACTTTTTTTTAAAAAATTGCCTGCGCCTCGTCCTGGCCCCGGGGANGGGCTGAGCTGCAAGGCTTGTGAGTGTGACCTGGCCTCCCGCAGACTGCTGCATGGGGCCCCTCCCGCTCCCTGCCCGTGGTTGCAACATTGTTACAGACACAACATTGCAGCTGCGCGCAGGGCGGGGGCCCACACAGCAGCCAGAAGGGCCCCCAGCCAGCTCAGGTGGCAATTTTTTTAAAAAAAAGCGGGGAGGGGGAAACGGGTGACTTAGCTACCTTGGATATTGGACCCCAGCCAGTACGGGCCCTGGGACAAATGTCCCCGTTTGTCCAATAGTAGCTACGCCCCTGCTCTTTCCGCACTTCAGTAAGCGACACAGGCTGTTCTTACTTGATGCTAAGCCACCAGAAGGAAAAAGGAAAGACCTGACAGAACAGGAGGGCCCTTAACCTCCCCAAAGAAGTGTGTGTTGCGTGTCTGTTATGAGGAAACTGGGAAATTGCTGCCACAACTTAAAGGGCAACCTGCACCTGAGGCTCATGGGCTCCTGACAACCACTAGGTGTCTGAGGAATGGGCTGCTAGCCGCCATTTTGGATGTGGGAGGGAATTTAGTCATTCCAGAGAGATAAATTTATAATTGTTCCATTGAACATTTAATCCCATTTTAAAGAACTGGCTGCTGGAGTGCCCCTCCCCTGCCTCCCTCCTTTCCTGAGTCTTCGGGAAAAGGTGGGTTAAAAATCTAAATTACATTTCCATTCCAGCAGCTTCTATTGTTAGGACATTTTGGGTCCCTCTGTATTTTTGCACCCTTTGTGTGTGCGCCTAGTTTGGTTGACAATGGTGTGAGGGACCCAGTGTTGTTAGGGGTGGGAGTGGGGAGAGGAAACAGTGCTCAGTTAATGGGATTATTTATTTATTTTGCTACAAGACTTTATCTCCCCTCCAGGTGCGCTGTTATAAAATTTGGGTTTCCTCTGTCCTTCCACCAAATTTGGCTGAATCCCTCGGAGATCACAAGTCTGAAGGGGCACCGAGATAATGCACACTGACCAACACCTGTCTCCTTTCTTTAGAAATCACTTTCGGCTAAAAGGGGGCTGTGGAGAGAGCTTTTATACATATTTTAAATCCAACATAGGGAAGCAAAAAGGACACAGTCCCACTTCCACCTTTACAAAGTTGCACTTAAAACAAATGAAAGAGCACAACTTATACTAATGTCAAAGTGCGTAGTTCTGTGGTGACCTGTGGAATTTGTAAAGGTTAAAAGCTCTGCACTAAACAAACAACTCATTTTTATTTTTTTTGCTATACAGAGTTCCTCATTGCTCATCGTGCAGTTTGATTGTCAGATTCGCTGCCTTTTACTTTTCCTACTTTGCAATTACCCTGGTAGGCGATAAAGTGGTTTTCTGAAAACAACTTGCCGTGACTCGTAAACTGAGCAAGTGTATGATGGAGCTAATCTGAGCCCAGGATATCAATGTGCTTGCTGCTGAAGCATTTATTTTAAGGTGACTTATTTAAACTCTAGAAACTCTTGCCAGTACTAGGAATCAAGAGGCTTTGACCTTTCAGTGTACAGGCTTTTTCATTGGTCTGCAGGTTCAAATCTAGGTGTGCAAAATTGGTGATATGGGAGAGTCTAGGGACACGAAATCCAGGATGTAATTGTGCCTACCTACGATGCTTTTAACTGGTTGGCATTCTGGTTGTAGCCCTGCACGTCTCTGGGGCAGGTGGTGGAAATAAATATGTTTGCGGTGGCTGAGTGATTAAGGCATTAAACTATATCCTTGGAGGCTGTGGGTTCAAGTCCTGCTTTGTGTCTCTCTGCATAGCTGCCCCCAGTCCATCCAACTGTGTATGGGCACCTGATCCATTGGGGTGGGGAAGCTGTCCACAGTGGTTGGACACTGTGCCGGCGGCTACATCACTCCCTTGAGCGCCATAGCCTATAGTAACTGGGGTACCTTTAGCCACATGAGCCTGATGGGCTGGTTGGTTTGGGATGGACTCTGACTTGGTACTCCTATCCCTCTTGACTGTCATTGCTGCCAGCTGCAATAAAATAATAGCATGCAACTGTGGAAAGGCAAAAGAGGCCGAAATGGCCTGGGTTGGTGATAGGAGAGGGCCAGTCCCTGCCAAAAAGGATAATTCTGAGGCTTGATTGTTGCATAGGGTCAGCTGCTGCTGCTGCTCCTCCAGGCCTGTCTCTTATACACATCTAGATGTGTATAAGAGACAGGTCCCCGCCCCCCCACTCCCCATTGCCTTTCCCTTTTTTAAACTGGCTTTTTTAAACATATATTTTAAATTGATTTTATATTGTATTTTTATGCCGTGAAGCACTCTGAGCACCATTTGGCAGTGGGGTGATATAAAAAAATATTTTTATGTATTATGAATAAAAAAACAAATGTTTTAAAATAAAAAATAGCAACTACACAATACTGGCAAATTCTTTGATCAGTTGTATTGGGATTCTGTGGCAGTCTTCTCTTAATAGATGACTAGGTCAATTAGGTGAAAGCAGCACAACTAACTAACTCCTTTAATGGATTGACAACCCTAGTTGTAATGGAATGGGAAGTGAAGCTTTCAGGTTTCCAATGTAGAGGCATCATTCCCCCCACCCCACCCCCTACCCCAGTGGAACAGTTAGTGGCTTCGAGGATAGTTCAGTAAGCGCAAGGTCCATGAGAAACTTGAGGTGCTGACAATATTTTGTAGGCCAGAGGAATAGCAGGGTTTGGAACCGGCTTCCCGGAATGCTGTTAATAAACGCTCTTCAGAATGGAGCGTCTCCTGGGCAAGAAGTCTGTGTCAGAGGTCTGCTCAGGCTGGAAATTCTGGTTCNGTGTTGGGAGACCTCCCTCCTGAATCGCCACCCCCCCCGCCCCCCCCCAAGCTGGGACTCTGTATTTGAAGCTCTGTGGGCCTGTATTTTTACACCAGTGCTCATCACACTTGTGTTGCCATTTCAAGCATATTCATGAACCCCATGCATTGGGGAGCTGTTATGGGGCTCTGAGCTGTCTCAGACAGTCTGCACTATGCTGGATCTGGCACTGAGGTGAGGGGTGTGAAAGAGAAGGGATCAGATGCTGGTGCACTTGACTGGGGTGCCTAGACGGGCTCTGATGGTCTGTGCATTAATTTATTGCTGGCTGGCCCTTGAAATTTTCACTCTGGCCAGAGGGGGAAGCACTGCAAGGCTAAAGTATCAAATAAAGAAACGAGTGAAGTAACTGAGGCGGTTTCCCCCCCCCGACGCTGCGGGAGCATGCACTATTCAAATGTAGCGCAGCTCCTGTCTCGTGGGAAAGGAGGAAGTGCAGCTCTCCTGCCAGTAGACAGGGGAGGATTTTACTACCCTGTCCGATGCATGAGCTTGCTGGCAGGAGAGCCGCACTTCCCCCTTTCCCATGAGACGGGAGCTGCGCTACATTTAAATAGTTCATGCTCCCTCGGCGCCAAAGGCTGTTCGTGGGAACAGAGCTTGCAGAAAAAGGCTGTTTGTGGAAAAGGAGCCCGACTGGTTTTGAGCTGGCTCCAATCTCATCTGCCGTCTCCTTCTTGTATTTCTCTTGCTGCAGTCTCCTTTCCAGCATGCCCTACATTGTCCTATTCCGCTTCCTTCCCTGATTTCCAACACCCCCCTCTAAAACTCTGATCTCAAAAGTGCTGCACTGGCCCAAGCCCCATTAAAATGAATGGAGCTTGTGCCTCCTCAGCACTTCAAGGATCAGAACTTGGCTGCCTTATTAAGTGGTACGTCGGCTTCCGTCGCCAAACACAATTTCCGTTTCAGGAATGGTGTGCTCCGTAGAGCTGAGCCTCTCCAATGGGGCTTTAATCTCTCGTCTGGCTTCTTGTAAATCATCCAGACTTTCACGTTCTGTATTGTGGTGTGAAACGTAGAGCCCATGGTGCATTTTTTCCTTGGCCTGCAGACTCTTGATAAAACTGGAAGAACTTCAACTTTAATTTTTACAGATGTATTGTTATTACGTATTTATGTAGCACCAGCAATGTACCTGGTCTTGAACAATCCTTAATAAAAAATAAATTCTGCCCCAAGGGGCTTATAGTCTAGGAGAGACAAGGGACCATTTGCTACGTTGAGAAGTGGCAGGTGCACATGCTTAGCTTAGGTAGAGAGGAGAAGGGGACCCAGTATGAAAGAACACTAGAGGGAGAGCATCAGCAAGCGGCCTAGTGGATGAGGAGCTACAGAAAGCCTGATGGAAGAGGTAGGTTTTCAGGACGGTCTTGAAGGATGGGAAGGGAAGGAGTTCCAGGCATAGGGGGCAGCACTAGAGATGGGGGGAAGCTGGTCCAGTGAGCAGGAGACTCTGGGGCATGTGTGTGTGGGTGGTGGCAGAGGAGCAGCAAAGTTCCTGGGAGGAAATGTAGTAGGAAACAAGTGCAGAAAGAGCCCGTTGGAGGTAACAGGCCATGAAGAGCCTTGAAGGCAAAGACCAGGAACGTTTGCTCAAAGGGAAGGGGGAAAGGGAGCCAGTGGAGGGGAGTAGAGAAGGAGTTGAGCAAAAATAAATTTCTAGCCTTCACAGTAGCAAAGAAAAGCTCAACAACTGCACGGCTTTTTAAAGCCAATCTCAGTTTTATTTATTTAAACTGGTATCCTGCCCTATTTCAAAAGCTCAGTGCAGGTAACAGCATATAAAACAGGAATAAATTAATGAAAGCATACAAACCTCCCAAAGAAACCCAGCCCCTCATGAAACCCTTATCCCCACCCACTAAATGTCTGGCCAAATAAAAAGGTCTTGAAACTCCTCCAGAAGATGCTTGGGTTGTGATAATCCTCCAGGGAAAGGGAGTTCCACAGATGTTGAGCAGTCACTGAGAGCACCTCTCTGGGTGTCCTTAACACACTGATGGTACATGCAAGAGGGTAGTAATAATAATAATAATCCTTTATTGCTTAGCCGGAGGCCATTGCAGAGCTTACAAACTCCCCTAAACAGGGGGGATCATAAAATCCCTTCTAACAGTCATCCATTTTAAAACCATTTAAACGAAAATACAAAATTAAATTAAAATAAAGATAAAACACAACTTAGTCACAAGGCCTCTAGCTAGTGCCTGCGAATCATTAAACATACGCTTACACAGTGTAAGTTGATTCCTTACACAATTTTTCTTTCATTGTACCCACAATACTCAAATACAAGGCTACATCTACAGTTATCGGTGGCGAGCGGTCACCCAATAAATAACGAACGTAGAAGCCCACAGGTCTACCCGGCAACTGGACAATCAAGGGAGCAATCCGTTTTTCCCAAGCTCAACAGAACAAGGGGTAATCCAACAATATATGATTCAAAGTATCTCCTTTCTTTAAAGAGCACTGGCATAATCGCTCAGCAAATAGTACTCCCCTGTATCTACCTACGATCTGAACTGAGGGAAAGGAATTCACTCTTGCCAAAAAGAAAAAGCTTCTGGACCTTTGGGACAAACTACCGTCCCGGTAGGACATAGGGGACCGCTCTCCATTGGCGATCTCAAGATGACATCCCAAGGCCCTACTCTCGCTAATAATGGCTCTTACTTCTTGCCAGGTAATATCTGATAACCTCTCTGCCAATAGCTTACGAGCCCCCTTAAACCCCAATGCTTCACAAACTACAGGACTATAATCAATTTGCCAGATCTTGTTAGCAAGAGGGTACTCCTGGCTGTAGGGTTCTGACGTTTGGCCCTTTTGGGGTTATCAGCACTGGGGCTTTTGGTTGCTTCAGCTGGCTGGTACATGGTGATCTGACTTTGGCTCCGGCTCCACTTCCCACTGATACTTGGGTGCAAATGTTCCCTGTCTTAACCCTTGACCCAAAGGGTTAATCTGCTGGCAAACCTTTGTTCTGACTAGATCATTGTATGGGTGATGCCAAGATGTCAGTCCACCACTTCTGGACAGGAGCCCACTAGACTGGCAAAGTGCTACATATTCCATTGGTCCATGGGTAAAACCTCTTAGTGGCCCATCTAATTTCTGCATCCTGTTCTGTACGGCTCAGTTCTTGACAGAGCCTGCAATCCACATGCCTTTAACGCAGTGTTTTAATTACTATTTCCCCATCAGAGTTCACTGAAATGATAGCTTGCATTGAACGAAAGGCAAAAGACAGACAGCAGAACAAATAGGTAGCAGTTAAGCTGAAGCAAATTCTATGCACTTTAAAGTAACCGAGGCTGCTACTTATAACTAATATATCGCTGGAAACGGCAACCTTCCGTGACAGCTTTATAGAGCCTAGTATTCCGTGAGGGAATTGGAAAGCTAGAGGACAGGGCACACAGTGTGCCAACTGCAACAATAAACCGCTCCTTTATTGCTCTATAAATTGACAGATAATTTTCTCCCCATAAGCAGGCTAAGAAACGGCTCCATCTGGCTGCATACCTAAACCTACAGATTTAAGACTTGCTTCCCCCTGGTGGAAGTAATCCCCCGAAACCATTCCCACCTAACTGTACTCATGTCATTACTGCATTGCATTATGGGAGCATATCCCAGGATGCAATTCGTCAGGCTTTTCTCCCTATGAATTGTGGTTAATTGCAGGTGAGTCTGAAGGAGTTTGGGGTGCTGGGTAAGGGTGGTTAGGGGATTGATTATTTCCTGGAGCAGTTGCCTGAATCACAGAATTGGTAGGGATCTTGGGGTTAATCAAGCTGTGGTTTGGGAGTAGCATGTGGCTCCAAGGCAGGATCGGTTTTGGGTCCCACACTGTTTGAATGGCCCTAGCTTGGTTCACTGCAGTCGAGTCTCAGCAACCAGAACCACAGAGCACTGGCTCCACGTCCAGTCAGGAAGCAGCAGGAGCTCAGGCTGAGAGATGCTTCCGAGTGGCACGAACGTGTGCCATGTGGTTCTTGATCATGCAAAGATTTTTAATATGCATCTCTGGGCGTTGGGAACTTTGCCCAGCCATGCCTGACCTATTTGTCCTGCACTTTAACATGTTCGGTCATCCACCCATCCTCTTAAAACCCTCCAGCAAAGAGAATCCACGGCTGTTCTTGGCAACTTGTCCAATTATTCTTGCATTTAGGAGCTTCTTCCTAATGTCACCAAAAATCTGCCTACTGTCCTTCCTTCCATGCCAACAGGTAACCTCGGTGACATACCTCCACTCCTTATGGAGCATTGTGATGTCCCACCCCTTTTATCACACAAGAACACACGTCCTAGTAACAGCTGCATGAACAAAAAAATGTTAGAGCCTGGGTATCATCAGCAACAATAATGTTAGGCTTTTCCCCTGCATGGTAGATCTTCTGATGTCTACATATTGTTCCTTTACCTAAAGAAGCCTTGAACCCCCCACAAAGCTACCATCAGAATTACTGGTCCTCTACCCCTTTCTCCTTCCGTCACGGAGATGGGTATTACGTATTGGTCACCCAAGGAACTGTTAAGAGGTTTAAAAGGGCCCTTTCAGTGAGGCTCGGCAGTTCTGCTTTGGGGCAGCTGTGCCAAGGGTCCTCGGTTGTTTCCCCTCTGTCTGCCCAAGGCCCTTTCTGTCAGTTGGCTTATAAAATAAGTGGGCATTCACACACATGCTAAGTTTTTAAGGCTACAGTAGGTACCTGTTGGAGACTAAAGTCCCCTTCACCGACGACATGGCGGCGACGGGGAATTTGTTGTGCCCCGATTTTAAAATGGAGGCACAGCGAGGGACTGTGGCAAGGAGGCATTCTAGAATGCCCCTTGCTGTATAGGGTTGCTAGGGCAACTATCCCGGGGGCGCATGCGCAAGAGGGCAGCGCGGGAATTAATGAGCGAACTTCGCCTCTTTTAGGAGGGGCGGGTTCGCTGGTGGCCGGGTCGAAGCGGCATTCCAACGGCTGAGGCAAAGAGTCAGCTCCACCCACCTCCCCTCTAACACTGTGGTTAATTGCTGGTTGCCGTTAGAGGTGCCAAGGAGGAATTTTGGCGGGTAGCCTTCTTAGCAAGGGTCGCTTGTTTTGCCTCCTTAACAGTGCAGAGTAGGTTAAATAGGACTTTATGCGGCATAATTTGGACAGATTTTGGAACTATTCATGTGGTTAAGGATTACAATTGGCAACATGATGGCTAACAAGTTCATCTATAATTGGGCTGTTAAGGTGATTTGTCAGTAATGAAGAATTGGAATGGATTGATAAGGAACTATATGTTTTAATGGAACAGTGAAAATGGGTAAATATTTGTCGCAGTCTGCAGGGGTCCAGTATGCAATGGTAGGATAAATAGGAAGAAATTAGGATATTAAGAGTCCTCTTCTTAAGAGATGGGGAGGTGATACCTAGTGTAATGCGGGGCACAGCCTGCACGGGGGCCATGGCCCTGGGAGGGGTGCCTTAGCAGGGTGAGTAAGTGCATGTCCTGTCTTCGTACCTTGTGGGCACCTTCCTCTCATGCCCAGAGCTGGGCTTGTCCCCCCCCACCCCTTCTCGGACAGTGCTGGGGCGCTGTCGAGGTGGGGAGGCTTATCGTTAGCGGTACTGATGTTGGAAGGCACATCCAGGTCAGTACTAGAGTTAATAAGTTGTGTTAAGTAGCTAGCATACTGGACCCGAATTGCTTGTGCAATTACCCACCGGCCTGATTTGAATATTGGTGAAATAAAGAGTGCGGCCTGTTTCAATCCAAATACTGGCCCTTTGTCTCATTGAGGATGCATAGACAACTGTTAGCGACTATTGCCTGATGCACAGTTTACGTAGTGTATAGTCAATGCTGACCCACTTTTTGGGGTACCTGTTCCTGCTTTAGTCCTGAAGGACTTATTGCCATGGGGGTATTGTGAAGGCTGGTAGTATAAAGCTATGTATCCTGAGTAAGCATTGTGCAATGTATAAGAGGTATAATTTTTGTTGATCTATTTTTGTTACGTGCCTTAATAAAGATTTTTTTTTTTTTTTTTAAAAGACCATAGGTCCAGCAAAGCCTGATGGTTAGGGCATGCAATGTCATGTTAAGGGTGTTCCATAACCTCGAACTGCTGGGGGGTGAAGACCAGAGATCACCTTGTATATACCTTGTTCTGGGGATAGAGGGAGGCTCCAGCTCCTGTTGGGTACAGGATACTGGGCTGGATGGAGCCTTGGTCTGCCCCAGCTGTGGTGTAAGTTTAGGCTAAAATTTGTAGGGGGTCCTCTTGACCCACCCCCGTGAGCCTGGAACTGGGAGGGGTGTAGAAATTTGTGGGGAACGTGTCGCCCCTGCCACTATAATTGGCTGCTCTTGTGTCCGTCACCCTAGAGTCAGGGTAGCAGTTGGTTCTCTGGAATCACCCTGCAAGTGATGGATCCTCTCTCTTGTTTTTCTCCTCTGCTCTCCCATTTCAAGGAGCAGGGTGGATTATGAAGCAGCAGCTGCTAGAGGGGGCTTGAGTGGGTGGACTGGGCGAATGAACAGTTGTTGGAGGGTGGCAGGGTAGGTGGAAATAGCTGAGGGAACAAGTGAGCCTTATGCGCCCGGGGAAGATGGGGTGGGGTGTTGCTTGTTTCAGAAT
Source organism: Sphenodon punctatus (assembly GCA_003113815.1). Taxonomy (NCBI): domain Eukaryota; kingdom Metazoa; phylum Chordata; class Lepidosauria; order Sphenodontia; family Sphenodontidae; genus Sphenodon; species Sphenodon punctatus. Next base: position 409,566 of record QEPC01005747.1, on the reverse strand, counting down.
GAGTCATAGAACAGCGATGTGCTCTCCATGAGTGTGGGACTGGTCGTCTGTATGTCCTTTAGCGGCGGTAGAAAGCAATTGAGTTGCGTGCAGGGGACGACTGCTGACTCTTCTGAATTGTGAAGGCATAGAAGGCTTTACTCGGTTAATTAGAACCCCAGCAGCCAGTGCCATCTGTGGCAGCCTCCCTGGATTAATCTGTTTTGCTAACTTGCCGGCTCTAGCCTTGCAGACCGATAATTCCGCTGGGGCACCTCAGCCCCCACTGCACCTGCCTTTTTGCCTAAATGTGCCCTTCCTTTCCCAGTCTCCCTTTGGGAGACTCCTGCATCCATCCCAAGGAAAGAAAGTAGATGCGAGCTTGCAGGGAATGCTGGATGGTAACAGCTCATCTTCTGGGGCATCGGAGCATTAAAAGAGTAATCGGCTTATAAACCGCCTTTGTGCTTATTGTGATGGGAGTGCCCTGGAGAGAGAGAGAGAGAGCGCTTTAGCTTGGAGCTTCTCGGTAGCTAGGGAATCCACCACAAAGCCTGAGAATTACACCAGGAATGTAGACCTATTCTCTTTCCCCGGCTAACAGAAGTGGTGATTGACATAGGGCATTTTTACACACAGCTTAAAGTTCTGGATTTTTCAATCTTCTGGGTTTACAAGTCCACAAGTACGTTCCGGATGCATTCTTCACACACACACTGCCGTGAGGCAGCCTAAGGTAGCCGCAGCAATAGACGTGAGGGGCTGCCATGGAAACCAAGTGATCACAGCTGCCTGGAGCAAAGCAGTTTACCAGGAAAACTTTTTACACACACAAGTTCTGGGAGAAGTTCTATGCAGAAGTTCAGAGCCAGATGTTTAAGATCTAGGTGAGTGATTTAGACACACAGAAAGTTCAGGATGTAACAGAAAACATGCAGGAGAAACCAGGGCCGGCCCCAGGCATGTGCCACATGTGCTGCCAGCTGGGGCCCCGCACTTGCCTGGCTGGGCAGCAGGCTGAAGCCAGCTTCTCCCCCAGAAAGTGATTCTTCCTCCCCTCCCTGGCTCCAGACCCCATCCCTCACCTGCCTCTGCCTTCTAGTAGTGTGGCAGCGGCAGTAGCAGCAGGGACACTGGATTGGGCTGGGAGATGAGGCTGTTTACAAACAGCTCCTCCCCACGTGCTGATTAGAAGGTTGCTACCTTGTAAAGAAGGTTCTTCGAGATGGCTCCCAACATTCTCACAACTGGGTTGTGCGCGCTCACCCTGTTCAAATAATAGACCACATGATGGTCTTGAGCTCCTCTGGTATAAAAAGAACCCTCCCCCTCTGAATGACAGTTCCTTTCAACCCTTTCTAGAAATATAAGAAAAGAATTCCATGCGGGGCTGGAAGGGTGGGTGTTGTGAGAATGTTCGGAGCCATCTCAAAGAACCTTGTTTGCAAGGTAGCAACCTTCTGTTCTTCTTCGAGTGGCTCCTCACATGATATTTTTACATGGCTCCGCCGGGTGGGGAGTCCGTGGGCGCGCCAGTGCATGGATGGGGCATGCACACAGCTGCACACACATCCCCACTCACCCACCACTCATCCACACCCACATAGTAACCACCATTTCCCCCGGTTGCTCCGTGCGTGGGGATGAGTGGGGGGGTGAGTGGGGATGCATGTTAGGCGAGCGCGCACGCACCCCCACTCACCATGGGCGCGTGCACCACGTCATTCACATGGGGTTCCCCCACCCATGAACACACAGAAATCTGCGTGTTTATGGCTGGGAGGAGAGACCCGTGTAAAAAGGGCCACATTCTCACAACTGTCTTACTTATACTATCTTAGGTAGGAATTTAGGATGTAAAGCAATATCTATTCTGTCTTGGAAAATAAATCTGCAAATATGGTTCTGAGATTATTATGGCTGCTATTTCACTAACTCTTCTTAATGAAGTTATTGCTAACAGGAATACTGTCTTTAAACCCGCACCCCATAACCAGTTCATTTGCACCCCCATATAATCAATTCATGCTGCCCCGTGGGCACAAATTAAATGGTTATGGGTGGGGGCAGCATGAATAGATTATATGGGGGCGGGGGCAGAAATGAACTGGTTATGGGGTGGGGGCAGCATGAACTGATTATGGGGGCACAACTGAACTGGTTATATGTCTCTTTTCATGGCATAATGCGCTTAATAAGCTAGCTGCATTTTGGGTGTCTTGTGTGTGTGCTAGCAGCACCTCAGGACTGGTCACACCGCATGCGTGCACAAGGCACAGGCGGCACTGGCAGCAAGAAGCAACAGGCCCTGGAGGTCAGACTGGCTAAGCTCACCCCCTGGTCCCTCCTCCAGTAAGGCAGTGGACGCAGTCAGTCTCTCTGTGCCTGTGCCACTGCCCGCTTGGCTGCCGCTGCAGTGGAACCACTCCTGGGGAGTGGTGGTAGACACTCGGCTGGGGAGGGGGGGAAGCATTAGGAGGCCATGCTCCTCCATGGTTGCTCGGAGGGGTGGAGAATGGGAATCCTTCCTGTCCAGAGGGAGTAAGTTTTATGTAAATGTATACTTTTGCATTATTAGGTGGTGCCTAATTATGCAAATTAGGCCCCACACCAAGACTTCGCACATGGCCTCACAAACCCTGGGGCCAGCCCTGGGAGAAATGTGTGTGTAAAAACACCCATAGAGTCACAAGGCTGGAAGGGTTTCAAGGGTCATCTAGTCCAGCCCCCTGTACCACCCACACCCCAATCATCAGCACAGATAAATCCCACCAATATCTACAAGTAGAGACAGAGCACACCAATGCCTGAAATAACATTCTGGGGGCCTGGGTACAAATGATACTGGGGCCACCTATATCCCTGCACCCCTCTTCACTTTTCTTCCTAGAGCAAGAATAGGGAATCCTCCCAGGGGCCCCTTTTGAAAATGTGTACACGCTCCGAGGGCAGGAGCTGTAAAGGTTTGGGGGCAGGATGCGTAAAGGGTGTGCTCGGGAAAGGGAGGGCCAGATCATGGATCTGTCCCCCATCCTTGTGGGCATGCCCTAGCCTCTGCTCCCTTCCCCTGAGCTTAGTCTTTCAGTGCTTGAGGGTAGGAGCTAGATTCGGGAGCAAATTCAGAAACTGGCAGGGGACCATAACAAATTACTCGAGTGCTGCATTTGGTGCCTGGGCCTGAGGTTCCGAAACCCTGTCCTAGAGTCTCTGCCTCCCAGTCTTCTGTTACCCACAATACCCTCTGTGATGCCACGGCTGAGACCCAGGCCCCACTCTCCGTTTCTAGCCACCTGGTGTAGCAGAGCAGCCATGCACATGCAATGGCCCCATCACCTGCACCTTGGGAGCCTTGCGAGCAAGTCCTGTCTCTGGCATCTCAACTGAGTGTTGTTAAGACTTCTGCAAACGGGCCCTACAGGCCTGTGCATTAATCTTCCACTAACCTCTGGGATTAAAATGGGGCCAAGAGTCTCTCACTAGCAGTTTGCCTGGTGAGTCAGAGGAAGCTCTATTTTTATTTGATACCTTCTCTTTGAAATCATAAGCGTGTCTATGATTTCATTTGATTTGAATAAGTTTATTGCGATAGCTAAATGCCAATGCAAAAGTGCAAAATCCATGAATATAATAAGTACAAGAATAAATATATTAATGGGTAAGATCAAATTTAAAAGGATGTGATAAATAGCACATTAAAATAATACAAAATATCCAAATTAAAGGGTAACCAAAAGGAATCAAGTTAATGCCTTATCTCTTGCAAAGCAATCAAATATAGGCACTTGGGTCCCAATATTAAAGCACCTCTAGATGTCTTAGCTTTTCCGCGTCGCTCAGAATCAGACAACGGCCCCTGAAAATAAAACAACCTAAGAAAAATATTTAAGCTATAACATCATTACCAGATACTGTCTTGACTTCCTCAGTTTAATAGCTACAGCATGAAATTTAGCAACATTTGAGGTTATATAATCTGAATCATTCAAAACACACACCAGGGCCTCCTGCTGGTTGCATGGTTTCATATTAACAATTATATGCTCTAGAAATTTGGACCGTATATTGGAGTAGAGTTGACAATCCAATGGAACGTGGGGGAGTGATTTCACTACCTTCTGTTGGCAATGAGGGCACAATCTTAAATCACATGTAACCAGCTAAGTATTCAGGAGGCAGCGGGGTCTAGTGCACGAGTCACAAATAGCATATGTTTCTCATGAAGCCACAACAGCTCCACAAACACATGCAAAGTATTAAGGGGTGCGCACCCTAGAACCAGCAAGGAAAAGGTTAAAATGCATTTGGTGCGCCAAGGCTCTTGGCAGAAGGGGATGCCGGGGTTGGGGGAAGCCCTGAGCTGTTGCTGCTGCTGCCGAGGGGTGCGGAATAGTGCATCTTGGTTAGGGTTTCTTAAAGCAATGGTTCTCAATCTGGGGAGCATGGAAAATAGCCTGGGGATGTGCGAGGACCACCACCTCCGGCAAACATCTAGGTCCATGTACACGGAGCTGGGAGAATTTCCAAAATAATGGGGTGGCAAGTGCTGCAGAGATAGGGGAAGCAACAGGAGAGTGGTGGATATGTGTGCGGTGGGGAGAGGGGTCTTAACTACCACAGAGAAGAGGAAGGGGAACATGGTTTTAAAGTTTGAGAACTCTTAAAAAAGATAGTTGTACTAAAAAAAAATAAAACTTGAACAAAATATTTTTTGTTTTAAATTCTCTTCTGCTGCTTTGTTCCCTTAAAACAGATTCTATCTGTTTGGCTTAACTTTCAGAATAAAGTTGTGGTTTGCAATATATCTTGAATTAAAAGTGGCTCATGACCACAGAAAGGCTGGAGATTACTGATCTAGTGGGTAGGAAACGTATGGGAGTTGAGGAGCCCTAGCTTAGCTGCGGACCTATTTTGTAACTTAGAGAAACTCTTTGTGCCTCTCTTTCCACTACTCCCCTCTTGTTCGCTTGCGCTGGGAGCTCCTAAGTGCACCATAGCCCCTTCAGAGCTCGCCTCTTCCCAAAATGTGTCCCTAGCGACTCATTGCTATGGCCCTCGGCACAGCAGGCTCCTGAACTTGGGTGTCTGGGTGCTACAGTCAGACTTCACTGTAACAAATATTGCTTATACCAAACCTCCATTTATAACCATCCAGGAGTCAAGAACATCTTTCTGTTTAAAACCTACTCTGGCAGGATTGATGCTGATCTAATAAATCCTCTGAGGGGGCCTGCCCAGGGCTCAGCCAGTCATTTTTGCATTGAGTATCAAGATGGGAATGGCATACATTGCAAAAAAACGCAAAAAGAAATAGAAACCATCTATGCTAGCTTCTTTTTTCTTTAGAGGCGATGTAATCACAGCACTGTATTCAGCACGCAAGGGTATATTGCTTATTTATTTATTTATTTATTTTATTTTTATTGCAAAAATTTCTTATCCCGCCCCCTCCTGCCAAGGCAGCTCGGGGCAGCGTACAGTCCAAAAGCATAAAACGTACACATAACCTAAAACAAATAACAATAAAACCATCAACTTCCCCCCATACTCTGTCCCATCCCTCCCCGTCTCTCTCACCAAATGCCTGGTGGAACAGCCAAGTCTTACACTGACACGTGAAGGAGGGAAGGTCCTGGGCCAAACAAACCTCTGCCGAGAGGGAGTCCCACAACCGAGACGCGGCGACCAAGAATGCCCTCTCCACTGTGGCCCCCCGCCGAAAACGGGGGATCTCCAAAAGGATGCCCCCGGCCAACTGCAACGGCCGTTCCAGAGCGTGAGGCGGTCCTGCAGGTAGGTGGGGCCCAGGCCGTGTAGGGCTTTAAAGGTCAACACCTTGAATCGGGCCTTGTAGGCAACAGGCAGCCAGTGCAGACAATGGAGCACCGGTGTTATGTGCTCTCGGCAGCCCATACCCATCAGGAGACGGTCCGTCGCATTCTGCACCAGCTGCAGCCTCCGGACCGTCACCTTGGGTAGCCCCACGTAGAGTGCGTTACAGTAATCAAGCCTCAAGGTGATGAAGGCGTGGATGATGGTGACAAGGTCACAGTCTGAGATGTAAGGCTGTAACCGTCGCACCAGATGTAATTTGGCAAATGCATTCCTTGCCACAGCTGCCACCTGGGCATTTAGATGGAGCTGTGAATTGAGGAACACCCCCAGATTGCAAACTTGAGGAGCTAAGACAGGGTGCACCTCATCAACGATGGGGGCCTTCACTTCCTCAGCCCTCCCCACCAGCATCACCTCTGTCTTGTCAGGCTTCATCTTCAGGCGGCTCGCTCTCCTCCAGTCTCCCACTGCTGTCAGACATCGGGTAAGCAACAAGACTGCGGGGCCTGAGTCTTCTGAAAACAAGAGGTAGAACTGAGTGTCATTGGCATATTGATGACAACACACACGTCAAACCCTCTCACGACCTCACCCAAAGGCTGCATATACACGGGCAGAAGGGGCAGGGGGACAGAATAGAACCTTGCGGGACACACATGTGAGATCCCGGGGAGCAGTTCTACAGTCAACCAAGACCATGTGGTGAGTCGTACTGGTCAGGAATGAGCGGAACCATTCGAGAACGATCCCGCCCACCCTGGCACGATCCCGCAGCAGAGTCACCAACAGCTCATGGTCCGCGTCATCAAAAGCAGCTGACGAATCTAACAAGTCCAGAAGGGTCGACTGTCCCTGGTCTAAAGCACGGCGCAGGTCGTCGAGCAAGGCCACAGGTGCGGTCTCGGTGCCATATCCCGAACGAAAGCCAGGCTGCAAGGGGTCTAGGAAACTGACCCGGTCAAGATGGTCCTGGAGCTGCTGGGTCACCACCCGCTCAGTAACCTTGCCTAAAAAGGGAAGGCTAGAGACAGGCCGGTAGCTGGCAAGGGCATCGGCATCAAGCAATGGCTTTTTTAGCAAAGGTCACATCACAGCCTCCTTAAGAGACTCTGGGACCCTGCCCTCCTCAAGGGAGGTGTTGACCACCTGTGCCAGCACCAACTCCAACTTTTCCCTGGCGGCCTTAACCAGCCAGGACAAGCAAGGATCTAATTCACATGTTGTGGCCCTAGCAGCCCCCAGGACATCCCTTGCATCGGCAGGAGTCACCGACTGAAATTGATCCCACAAAACAGGACAAGCAGGGGCATTCATAACCTCTGGTTTCTCAACTGTGGCGGCAAAGTCATGATGAATGCAAGTGATTTTTGTCCATGAAAAAATCAATAAATCTAGCGCAGTGGGCCCAGGAAACCTCCACTTCCAGGTGGAGGGTGGTTGGACTGATCATCCCCTTCACCACCCAGAAGAGCTCCGCTGGGTGAGATTTTGAGGAAGCTATGATGGCAGCAGAGAACTTCTTCTTTGCCACCTGTATAGACACTGCATAGGCTTTCAAACTGCTCTATGCCACACCAGTCAGTAGCAGAAGAGGCCTGGCCACCGGCAGTGGAGCCAGCTCCACTGCTGGGCAGCCAGACCTTCTCTTCCTCTTCTTTCTTCTTTTACAGGTCCCAGCTCTGGAGCTTCTTGAAAATGCTGCTGTACTGGCAGCGGCACAGTGCACATGTACAAAATGGCCACCGAGGCCATTCTGCGCATGTGCAGCCGTAATCCAAAATGGCGCCAGCGGTGTTGGTGTCATTTTGGAAGAGGACAACTGGTTTGTGCATGCATGGGGAGCCACGCCCTTTAAGTTGTGGAAGGGTAAACCATTGTTAAATATTAGCAATGAAGGGCTTGAGTAGGGTCAGCTGGGCTGGACGTGGCTGAGCCAGCCCAAGTCTAGAGGTGGGTGGAGTTCAGAAGGAAAGATGGCTGTGGCAGAGGCACGAGTCAGGGAGGGCTCTGCCTCTAAGCTGGCTGCAGGAGGGGCTGTCTTGACCAGCAGAGCCTGGGGAAAGGTTCTACTTGTGGGCTACGGGGTGGGGGGGGGAGTGATCGGGCCGGGGGGGGGTGTTGAAATCTGTCCGGAGGGACTGTGCCCAGCCAGCAGGAGATTAAAAGAGAGGTGCCCTTGTTTGTGGAATTGTAGTGAATAAAGACTTGGCAAAGATCCCGCGTGGACCTGAGTCTTTGGGGCTGGAGCCTGCAAGTGCTTACCCCAGAACCCAGTGCCCTGTTAAAATAATATCCTGGCATTTCCTTTTGTTTTATAGTCTTCCTGCCATGACGCTCCTTTGAAGGAACGATTAGCGTTCAGCATTTTATCTCCCCGATAATTTCCCTCTATGAGAGGAGTTGCTCTTATTTCAGAGCTGTTTAAGAATTATTGTAATACAATAGCTGTATTTAATGGAGGTGGCAGGCCCATAATTAGCAATTTCCCAATGTGGCAATAGTCATAAAGAGTCGGAATGAGGAGGAGCATATCAAACACTGAAGGCATATGCGGGAGCAGTCTCAGAGATGGGTTTTTTTCTTGATAGAGCAGCACTGCTTCAGCTTTGCCTTACCGCAACAAGGTGATGTTAGAAAAAGGAGTGCATGTCGGCTTGCTAGGGACAGTGCAAACAAGAGCATTGGATTGGCCAAATATTTAACGGGCGTAGCTGGCTGGCACAACTGGTGCATGGCTTTTAAACCCACTCCCTGGCAGCACAGTACTTGGTTCGTTTCACAGCGACTGCATGTTTTTGTTCTGAAAACAATCAAGCAAAGGAGCAGGTAAATTCAATAGGGAGGACTTGCTGTATCAGTGCTGCTTCGAGTAACCTAATCCTGTGTGGGTGAATTGCTAGACAGCGGTTGGGAACCTTTCCCGTCTAGGGACTGCCTTGAAAAATTATTATTTATTAAGATGTCTATGCCTCCCTTTCCTAAGGCTCAAGGTGACTCACAACTGTACAGATATTAAAACACCCTTTAAAACCTCAACCCTCCAAACAACCCCCACAAAACCCACCCGATGCCTCCGCCAATTCCCTATATCCAATGTCCTCTCACAACCCTACCCCAAAAACCAAACCACCCAACAAAACACACTGCTGTCCACACCTGCCAAATGCTTTTCCAAATAGAAAAGTCTTGCACCGCCTCCAAAAGATTCCTGGGCTCAGCTGAACCTCATGGGGAAGAGAGTTGCGTAACACTGGAACAGCGACCGAGAACACCTCCCTGTGAGCTCTTGTTGTACGGACAGTATCCACAGGAAGGCGCGCTCAGCCAATTGCAATGGGGCATGGAAGGACAGGCCATTTCTCCGGTAAGTGGGGCCCCAATGATTCCAAGCTTTGTAGGGCCCATAGAAGTTGGGGGAGAAGGGTGTTTAAAGGGTGTACTCGGGAAGTGGTGTCTTCAGATCATGGATTTATCCCTTATCTTTGTGTGCGTATCTTCATTTCTGCTCCCTTTCCTGGAGCTCGTTCTTTTAGTGATTTGGGGGCCAGATCCAGGAACTAGAAAGGGGCCAAATAAAAAGTAGTGATGGGCCACATTTGGTGGGCATGGTGGGCATTAGGTTTCCCACCCTTTTTTCTCTCTTAAAAATATTTTTAAAAACCCATATAAAACATAAAAAGACGATAATTACCAATCAAAACTTCTCAACAGTGATTTAACATTTAACACATCAGAAGGTCGGCAAACATCAAGTCATACTACCCCATCCTAATCCAAATTCAGCTCTACCCCTCCCCCTTTGATAACTTTAATACAGGGAACCCAAGTGGATACAAAAATTAAAGTTTTTTTCCATAGAAAATGTAAATCACAATCTCTGTAATAAATCCTGCTCTGTGGGGTCTTTGGGATCTTTCCATTTGGAAGCTATACAATGAATTCCTGCCAAAAATATTTGGGGACATGATTGTCGTTTGTTGATAAGACTCCATTCATGGGATTCTAGGAAATAATCCCAGAAGAGCTATTTTAGCCCTAAAAGGGAGTACTAAATTAATAGCCTTATTTATATAGTTTCAAATCTGTCTCCAGAAAAGTTGTATGACTGGGTAGCCCCACCAACAATGGAAATAGGAACCACTTTCCCCACATTGTCTCCAACAAAGATCTTCCTTTGCTATTTTCACTTGAACCAGTCTTTGGGGAGTCAGATAATATCGCATCACTAGTTCCCCACCCTTGTGCTAGACTTTAGATCTAGAATTCTGGATCCATCAGGACAAGCTGAAAACCTAGAGCCCCTAAACAACCTGACTGCATAGTTTTAGATAAGGTTCCAGTCCATCAGTATGCGATTGGGCAATAGTGTTGATTCCATAGGTAAAGTTGCATTACATATTCTGTTAAACTTAATTTTAACACACTTTAGGTTTCGATCTGATCATATGGTTGGGAATCGTGACTATAGTGTTGGAGACTGGATCCTCCCCGCTCCTCATAGCTGTGGAATTGTTCTGGCCAAGTAGCTTCCACAAAAAATTCAATAAAAACGTCTCTCTCTAAAATGTGACTGCAGCCTGTTGTTTTGGAGTCTGTCTTCATGGCACAAGATGTGATTTTTAAACTCTGTGCTAAATTTAGACTAAACACACGCTACGTAGAAAACTACTGAGCTTTACAGAGAGTAAAATAAGTTTTTTAAATGAATTCCCCATCCTAGGAGTCAGCAGTTGAAGATAAACATGGAGTAGTCAGAGGTGGAAAACTATACATATGAAATACTTGGCATTTATAGTTACTGGAAGGGGCAGGGTGGAGGAGCAGAGAAAGCAGGTCTCGTCGAAGGCTCTGCCAGACCTCCCAAGGTTCCACTCTGTCTCATACCCTCTGCTTTTTCCCATCCTGCTTCAGGATTGCCCGACCCCTCCTAACAGGTTTCCACAGTCTGCAGGGCATGGGGAAAATCTCCAGCTTTCCCCATGTTAGGCGCAGTACCTGAGTTCTCAGAAACGCTGGACTTGACCCTGGGAAACCAGGGTTTGAATCCTACTCTTGCCATGAACTCACTGGGTGGTCTTGAGCAAGTCTGTCAGCCCAGAGGGGTGTGTGGCTGAGTGGTGGGCGGGGGGGAAGGTGCTGGATGTGGACCCAGGAAGCCAGGTTTCAGATCCTGCCCTAGCCATGATGAACTCACTCGGTGGCCTCGGGCAAGTCACAACCTCTCAGCCTCAGTTCCCCATCTGTAAAATGGGAATAAGTGTGTGTCTGTCTCTCTCTGTGGTCCCCTCACCTTTGTCCATCTTAGATTGTAAGCCTACTGGGCAGGGACTTTTCTTCAAAAAATCTTTGACTGTATAGTGCTGCATACTCCTAGTAGTAGTATAGCCTAGTGGAGAATGTTGGACTTGGAGCACAGGGAAATTAGCAGCTAGAAATTTAGCGAAGATGTGGGCGGGCTTGGGGAAAGGGCTGGCTAGGGTCAGGGTGCTGATTGGGGGTGGCAGGTTTTACGGTGAGTTTGGAACCGCAATGCAAGGCTAGAACAGAGGAGCAAGGGATTGGCTGAAGGAACTGGAGCTATGAGAACTGGCTGGGTAACAGAGACAGTTGGAAAGATATGGGAAGCTGGTTTAACAACCACATCTGTGTTAGGGAAGCCTTCGTACATTGCAGGGGAAAGCTGGAGTGCTGGGGAGAACAGGGAGCTTTCTGCGTGGAATGTTGGGAGTCGGGTTTTATTGAAAAGAGATTTCCAACAAAGGCAACTCCAAACCCAAAACTTAGCCTTAAAGTTGAGATTTCGGCCCATGGTTCCAGAAATAGCACTGTTTCCCACGTCTCTATTCTAAAGAAACCAGCATTGTAAGACCAAGTTCCAACAAACAGATACTTCAAAGTAAATGAGCCATACTACACATTTCCTTTGGAAGCATTCGCACAAACGGAGCACTACTTTGAAGTAATTGAGAAGTAGGAAGAGAAGTCGGACTGCCAAAAAATCAGAAGTACATACTCTTCAATTTTTACTTGGAAGTAACTATTGCATGAGCAAATTGACAATGGCGTAACTCTGTTGCTCTATATCTGTCTGCCTGTACTTTGACTGCTAGGCGGAGATTGAAGAGTAACTACTTCATTAGCATTCACACTGTAACCAAAGCAAAGTAGTTACTTCAAAGTAATATAACTGCAGTAGGTACATTGATTTACTGCTGTTTGTTGGAATGGGGTCTTTCTGAAAGCTGTAACACGCAATGCCCAGGATACCAAACAGGTCCTGTTTGAAGGAAGATGCAAAGAAGAACTTGCTTTTGGAAAATAAAATTCCTTTTGAAAGCAACCACTCTAGAGTAAAGCAGCTAGGGGAAGAGGATATGGAACAGAGAAAGTAGCTGTCGTTCTTTCCGAGAACTTGGTATTTTAGTGCACTATTAATAATTCAGAGTTGTTTGCTCACTAGGTGGAACATAAATGAGAAAGCAGCTGTGGAACTGGATGAGGGTTATCAGAGAAAGCTGTTTGTGTAGGGGATGCGGGATGATTTTCTCCCTCAGAAGTGTGTCATGGAACCAAGCGGCTTGGTATGGAGGGCATGTGTGGGGAGGGGCTGGCAGAGGCCCCAGATGTTCTAGATAGCCTGCAGCCTACTCTTCCCCTCTAAATGTGAGCTGTTCAGAGTTTTGTTGTGAAACTCCGAAGTGTCTTTTTGAGCTATGCTAGTCATGCAGATAGCCTCTTGGAAAAACTCCCAATCTCATTCCCCAGTGCACAAAAAAAATCCTGATACGGAGGTGATAAATGCTGGTAGTTAATGGAAGCTTTCCATGAATAACAGTGTTCTCAAAGGGATCCCTTGTTCATTGAGTCTATATCAGTCTTCGTTTCCAGTGCCCCTGATTTACAACCTTCCTTTACACTCTGCTGTTCCTAACTCCCTCTTTGTCAGTGTCTTTCTATTGGAGACATACAAAATTGAGTGTTGGGAGGGGCGCAATGCGCATGCGCCAAAATCCCGCTCCTCCCGGCGAGCCTGACAAAGCGCGCCAAACTTTAAACAACCTTAAAACAAAATTTAAATTTTAAAAACCATAAGGATCAGCTTGCTAACCCTCTGGGGCATGGGCCCTGCAAAAAAAATGGCAGAAAAAGGGCCGTTGATAAGATACTATCAGAAGAAACAAATGGCTGAATCAGCACAGGAAAACATGGTCAGTGCTAAAATGGCGGCTGCGGTTCAGCCCTTTGCCCCTGGGGAACCTGAAGGGGAACAAGCCAGCATAGCTACTATCCTGGCTGAAATTAAGGCAGCAAGGACTGAAGCCCCAAAAGACAAACATGAACTAATTGAAAAAATTAACAGAGTAAAAACTACGTTGGAAGAGGGAAACAAAAAACTAGAAAATATGGGCAAACGCATAGAAATCGCTGGAGAACGCATTTCAGGATTAGAGGATCAAACCCTAAATGCAGACAACGAAATAGCAAAGTTTAAAGAATCTATGATCTTTCTACGTTCTAAATATGAAGACCTAGAAAACCGATCCAGGCGCAGCAACCTACGCATAATGGGGGTAAAAGAGGGCGCAGAGTCAGGAGGGATGCAGGAGATGCTCAATCAAATTTGTACCTTCCAGAACAACAGCACCTCCATAATTTAGAGATTGAGATAGCCTGCAGATCCCAGAGAGCCAAGCCAAAAGAAACTGACCCCGCCCCCCGAGCTATCATTGTCAGATTTTTAAAATGTAAAAACAAAGAAACCTTGCTGGCCTTAGCGAGGAAAAAAAATCAAAACTTGGAGTACCAGGGCAATAAACTTAAGTTACAACCAGACTATGCACCTGAAACCAAGAAAAGACAAAGCGCCTGGTCAAAATACTTGTCGGCGCACCCAATGAGACACGGAGGCATTGCTTGGTTAAATTGCTGGCCGCATTCTTTATTCTTAATAACCAGAGAGGCCGGTGGGTAAATTGCCCGGCAATTCCGGGTCCAGTATGCTAGCTAATGAATTACCTTATTAACTTGGTCACTGGCGTGGATGCCAGCGTCAGTGCTGTTTCAAAACAGTTCCCCCTTCGACAACACAAAGGCTCTGGCCGAAAACCGGGGGAACAAGCCCGTCTGGGCACGAGCCAGAAGGTAAGTAGCTTCCCAGTCCGGTGGACAGCGCATGCCCTTTCCGGCCTTCAAAAAGCACTCCTCCTAGGGTCATGACCCCAGCGTCTGCTGTGCCACGCATCACGCTGGGTATCACCTCCACATCTCTTAAGGAGATGTCTCATCCTACCCTACTTATTCCTATTTACCTACAATCGCAAACTGGACCCCTGCAGAATGCGACATTTTTATATTCATTCTCATCACATTAGTCATTCCAATTATCCAAATCTTAATCATGTTACTGATTTCAAATTATTACCTATCCGTCATTTACATTATTTACAGCCAATTGGATTATCGAATTATGACCAAACCGAATTATAAAAACAACTTATTTAAACTACTCAGCACTGTCCAGGAGGCAAACCCTGCGATCCCATAATTGGGCTAATCGCCAAAATTCCTCCCTGGCCCCTCTATCGGCAACCAGTCTTTCGACCACAGTACTAGAGGGTGGTTGGGTGGGGCTGACTCTTTCTCCGTGTCTGGCTGAATGCCGGCTCAAACCGCCCTCGTGATCCCTCCCAGCCTAAAGTGGGAGGGGTCACGTCTCCAGCACCTGCAATGCAGTGCTCCTCTGCCCGGCAACAGGGGCGTGGAGCTGGTGAGCGTTCTAGAACGCTCCCAGCTGCGGCTTCAGTACTCTCTACCCCTTATCGCCTCCGTGCTCTTTTCCCCTAAGGGGGGGTGGCTCGACAATTACCCCGTCGCCGCCATTTGGCGGCGAAGGGGACTTCTCTGAATTAACTGACCGAGATCTAAAGCCCCAACTGTGACATCCAGCTAAAATGGCCTTACTGGTTAAGGAACGAAGGAAGATCTTCGAAGACACCATGGATTTAGAAATATTTTTACAAACCCACTCAACAGAAACCTGACTAATATTAAAATAAAACACAGTAGGAGCCAGGAGGGGAATTTCAGGACACAACTTCTTCAAGCCAAGTTAACCTAAACATCATTCTTCCCCACCGGGCACCCACAAATTCATTTTCAGATAAGTTCCACACTGTGGTTACTTTGTCCTTTTTTTGTCTGCTTATCTACTTATACTGCATTTTGGTTGTGATCACAATTTAAAAACTACATCTCTTTAGGTTGATACGCTTAAAAATGCGCTCAAAAGTAAATACTGACAGGTCATAGTGGAGATTGTGTATACAACGATTCAGAGAAATCCAGGAGGGAGGGGGGAGGAAACACCAAAAACAATGACAACCCCCACAAATGATTTCAGTCGCGCTGAAAAAATGAGAACATATTGTTCCAATGGGCATGAGATGCCAGTTCTGCTATTTATGTGAATGTTGAAGTTGTTATGTTGTGCCAAGCATTTTCTAACGCCGTACTATGTATTCTGTAACTCAAGATTGAGAGATTTCCATATCACAAAAAAGAACCAAATCATCCAGTCAGAGGTTTGCATAGGGCCAAATAAACCAAACACAGATAACCCCCAGCTACCTTCATGAGAGCAGCAGCTGGAAACAATTCCTTCTTGAGATTTCTAACCTTAAATGTCAAGGGCCTCAACCACCCTATAAAATGAAAAAAGGTGACAAATTTCCTACTAGATCAGGCAATTGGGGATTTTTTTCATTCAGGAATCACATCTGTTACAAAAAGACCTTCAGAGATTTAAAAGCAGACATATACAAGACATCTATGCCTCTTGTGGGAGAAAAAAATAATCAGGTTTTTCAGCATCAGTAAACTTCAGACTATCCCAATTAAAGAAAGACAACGAAGGCAGGTTCCTTTTACTGACGGGAATGCTAACCTCCCAAAAGGTGACCCTGGTCAGTCTATATGCCCCAAATACAAACACCCACCAATTCTTCCAAAAATATATTCCCTTCATTACTCAAAACATGATGGGCCTGTTAATCACGCAGGGAGATTTTAACTCCCCGCTGTCAGTTCTAGATCACTCCGCACACTCCCTCCTTAAAAACACTCATAAAAACATAGTCTCAGTGATTACCCAGCACGACCTGATAGACACCTGGCGATTTCTAAATCCATCTACCAGGAGTTACACCTTTCACTCTAGTGTACACAACACATACTCTAATTTCTAAATTTGCTTGGGTGGCTCCTGAACAAACAGCCGGGCAAACCTGGTAACTTGATAGAGGTCTTCTCAAGTGTGAATGGATAAAGGAACAAATAGCAACAGACCTAAAAGAGTATTTTGACCTAAATATGGGCTCAGTCTCCTTCCCACAAACCTTATGGGAAGTAGCAAAACCAGTATTAAGGGGCAAATTTATAGCTATTAAGGCTGCAATAAATAAAAAGAGAAGGGAATGAAATGAAGAACTTTATGCGCAGTTGCAGCAACTGGAAATCGAAAATAGGAGATTCCCCAACAAAAAGACAAATTGAAATCCAAAAAATAAAGAGTGAAATAAACACAACTGACACACAAAAAATCACCCAACAATTGAGAGAGATTAAAAGCTTTTATTTTCAAAATTGCAGTAAACCAGGGAAAGTCCTAGCACGGATGACAAAAAAAAATGAAAAAAATCCTTTATCCCAACGATAAAACTTCCAAACGGTAATACAAGAACCAAACTGGAAGAAATACAGGATGCTTTTGTAGACTTTTACCAGAAGCTCTCTACGACATCCAGTCCAGACCTGCAATGATAAAGGAATTTATTAATAAATATGAAATCCCAAAATTCAATCGAGATCAGGTTAGTTTTCTCAGTGGCCCCCTATCCATTGAAGAGATCAAACTAACAACAAAACAACTCATCAAAAACAAAGCATGTGGCCCCGATGGCCTACCAGCAGAATTCTACCAAACTTTCAGCAATATCATCTCCCTCCACTTGACAAACACTTTTAACAATATTATAGAATCACAGAAAATTCCCCCCACATTTTATGAGGCAGTAATTGCCCGAATACCAAAACAGGGTAGAAACCATGATGAATGCAGCAACTACCGACCAATATCCCTGCTGAACATTGATTACAAAATCTTTGCAAAAACTCTGGCAAACAGACTGATAGAAATCATTGGTGAAGTGATACACACTGATCAGACAGGTTTCATTCCAAACAGGCTAGGAATAGACAATTTCAGAAAAACTCATTTTCGTAGCACAAATGACAAATGTCCCAACACTAATACTGTCGGCCGATGCTGAGAAGGCCTCTGATCGTTCTGAACCGGAATGTTTATACCTTATTACGGAAAAAATGGGAATAAAAGGGAATTTTTAACGTGCAACCAAGGCCTTAAACTTAAATCCAAATTCTCGATTACTAATAAATGGTAACCTATCCAAACCCTTTTATCTAACCAGAGGCACAAGACAGGGTTGCCCCCTGTCTCCTCTGCTCTTTAACATAACCCTGGAATTATTGGCATGTGCCATACGACAAGAACAAGAAATATCAGGAATACAAATAGGCCTCACTCACTACAAAATCTCCCTATTTGCGGACGATATGCTCGTCTACTTAACGCAACTGCAGAAGACTGTTTCAAAGATCCTCCTTCTAATAGAACAATTTCATAAAATATCAGGATACAAAATCAATTATCAAAAATCCCAGGCACTAATAATAACAAAAAACAAAGAAGACAGATTGGCCATTGAAAAGCAAGTACCATTCACAATAATGAATTCCCAGTTTAAATATCTAGGAGTGAATATTACCAGAGATCACGAAAAGCTCTTTAAAGCAAACTTCCCTGGCATACTCAACCAGACTCGCGCAGAAGCGGTGACCTGGTGACATCTCAAAACCTCATGGTTAGGTAACGTTAACCTATTTAAAATGATCGCACTTCCAAAAATACTATACAAAGCAATGGCCCTTCCAATACACTTACCCAAATCCTTCATTAAACAGTGCCAGCGCAATCTCTTAGAAACAATTTGGAAAGGGAAAAAACACAGTATCGGCAAAACCATTTTATCCAGAAGAAAAGACAGAGGCGGGCTCAACATGCCAGATAAAGCAGCTTCCCTTAAGGCACTCAAATACTGGTTCCTCCCTCTGCCAATACCGGCTGGGTAGAAATAGACCATTATTAGCATTGTCTAACTTTCAGGAATTACCAACCAACTGAACAATACCCAATGCCAGTAAATTATACACCCACCTCTTTGCCCACACAGCCATTCAACACTGGCACCAAACCTTAAAACTTATGAAAGTATCCCAGACTGCCTCTCCATTCTCCCCCCTAAATACTCAAGAATCAACCCAAAACAGAATAGTCACTGATCTCGGTAAAATACTTACCAAATGTAACATTAAGAGAGCGGAACAATTATTCCAAAGAGAAAAATTCATCTCAATCCAAGAACTAGAGGGCAAAACAAAAACAAAAAAATGTTTTTCAGTATTTGCAACTAAAAAAACCTGTATCAGACAGGGAAAACATCCAGCACTACTACAGACCCACCACTGATATCAAAAGAATTTTATTTAATCATTAATCAAACAAGAGAATGATTTCTATGATTTATGGGGCATTGATTGGGATCGGGACAAATAAGCAAACCCCCTACATCGAAAAGGGGGGAAAAGACCTGGGAAGAAAATTTAATGAAAAACAGATATTGTCCAAGTTCTTTGGAAATTAAAGAACCCCAAATAAAAGTAACATTGAGATACTACGTCACCCCACAACATTTCAAGGCAATGGCCAGTTCCGATCCCTGTCTATTTATTTATTTATTTATTTATTTATTTTATTTTATAGATTTCCCGCCCCTCCTGCCATGCAGCTCGGGGCGGCTTCCAACATTAAAACATACAATAAAATTTTAAAATTCACATAATATTAAAAATATTAAACAGGGCAAAAACCAGTATAAATATAAATAGGTGGGGGAACTAAAACATCCCCCTACCCCTCCCTCCCAAAGGCCTGGGCGAACAGCCAGGTCTTACAACTACGCCGGAATGTTAATAGGCTAGAAGCCAGGCGAGCTTCCTCCGGAAGGGAGTTCCAAAGCCGCGGCCCCACCACCGAGAATGCCCTCTCCATCGTGGCCCCCCGCTTAACACGGGGGACCTCCAGGAAGGCACCCCCGGCGTGATTGTGGTGAACAGGGTACCTAGCTCCACTGTTGGTGGAACTACCCTCGGATACAGCCCTTCTGGCGCATAATTTGGGAATACATGAAAAAAGCTACAGGGCTGCTAATACCATTCAGGACAGAAACAGCGCTATTGGGAATCTATCCAAATATACCACTAATGAATTACCATCAAGACACATGTAAACTAATGGCTTTAGCCATAATTAACATCATAGCCCGAAACTGGAAAAATGCAAGAGACCTCTCGGAGACTGAATGGTTAAAACGTATGTGGTATATGGAAAAAATCTCAGCAAACATGGAGGACAAATCCAAAAAATTCACAACAAAATGGTATACCGGCATAGAAATGATCCAAGGTCACACACTAGAAGAGGACTCAAAGCCCTATTTAGTGTACTACTCAATATAAGATGTAATACTATAGAACAACATTCAGAATCCTTAACCTACAAAAAAGTTATTCTTTGGCAAATTGTTTGTTTATCATGTTTAAGTTTCAATGTTTAAAGAAAAGGAAAAAATGTTGACAAAGAAAAAATGACTAGCCCACCTTTTTAAAAATAATAATAATTAAAAAATGGAGTGTTGAACTTGCACTTTGCCATTCCATGTGCCTTACGCAAGCTTTAAGTGCGCTGCGCCAGTGCTTCCCTTCTTGTAGGCTTCTCTGTAGCAAACCACCTCGATATCAAGGGTGGAGAACCTTTTGCCCTTGCTCCCCAGAGGACAAATCCTCACATCCATGGGCTAGAGCGTCCTGCAGGGGGGAGGGAACACGACCAGCTACATAGGTGAGCATATACACATGCGGATGTTCACCTATGTGTGCAATTCTGATCACCCCATCTCAAAAAAGATATAGTGGAACTTGGAAAAAGTGCAAAGAAGGGCAACAAAAATGATCAAGGGTTTGGAACGGCTTCTGTACACAAAGAGGTTTGATAGGTTAGGTCTCTTCAGCTTGGAGAAGAAAAAACTGAGAGGGGACATAATAGAGGTTTATAAACTCTCGAATGGAATGAGTAGATGGGGAACGTTTCTTTACCCTCTCAAGTAGCGTTAGAACTAGGGGACACTCCATGAAACTAACTGGTGCCAGATTTAAAACAAATGAAAGTTTTTTTTTAACTCCGCATACAGTTTAAATTGTGGAATTTGTTGCCAGAGAGGGTGGTCGGGGCCAGTATTTTGGCTGGGTTTATAAAAGGGCCTGGATAAGTTCTTGGAGAATAAGACCATTAACGGCTATTAGCCAAGGAGCTTATGCGATGGGAGCTTCTTACTGTTGGGAGCAGGGAGTGATCAGCAGGGAATGGATTGCCCATTGTGACTGCTGGTACATCTCCCATGCAACCGGGATTGGCTGCTGTCGGAGACAGGGTGCTGGGCTTGATGGGCCAGTGGGCTGACTCAGTATGGCATTTCGTACATTCTTATGTACAGAGGGGGTCATGTTGCCTGTATAGCGGGTATGGCTGCTTGCCCCAAAGTGCTCCATAGCCATCGGGCATGACAAGCCACCGACAGGCTGCGGAGTGCAGCAGTTGGGTGTCTCCGAGGGTGCAGGGGAATCTCTTGGGGCTGTTTTGGCTGAGGTCAGTGAAAGGGCCGCGGGCGGGAGGTTCCCCTCCCCCGTGTTCTGGAGCAGCAGTGCCTCTCTCCAGTGGTGGGTTTTTAATAGTGTGTCAGGACACACCGAGGACTGTAGGTTTTTACCCCCTACTGCAAAAAATGGCTCATTTACTGCATATTCTGTTTTACAAATAGCTATTTCACAATAAACATATTTATTAAAGCAGAGTCTAGCCTTGTCCTACTCACAAATGCAGCAAATGTTCTCAAATATTGGGCCTCCTTGTGGTAGATTCTTACTTCCAGAAGTCAAAATGTGAAGGAAGGTCAGTCTTGTTGTTGGGCTGCTGCTGAGGATTGGACACAGTTTGGGGCTCTGTCAAGACTTCCTATGTGAACTGGGGTGAGTCAGTTAATTTCTACCTCCAACCGCTAACTCTGGAATAGTTCAATTAAACTGGCTACTCGGGAGTGATCATTTTGAGCTTCACGGTCTCCATTCTCCGCCTGTAAAATAGCAACAATAACCCCCCCCCCTCCCATCCCTCATCTTGCCCGTTTAAATTGAGGCAGAAATTTGGTGTTTCTCCAGTGCTTACGGGTGTCTTGCTGCCAGTCTGACGCTCTTGCAAAGCTTTGCTTGAGAATGCTCCCAAGTTGGGGGATCTTTTGTTTGTGGCAGTGTCATTCCTCATGATGAGAGGGAGGTAGAGATGGAAAAAGCTTTTATTAGGTAAGTGGTGTCAGTTAATGAACCGCTTACCTAGGAAGGATTGCAACAAACCCAGACATTGCCATATAGTGTAGGGTAAGGAACCCTGAATTTAATCAAATAACACCTGTAGCACTTAAAAACCATAAAATTAAAGGTTTTATTACTTAATTTTTAAGATACACAGCGGGCGAT
>QEPC01005747.1:356380-387649 GCA_003113815.1 Sphenodon punctatus | reverse complement strand
GGGAAAAACCCAGCCCCTCCATCTTAATTAAAATACATAGAGTCTCACTCCTCTGTTTCTCACTTGGAGACGTTCCTTCTCCCCATTCACACGACCAGGCAGCCCTCCACTCATGGAGAGACTGTGGCTAAACCCCAAACCTTTCCACCCCACTCCTTCATCTTTCCATTAAAAAAGGAGAATGTGTTGTATGTAGGCCAAGGCATGTACCACAGAGGGGATTTGGCGTGGAGTTGCTAGAACCGTGCCCCACCCCCCCAAAAAAAAAAAAAAAAAGAGAAAAGATTAAGGTCCACTTGGCCACCTTTTAATAGTTTAGATACGGTGTCTGCCATTGCAAGGGGTCCCAGACATGGATGCTCAGCCATGACGTCTGCTGTCTGTTTCACCTTGGGCAAACAAGAATGCCCCCATGTACAGGACCTATATGGACCACTCACTGCTTCAATCTTGTAGTGATTGTCTCTTCTCACAATTGTGTTGTTTGATTCTTAACATGTCTGTCAACAGCGACACCCTTTATTATTTAATCCGGAGTGTCAACCTTCCTGCTCCAGGCACACTGACTGACCAGCTTTATAGGAAGGAAATTCCTATGGGTTTGGTTATTCCATAGCTGTGTCCTGCTTGGGTTGGGCTCATGCCCACATTCGGGGCCCATGCGGGGTTCCCCTTGGGAAGATCCCTTGCCCCATTTTCTCTGATGTGTCTGGTATTGACTGTCTCCCAGGTTAGGATGGACTACAGCTCTGATTAATATCTTCATAGAATCATAGAGCTGGAGGGTTGGAAGTGACCTCAAAGGCCATCTAGTCCAGCTCCCTGCTCTGAGAAAGGATACACTTTACCTAAAGCATCCCTACTAGATGCCTAGCTGATTGGAAACGCCTAGAGTAGGAGATCCCACTATTTTCCCTGGCAGTTTATTCCACTGCTGAACTGTTTTAGCAGTTGGGAATCTTTTCTTAATATTTAGTCTAAAACTGCCGTCCTGCAGTTTAAAACCCTTGTTGCTTGTCTTGTCATCACTGTCAACCACAATCAAATCTTCTTCTCCTTTTATTGCATCCTGAAATATATGAACACTGTCAAGATATCCCCCACAGAATCTTCTCTAGGCTAAACATGTCTGGCGCTGTCAGCCTTTCCTCATAGGACTTCTATATCGTCATGAATCCTTTCCAGTTTGTCAAACTCCCTTTGGAAATGGGGAGCCCAGAGCTAAGCAGGGTTCATCAGGAGAGGTCTGGCTGGTGCAGAGCCTAGTGTGATACCGGAACCAGGGACCCATGTTCACTGCGTCTTTCCCTCATTGGTGGCAATGAGGAAAATGCAGTGAACGTGGTCCTTGACTATAACGTTCCAAGTCTAGGATTTGATGTTTCTGTTTAGACAACCCCAAATGGCATTGGCCTCTTTTGCAATGGCTATTGACTTACGTTCAGTTTGTGATCCACTATACAACGATCCCAGCGAACCTTTTCGGCAACACTATTCTCCATTGTTACTAATGCAATGATGGCTCATAAAATGACCCATGCTTGATGCTGACATTGGTAATTCCAAGAGTCTGCAAAAATGCTTGGAGCCTGGAGCTTTCCAGGTTAGTCTTGGATTGGTTGTTTGGAAGGGCTTCCTCACCCTCCACTTGCTTTTGGATCTGCTAATTGTCCACGTTCTTCTCCACTCTGCAAGTATCAGCTCTATGTATGTGGGTAATGAGGATAAATATAATAATAATAATAATAATTTTATTTTTATAGCACCTCCCCCACCAGATGAAGCTTGGAGTGCTGGACAATAATGAAATACAATTTTTTTTTTTTTTTTAAAAGACATAGTCCATTTAAAAGGGAGGGAACAGAGGGAGGCCCGAATTAACTGAGAGGAAAACAGCAGTGGATTCTAAAGGCACCTAGAGAACAGATACGTTTTCAGGCACTTTATAAAGGTGAGGCGAGAGGAATGGAGATGAACACCTGGAGGGAGCAAGTTCCACGCTGTGGGGCCTGTCCCAGCAAAGGCCCGATCGCCCACTGGTGCAATGGTGGGATTCCCCAAATGGTGGGTGGCTTCTGAGCACTGAGAGCTATCGGGGTGAGGCTCCAGGAGCTGGTCTCTAAATCATGAACATTCCAGAAGAAATGGGGGGAAAAGGAAACTTTCTTAAAGGAATTACAGGAAGAATCCAATCCTTCCATGGATTTGAAAAGACCAGTGGAGGATTAGTTTCAAGCAGTGGCATAACTTGGGGCTAACATTTGCAGGGGGTGCCGGATCCTCTTGACCAAATAAGCACTGCCCCCAACCCCAGAGCTGTGCCCGAAGGAGGACTCCAAGTCCAAGGTCCCTTCTGGACCATTCGTGCATGCTTGGGGTACAGTGCGTGGTCAAGCTCCCTGACTTAACAGGTTCCATGCAGCTGCTGCACTTGCTAGGGACATATCTCCTGTCACGGAGAAACATGGGGTCACACGTGTAACACGGGACTACATGTTTGGTAAATGTGTGGTGCCAAGGGTTTCACATGTATGTAATGTTACTATACATGTACACTATGTAATATCAAAGGTTCCACATGTTTGTAATGTTGACTCTGAGAACTATACAACTCGAATTAGGGCTCTTACACATCACCGGCCTCCAGAAAATACAAAGAGATACCAAAATGTGTATTGGGGCCAGACGAATGGCCAGAGACATTAACAATGCTAATGCAGGTAGCCATTGACTATGTGCAGAAAGACAGAAAAACCTGATGAGAGAACAAAGGGAATTCTAGAAACCTGGAGAACTGACTAGGAGTTTCCTCCAAGAGATATAAGGGGAGAGATACCAGAGGGAAAAAAACAACTTCTTGCAAAGCAGCTTCGAGAGAACATCTACATACGAATGACAACCTGGCTACAGCAGGCTGGAGAAAGCATGAACTGAGAGACAGGTTTTTGCTCTTTGCCAACTAAGAAGCCAGTGCCCAGTCATTACCTCTATGGCTTTGAAACCAGAACTTGTGGACTCGCTAGGGTAAGATGAATAACTTAGAAACTCAACCAGTATAAGTTAGGAATGCATTATATTTACCTTTCATTTCTAGACCACTCTGTTTAACTATCTTGTTTATGTAATCAATAAACTTACTTCTTACTTTATGAAGAAGTGAAGGTGTCTAATATTGGAATACAAGTGAGCTACAAGAGCCCCCAAGCTCTTGCAAAGTTGAACCCAGAGAGTCAAGAGTCTGTAAACGGGGAGGATCGGGCCCTTGTGTGACAAAGGAGTTTCATTGTGGCACACTTGAATTAGCCAGAGAGAGAACTGATTCAAGAGAACTGTGCGCAAGGGAAACTGAGTCACTCAAACCCGGTAAAGTGGGGGTGTGGACCCCTAAATCCGTGACATCTCCCTTCCCATTCCTCCTCCTCTGCCAGTTCCTGTGCAGGGAGCCATTCTGGGGCACCCTGAGACACACTCTGGGACCTCCAGGGCAAGGAAGAAGCTTGGGTCAGCTGTGGCGAGGCCTCCGTGGTGTCTCAGGCTCATGAGAAGATTCTGCTGAGGGCGGGGGGGCAGCAGGCGTTCCAAGCAGCAAAACTCTGTGCCACACTCTACAACCAGAAGAAAAAGAGAAGAAATTTAGTGAGATGAAGCAATTTCTTCCCCCAGCACCTGTACATTTTGGGAGGGAGGGGGGGGGAGGGAATGTGTCCTTCACTATAATCATGCCAGTAGTTTTAAGGCAGCTCTTTTAAAGTGCTGCTGTTTCAGGTTTCTATTGGCAGGTGAGTGTTAATAGGGAAATGGGTCACAAACACTCTACCTCAGGGGTGGGGAACCTTAGGCCCAGGGGCCAAATGCGGCACGCAGCTAGTTTGTATTTGGTCCCTTTCCAGTTCCGGGATCCTGTTCTACCCCCAAGCACTGAAAGACCGAGCTTGGGGTAAGGGAGCAGAGATGAGAGAGTGCACGCAAGGATCGTCCTTTTCTGGAGCACACCCCTTAAGTTACCCCTGTCCTCCACTTCTGTGCAGCCCTTGGAGTTTGCACTAATTGTCAAAGTGGCCCTTGGGTGGGAAGGAAGAGGCTACCCCAACCCTGCTGTACCTTTTTAGTGCTTGAACCAACAGGCCACTGTTGGCACTCAAAGTTCCTCATGGTCCATCGTGCACCTGTCAGAGAGAGACACAGCCCAGCACATACTCATTGTTCAGTCTCCGTGGGATCACAAGTGTTAACTGCCTCCACCTTCTAATGTCTGTCTGGTTATTGAGATTGTTCCATGAAGTATTGGTGGATTGTTCTATTGTTGCTGCTGAGGGACGGACGAGTCATTGTTTGTTTGTTCTGAGGGAGACTAATTGCTAAGAATGTAACACATGACCAGCACAGATTTATCTACACCTTTCTAGCTGTTCTCTTGAATTCCCTGTGTGGGTGAGGCTGATTCACCCCTGCTGCTCCCGTCACGTCCTTTTCGTCTCTTGCTGCTCGCATAGTGATGTACTATGCACCGAATCAGAACTACGTAAGACGACATGGCAGGTCTTGCTATGTGGCACTGAGTCTGATTTTTTAGTGTGCGAGCAAGAGTAGAAACTTGCTGCTGTGGTAATTTTTGATTAGGCAATATTTACAGAGCAAATCCCTCCTTGTTACCCCTGAAACAGATTTGCCCCTTGAGAACTACAGTTGCTCCATGTATGTTCCCCAAAACACAAGGTACCCAGTGTTCCTGGTACAAGCACTGAGTGGCATAGCATTCATGCTTGGTGGTAGAATATTGCTCTGATTCTCTAGTGCAGGAGGTCCCATTCCATACTGCTGATGTGCTGTTCTTCTGATAATACAGAGTCTGGAAACTGTACAATTAAGACTTTATTAGAGCTGAATTATAACAACTCCCTTTTCTAGGAGTCCCCAGCTTCTCATTCTGCAATCCTGCACCCCCCCAAGAACAATTTGGGCCCTTATTAATGAGTCAGCCAATTCTCCAAAATGACAAGTCTGGCTGAGCTTTCTCAGATCAGCCACAAAACTCTGAAAGGTTTCTGCATCGTTTTGTTTTCCTGTATGAAAAACATCTCTCTCAAAAGTCTCATTTTTGCTTGGTACACAACATTCCTCAAACTTATTTATCACAACATTCTATTTGGATTTTTCTTCTTCAGCTAGTGAAAAGGTATTAAACAGATCAACAGCTTGAGGCCCTGCAAGATTCAATGAAAGGGCTGGCTTCCATGAAGAAATCAAACTGCAGTTTAAATCTTTTCCAGTTGTCTGCAGCGTGATTGGAGAGGTCTAACATGTCTGGAACCCTCCATGTTGGTCTTTTTCTCTTTCCTTTTACTCCTTCGCACTGCACAACCACTTTGCTGATCCGTACCCCACTCCTGGTACCATTTGCTGTTCTCTTGATAATCCAGAGTCTGGAAACTGTAACTATTAAGACTTTATTAGCGCTGGATTATAACAGCTGGGGCCCTCCTTGCTTTTTGCTGCTGTAACGGATTGAGGTGACAATTTCCCCTTAGGATTCAGTACTTGGTGACACGGTGCCAGTATTGCTACATCCTTTTGTGGGTAGCAGAGGAAGAAGAGCTTGTGGCTCAAGCTGAGTTGTCTGAGCTCCTTGACCGGGGTGGAGGGGTAGATGACAGGATTATGGGGTGAAGGCTGGCGTCTTTTCTTCCTTGCTTTCCCTGCACTTGCTAGTGTGATCCTGCAGGTGAAAGGGACGGATTAGACAGAGCCAGTTGAGTGGATTGTGTCACCTGTGCTAATGACATTTCCCCAAACGCTGCCATTAATACGAGCGGTGGTGAGTTTTCCTCTTGTCGGTGTCTTTTCTGAAGACTGTTAGGAGTTGGGTACCCCTCGGTATGATACCACAGGTGATTTAACCATGTGAACAAAGCCATAGCAGCCGGGGGGAGGAGAGGAGAAGAGAAGAGGGCATGTCTCTCTCTGACATCAAAACCCTTTTAATCCGGTGGCTGAGCAGGTGGCGAGGGATTGGGAGCTGACCTTGGAGAGCCTGGAATTGCAGTTTGTGGGAGAGGAAGAGACCGTGGGGCTGTCTGCTCAGCCTGTTTTCTGCTGCTTAGTGTGGTCGGCTGTGCATCGACTGTTTCCCTCCCAAGAATGGGTTTTAGTGGCACTTAATAACAGGACACAAGTGCTTCTATATTAGCCATAGTGGGGCTGTCTGCTGGCTTGGGCGCTGTAATGGTGAAATACAGGAGGGCCGTATCCATTGCTGTAACTTCTTGTTTTAAAGTGTGTCTTACTAATATAGTCAAAGAAATGGAGAAAGTAGTTCCCCGCCGGATCTCCTATATCAAACCAACTTCTGGTGCGTGAGTGTGTGCAAGCTTTCAGGCCACACAGCCCTTCCTCTGCCATAATATTAAGTCAGTCGTAAGTCAGAGCTACATAGACTGAGGAAATGCAGGACAGGAGTGTGTGTATGTTGGTATATCCGAATATATTGAATACTTTACAGATGGGGAACTGGGGCTGGGAGTGAGATTTGCTCAAGCCCCCCCCCCCCGGAATCGAGTTTACGGCTAAGATTCTATTCTGTGTTGGATTTATAACCTGTTCAGTCCAAAAGTGGCTTTGGGCAGCTCTCACCCCATGTACCCATAAAGCAAATACAGATTTAAACAGTCTTACTAAAATACATCCACTCACTCCCCTCTCCCTATGACCATATTCCCCGCTCTCACTGTGACCGGGCATACCCCCCACCCCCTATTCAATCCTTCTTCCCCTAACGTCAGTGAACAGCATGAAAAATAGAAATGAAAACAATTTAAGGCTAGCCTGTTCCCAGCTGTAAGACAAACCCCTGCATGGGGCCACCGGAGTCCGAACAGCAACAGCAGAAGGGTGTGGGGAGGGACAGCAGTAACAGAATTTTACCCCTCACCCTTGCAGCAACCGCTCCCAAAATTTGAACCCTGGTCTCTTAATTCCAAGTCTTAACCCCTTAGTGACTAGTCTGTGCTGGCTCTGAAAGGATTGGCAGCACTGAGAGAGGCCCAGAGCCTCGCAATGCCAATTAGAAGAGTCCCGCTTGAGGCGGCGCCAGAGCCTGACTCCAGGAGCCTCTCGGGACACTGGGAATATTTAGTGTCCTGAGCAGCCCCAAGAGTGGTTAGAGCTCTCTGTGCCATGCCCAGAAATAGGGTTGCCACCTATGCACATGTTTAAGGAACACACATGAAAAAATACATGTTGCAGGAACTGCATTGGTGCCTTAGGCCTTGCAACATGTATTTTTCATAAGTATTCCTTAAAGATTTGCATAGGTGGCAACCCTGCCCAGAAAGCTGCTGTTCGGAATGGGTGCCCCGCAGTGCAACGGGGAGAATGGTTCTGTGCGTGCACAGGATGCCCAGGGATGGCTCTAACCTCCTTCTCCAGCTGCCTTGACAGCACAGCCCTTGCCTCGGCATACATCTCTCTTGCAGCAGTGAAAGATCCTTGGCCTGTGGGATTGTTTGGGATTCCTGCTGGGCAGTCTCCTTGTAGTAAAATTGCACGGCTGTCCTGACTTGGGGCCTTCTTCCACGGACGGGGCCCCCCGTGGGTGTGAGTAGGTGGAGAGAGGGGGGCTGTTCCCACGGGCGCACACCCATCTCCACACACGCAGGCACCTCCGTTTTCTCCAGTGCCACCGTGCGTGGGTGACGGGTGGAGTGCGGGCACGCGCCTCTACCCGTCTGCTGCGGCATTCCCACAAGTGCCCTCCACCCATCTCTCTGTAGCGAAACTGTGTGGAGACGGCTGGAGGCGTCCCGTGTGAAAAGGCCCTTGGAGGGAGGCAGCCCCGTCTCCTGTGCTTCCCTGCCCAAGTGCTGACTGCTGATGAGGCTGACGGGGGTTGGATCATCTCTGTTGAATTTCTCTGTCCACCAGGGCCTTCTATCGGAGCCACAGATTCTCTTCATTAGCTTGCTCGTGACTTCGGATTTGTCCTATTCTGGCTCATCCCTAGCTCCTAATTTTGGAGATATGGGTCATTACAGTGAGAGAGATCTGCTCAGAGAATGGGGCAAATCACAGGATATTTTTGATCACTCTGGACAGTGGCTGACTCATCAGTTTGTCTGCCTACGATAAAACAGCCAATTTTTCTACCTGGGGAAAAAAAATGATGTATAGAGAGGAACGAGATTAAGACTTATTTTCCTGGGTGAGGGAGACTTGGGAGAGGAAGAGAATTTTAGTGGCACTTAAATAAGGTAGAGAAGGTTTCTTGTGCAAAACGGTAAGAGGAATTGGGGCGATGCTATAGTCATTCATGTGAGGGAGTGAAGTGGTAGCAAAGACCGTTGGGGGAGCAAGGACTCGGCAACACAGCATGAAGCTATTTTACTTCTCTGGTGGGGGAGGTACTGGGGGTGTGTGTGTCACCCTTTGCTACCCCTTGGCTCCCCCTTGGCTCCATTCCTGTATTACTCTGTGTAGCATAGTGCTAGAACTCATTCACAAAATGCTTATTTAGGCCGCGTTCTGACAAACAGCGTCAAACGGAAGTAACTACTTAAATTTTAATTAATTCGGTGTAACTATTCCCCTTTAGCAGAGTTGAAAAGAACAGTGTACACCGAAGTAGCACTGTGTGAATTTCCCCCCGACTGTGACATAATGATCATCACTGAGCCAAGGTCGCTACTCTCACACGGATAAGTGTTCACACAAACGGTTACTTTAAAATACAAACCAAAGGGAAGTATGTACTTGTCTTCCTACTCCGGAATAACTTGGGGTTTAGCACGTTGTTCGTGTGAATGCTTCCGGAGTAAAACGGAAGTTAGACCATGTACGCTGAATTAACTGTTGGTTGGAATCCGTGTTGCCTTCCTCAAGCCTGGGAGCCAGATGTGGCGTGCAGTTAGCTTTTATGTGACCCCTTCCCAGTGCCTAGATCTGGGCCGTGGACCCACAAGCACTGAAAGTGTAAGTTTGGGGGAAGGGAGCAGAGATGAGGGCTTGCACATAAGGAGAGGGGACAGACCCATGGCACAAATCCACGATCTGGGAGCTCCTTTTCCTGAGTGAGCCCCTTCAGTACTTTGCCCCCAACTTCTATGCAGCCCTTGGCGGTTGTAGTCACTTTCAGAGGCCCCATGAGGGAAAAGGTGAGTCGTGGGCGCACCCCCACATTCTGAGTATTGCACAAAACTCGGGTTGCTTCGTGCGCTGCTTGTTCTCTGCCACCTGTTGGAAAGGGGGAGTTGCTGGAATGCAAGTGGGAGTTGGCAGCTGTGCGAATGCATCGCTACGGGACAAGGCAAATGCAGATGGGAATAAGTGAGGGGTGTGTGGGGCAAAGGGTATTGTGAATGAGGCCTAAAGCTTAGCATAGCCCTGCTCCCGCTGCAGAGCTCTTCGGCACGAGTTCCTGGACTGTTTAGACTGGGGCTGAAATGTGGTGCGTAATTGTATTGGTTTTACCGGAGGATTGCAGTGTTTGGCTCGGCTTTACCAAGTATCGAGACAATTCCTCAGGGTCTCGAAACTTGGTAATTCCTTGATCCAGCGATGCTTACCTGAGCCTACCCTGCCAAATCCTGACCCTTGCCTTCCTGCTAGGTCCCCCCGACGCTGCAGGTCTCCCAGCGAGTGGCAGCTCACGGTTCTCAAGCTGCCGCTGTTCTAATGCTGGGAGGCGATTCTTTTTAGATCAGTTTTTGCTGGTCCAGGCTATATAAGCTCTTAGGCCACACAGGGCCCTTGCTCAGGCAAGAAAAATGTCAGAACTACAAACAGAGCAAATGCAGCAATAGAAGAGCTGTGAATTGGGAACTACTTTGTCTCATGCTTTTGTTCACAGACAGTTCCAGTGAAGCAGGGATGCCGCTAAGGTGCAGTAAAAGGGTTAGCAGTTGCCCCAACAGCAGAATCCATGTTCCTTTGATGATAGTTTCTGCCACCTCTTCGTTCCTGAAAACGTATTCTAGTATTGGCTTGGTTTGGAGTTAGGTTGGTTTTTTTGGTTTTTTAAAATCCATCTCTTTATCTCCTGTTTCTTCAGGGGTTATAACATCTTCCTGTTTGTTTCGGGCACTTTTAGACGTGCCTCTAGCTTTGTGGATTTCACAATCTGCTTTCGGCAGTCTCGCAAGGGTGCAAATTAGACATTCCTCTCCACACCAGAAGCTGCCCAGCTGCCATTTGAAAACAGCGGTACCAGGCAGGCTATGCCTTCTTTTGAAAACCAGATCTGTCAAACCTCGATATCGGGGTTCAACGAATCCCGTTTTAAGAAGAATATGTGAGCTGCCCGGCACTGCTGTTTCCCGCAGCGGCTGGGTGACGTCTGTTGTGGGGAGGCGTGTCTAAACTCCACCCTTGTGAGATTGTTGAAAGCGAATTGTGAACTTGCGAAGATCATGGCATCTCTTAACGCATGAGTAAAGGCAGTGTTAAAGTGAGTTAAGGGGTTACTCTGCCGAGTCCAGAGTAAGAAATTTGTGCAAACCAACCCAAAGGGCTATTCTCTCTGCAACTGGCATCAGCCTGGCTAGTGTTTTGTTTGCACAAGCGCCTCCTGAGCGGTGTTTGCACAATAGTGAAGCATGAGAGCTAGTGTTTATATAATGGCTGTCTCATAAACTTATTTCGCAGCGGGTTTTAAATAATAAATAGCTGGCATGGGACGCTTTCCAAAATGTAGCATTTGAGCAGGGTTTAGATTTTACTTTTCAACTCCTTGGCTCCAGCAAGTTACTCGAGTCATCTTTCAGAACAAATGGTAAACAGCGGAGATGTTTGACTTTTATTGCACTGCAGCCTCCCTGAGGTTTCTGCTCCAATCATTCACACTTTTGAGGACACATTCTGGGAAACTAAGGTAAACTGAAGACAGGGCCAGGCGTACAATTTTACCGGCCCAAGGCACTTCTCAGGTGGCTGCCCCCCAAAGCCATGCCCCTCCTCAGCCATCGTGTGCATACGTGTAACGTAGGTTGCTGCTATGAGCTATTGTGCATGTACATGCTGTCACTGCCATGTTTACTCTCGGGAGCTGCTGGACTACATGCCCCAGCATGCTCCAGAGAGAAAAGATGGTGGTGACCGGCATGTGTGCATTAGCACATAGAAGCAAACAATACCATTGTATATGCATGTGATGGGGTGATTGCTGCTGCCACAGAGCAGGTTTACAAGGAGGCTCAGGCCCTTCTGGGTGGGGTCCCCCCAGCTGTGGGTCGAGGCAGTACCGCTGTGGCGGGGGAGGAGGGGGTGTTGTGGTGCGGCTGCACGGAGAAGCCTCTCAGCTGTGGCACTGCCCCCCAGACTCAGTTCTTTCTCCCCAGGCTCATGCTGTCCTTCAGAATCTGCCACCCTAGGCCTGTGTCTCTTGGGCCTGCCCCGAACAAAGTAACTATTTTGATTTAAATTGTAGTGACTACTCTACTCTACTCCAGTAGCATTCAGATGAATAGTGTAAACCAAAGTAGTCTTGTCAACATCACCCTAGCTGAGATGGAATGATCACTGAACCATACGAACAACCCTTACACTCTGAAATATAATCAGAGTATGCACTCCTGATCTTTTAGGAATACGTACTTCTATGCTTCAGAAGTAAAACCAAAGTAAGGCACAACTACATTGAAATAACTGTTCATTGGAACGTGGTCTTAATTGCTAGAACAAATGATCAAATATTTTATCTGAATATATGGAGGATTGTTACTTGTAGCCAACATGGATTTGTTAATCATGGCAAACTAGCCTAGTTTTCTTCTTTAAAAGGGTATCTGAGTTAGTGGATAAGGGCAACACAAGATACCTTGACTCTAGTAGGTTTTTTGACACGGTTCCACATGACGACATTCTCATAAGTAAGCTAGAGAAGAGTAGCTACCATGTAATGATGGCTTCACAGCTGATTAAAAGCTACACTTCAAGGAGAATAGCGGCCAATTTAATATCAAGAGGAATGTATTGGGGTCTATCCTGGATCCAGACATCTTCAAAGTTTGGAATGTTTATTCATGACCTGGATAAGGGAGCGGAGACGTTGCAGTTCTTCCAGTTTTTTCTCCTCTGCAGATTTGATAACACTTTTGAAGATTTCGGTGGATCGCTGCACCCCACTGTGTGAGCAGTGACCCTGGAATCCAATTTGAAGGACCCTCAGGAGTTTGATTCCATGTTCTGAATTTCAAAGCTGTTGCCTGTCAGCGCTGAGGGTTGCCTTCAATTTCTTTAGTCTAATCTTGCATTTAAATCGCTTCAGTAGCTATACACACAACACCTTGGCTTCCCCGGGCTGCGTGCAGGTGATGAATTAGCGGTGATAATGGCCCAGCGGAAGTGCTAGCTGACACCCTTGCAGCAGAGCAGGGACTGGGAAGCAGGCTTGTTTTCAAAGAGTAAATGTTTAAGAGGAGGAGTGTGGGCAAGGTGGTTCAGTTGCTCTGAGTGGTTTATTAAGTGATTTTATTTTTTTCATGTCTTGTGGAGTTGTAGCTGGCCGTGTTTTGTTTGCAATGACTGTGTTTCTAAGGCTGCTTATACATAAACAGAACACTACAGAGCATTAAAGGTATCTACTGAGCAGTTACCTACTGCACAGCAGGGTGTGTACACAAACACTTACCATTCATTTCTCTTGCAGTGGAATTGCCTAAAAAAACCTGACCTAGTGGTATGTTTCTGCAGGAATCTCCCCTCACTCTCGCACTTCCGTAACTGTGGGTGATTTCAGATGTTACGGCCGGGCACATTGACCACGGGCCGTGGGGTGGTTCGGACCACGGGTGGGGCTGAAGGGGTGAGCCAACAGACGTTCACCCCTTTGTCCCCGGCCATGGGGACCGCCGAGCCACGGCCCATGGTCAATGCGCCCAGCCGTAACATCTGTAGGCTAACCCCCCCCCCCCTCGGCGGGGGCGGGGCTGTGTGATGTAGAGTGCGGTCGCACGGCCCCGCCCCCTGCTCTCCCTGGCCGCTTGCCCTCCCCGAGACAGGCTGCCGGGACCCCGGAACACGGTGGAGGTAAGGTAACAGACGTTACTTTTCCTTCACCACGTTCCGGATTCCCCCTAACCACGCTTCGTTCGCCGCCGTGGTGTGGGAGAACAAAGCGTGGTTAGATTCACCGCGCGGGGGGGGGGTTGACTGAGGTGAACATCGGGATGCGTGCAAACAGACGTTCACCTCCGCACGCACGCACGCACGCGGTTGCCTGAGGTTGACTGTGGTGATTTCAGACAAACGTAACGCCTGAAATCACCCTATGAAATGAATGTGTTTGGATCCAAGACCTAATGCTCCATTAGGGCTGCCTCTCAGAAGGGGTGTTCGTGTGATCTCTTCAGGATCAGCAGTCTTTTCACATGTTTTAGTCATTCTCACCATGCGAGTGTTTTTAAATGAGGGATCTGTACCCCTTCTATGAAGAGTAATTGAAGCTTGTTCTCAAATAAGAGTGAGTGAGTGACCCTAAAGTACAGAGATGTAGCTTTGTGTTGAAAGGGGTTTTAATAATCATCTGAATCCTGGATATTACAGTAAGCTAGCATAAGAACCTGGACAGACTAATCAATTTGCAGCTGACATTTGGCTGGAGTGCCATTGGCTTTACTGGGCACAGAGGGTGGGAGGAGGAAGGCAGGCTGAGCAAGTCTGTCGCATGACGCAGTCCGATCTTCGTTTTAAGCCCATGATGCAATCCTGCTTGGTAGGACTGCAGACACGAAACCCATGAAGGCAGCCCTGTGGAGAATCTAAAACAGGATCCCAGGTGGCTGGCAAGCTTACAGATCAAATGCACTGCTAATGGCAGTCTGCTGTCCAAGTGCATGACACCAGGGGGATGGATTAATAAAGGGGATGGAGGGAAAGACCTGCCAGGAGAGATTAAAAGAACTGCGGAAGTTTAGTTTGGTTAAAAAAAATAATTTAATGATGGGGGGAGGGGGGAGGCGGAGGGCAGACGTGATTAGTTTTCAAATATGTAAACGGCTGTTATAAGCCAAATATTTCTCAGTTGTTTTCTCTCGTCACTGAGGGCAGGACTAGAGAGAATGGGCTTAGATTAAAAGGAAGATATGGGTCGAGGATGGGAAACCGCAGGCCTGGGGTCGGGGGGGTGTTAAATGTGACCCATAGATAGTTTTACCTCCAAGCACTGAAAGAGTGAGCTCAGGGTGCGAGAGCAGAGATGAGGGCATGCCCACAAGGAAAGGGGGCAGACCCATCTCACATGGGCCGCCGCCTCTTCCTCAGCCCTTAAGGACCCCTGTTCTCAACTTCTCTGGGGCCCCCAGAGCTTGTATTTATTTTCAAAGTGGCCCCTGAGAGGGAGAAGCTTCTCCTCCCCTGGTTTAGGCTAATGAATAGGAAGAATTTTCTAACTACCAGGGCAGTTTGACCGTGGAATAATTTGCCAAGGGAGGTTGTGGAGGCCTCATTGTTGGAGGCCTTGCATCTCTTGGAGATTGTGCAGGCACTGTGGATTCTGTTCAATGGCAGGGGACTTGGTTAGATAGTCCTTGGGGTCCCTTCCAGCCCTAGGAGTCTGCCCTGGGAGAAGGTCACCATGACACAGTATCTAGCAATAACGCTACGCCGGCAGTGAATTGGGGACCACTTTCTTTCACCTCTGATAAATACCTGATCTTGGCACACGAGCATGCTCCTCCTTCCTGAATGCTCAAATCACAGATCCACCCTCCCAGGCTGACCTTTGCATAGCACTTGTAACAAATAACCTCAGGGAAAGGAGAGAATCTGCCATTATTTATTTATTTCAGTCCCCCTCCTCCCCACAAACCAAGCTTTTATTCTGGGCTGATCCCCTTTGGCTGTGCCTTAAGTCGTATTACTGCAGAGTTATCCATCAAGTGCTTTATCTTGGAAGTCATGCCCAGCTCTCTTGGGAGGAAAGATACGCTCGGATCAACACTGGGATAGTTACCAGGCCATTTCTAACCCTTTTATTGAGTTTGCTAAAGCAAATGCCCAGTGTGAATAAAAGTGGACTGCAAACTACTTAAAGCTGCTTTTAAAAATAATAAATAAATAAATAAATAAATAAATAAAACCAACACAAGCCATTGACCCCTCAAATCTTTTTTCCTCCTCCGTGTTTGCATTGGTTTCGTGCACATGAACATGGGGCTTCCAGCAGCAGCAGGGGGTAGCCACATCCGAAAGAGATCAGGCCACAGGGACTTCCCGATGTGAAGCATCATGACATTGCAATGCCCCATGTGTGATGAGATACATCGGAAAGGCGTGGGACAGGCCCGGTGCCCCAGCTCTGCTGACATGCCCCCTCGCCCCTCCTCCCAGTTTGAGGGAAGCAACGATAACTCTCCTCGTGATTCTGACCGGCATCAGATACTCTTTGCATGTTTTTCTTGCTGACGTCCTGGGATTATATCTAAAGTCTCAAAATGGCATCCTGCTGCCTGAGATCCTCCACTGTAACACAGCCCAGCTCCCACAGGATATCCCAACATTACCGTCCAAACACCGCCTCTAAAATGGCTTCTCCCCATGCAGGGTCTGTGCCCAGAGGCTCTGACTTTGTAGCCTTTTTAGGACAACATTTCTGACCTTGTTTCCAGGGGGGACTAGCCTTCTGTGCACCCCATCCTCTGCTATCCACTCCAGACACATCAAGATAATCACTTCTCAGGTCCTTTCACTCGTGTAACAGTGCCAGTTCACGGCTGGTTTCACCCTATACCATCTTGGAGTATGCCAAGCATCCCCAACCCTGCACGGCTGGGAGACAGCTCCTTAACAAGCTGCTCTTTCCTCAGATTAACCAGCGTTATGAGCTCCATGTCCAAATATCTCTTACAGGAAGCAAGGAAGGGACATGCTGTGCTAGTGATTGAGTCTGTTATAACGTGGGCAATTTGAATGGAGATTAACATGACTAGGACCAAGCTAAATGCAGCCACACTGCATAAGTCAGCCTTGGTGACTGGGTTTAATTTCCCTCAGTGTTTAGTGGCATGACACCTCCCACCCTGCTGCTGCTTTGGACGGTCAAGGAAAGCAGCCCCTATTTAACACCCATGTCACTAAGACACAAGCTGACCAGGGCAAGAGACAGGAGCGCTGGGGCTAGGGTGGCCGTACCGCCCCTTTAAAAGAGAACGCTTATGAAAAATACATGCTGCAGGGCTGCACTGGAACCAATACAGCCCTGCAACATGTATTTTTCATAAGTGTCCTCTTTTAAAGGGGCGGTCTGGCCACCCGAGCTGGGGCCAAGGAGAGCCGAGCTTCCAGCCAGTTGCTCTGCGAGTGCCACGTTGGCAATTTGCGTTTGACAGTACAACGTGAGTGACATGGAAATATGACTGTACAAAGCGTCACGGGGCAACACCAGAATAGCAAACAAAAGCCTAATCTGTTCCTTCAGCTTGTCGGGGCCGCTGGCTGTCACAGAGTGCTGCTCCTTCGGGCTGTGTGCTCTGGACTAACATACACCTTGCGGTCCCCTCAACCTTGTGCGCTGCCTGGCTTTGCCCCAAACAATAACAACGCAATCAGGCAGCCTAACCCGGAGAACCAGCCCCTCCATTTTCAGGCAAAAATATTCTTGTTCTACAGCCTGATGCAATCACCCTTGAGATTACATCACATGCCCTGGCTGCATTCGGCCCCCTTCTTTGATGGGAGCTGAAACCTAAGGGAAATTGGGGAGGGGACAGCATTTAAGGGGTAGAGTTTTGGAGGAGCAAAGTCAGAAGGGGCCACCTGAGCATATCGGGTCTGACACCAGTGTCTGAGACAGACCAACCAAGTCCTACCCTGCTCCTCCCGTAGAAGACTTCCACTTTGATAGTGACGTAAGCCTCAGAAAACTGGATTGTCTCGCGCAAAGAGCAGGAGTGACTTGGATGTCAGATGCCCCTGCAACAGCAGGGTATTTATTTGGGAAGACCCAAGTGACTCAAGCAAGCAAGCCATGTGCTGTGCTTTTGGGGGCAGGGTCATCAGTCAATTTGACATGGAGGTAAGTTCCTTCCTGACACCAAATATGGCATTCAACTTGACCCCAAGTATAAGAGCTTATTTGTACAGAGCTATAATATGCTGCAGCTACCATAATAAAAACTAGAAGTAATGAGCACTAAAGACTGCTCATCCCACAACTTTAGACAGCCACCATAGCTGCTTTCATCCTGAATGATTTCAAAGCCCATTTCACAGCATATATAAATTCCATCTATAAATTCATGGGACTCCCACATCTTGAAGGCTGAGTCTCTTAGACTGTAAAGCCCCCTTGGGGTAGGGACCTGTCTGTAACTATTGATTGTAAAGTGCCAGGTACATCACTGGTGCTATAATAATAATAATAATAATTAATTAATATTGCTCCCATGTTTGGGCGAAGGCAGGGGTTGGGCAAACCATAGCAAGGTACAGTTTCTATTTCCGAATGCTTAAAACCTGATCTATTGGGCAGGCTTGCACACATGACTCATGGAATTTGCAGTCCAGCTTTCGTCCGAGGTTTGGCACTGAGACTGCGCTTGTTGGCCTTGGTCGATGACCTCTACCGTGAGTTGGACCAGGGTCAATTGACCCTGTTGATCCTGTTGGATCTCTCGGCTGCATTTTATACCGTTGATCATGAGATGTTGGTGGCTCGCTTGTGGGCCCGAGCCGGGGTGGGTAGAACTTTTCTTGAATGGTTCCACTTCTTCCTGGCCGGGAAAACTCAATCTGTGGTACTGGGTGATTGTTCATCTTCTCCCCAGAACCTCACATGTGGGGTCCCACAAGGCTCTATTTTGTCCCCTCTTTTGTTCAACGTGTACATGCAGCCTTTGGGCGAGGTCATCAGAGGGTTTGGTGTGTGGTGTCATCAATATGCTAATGACATCCAACTTTACCTCTCCTTTTCAGTGGACTCAGGTCCAGTAGTCTTGGTGCTTACCTGGTGTTTGACAGTTGTAGGGGACTGGATGAGGGCAAGCCGTCTGAAACTGAATCTTGAGAAGACGAAGGTGGTGTTGGTGGGTAGGGCCGAAGGGGTGGTGGCTCCTGACATTGAAGGGCCCCCCCCCCGTTGGCTCCTCAGGTTCAGCGCCTGGGGGTGCTCTTTGACCTGCAGCTCTGCCTGGATGCCCAGGTAACAGCTGTGGCGAAAGGAGCATTTTGCCAATTGTGCGACGGCTTGGCCATAAGTCTCTGACTCCAACCTGGCCACCATCATCCATGCTTTCATCACCTCAAGACTGGACTACCGCAACACACTTTACATAGGCCTACCCATGGTGATGGTTCTGAAGCTGCAGCTGGTGCAGAATATGGTGGGCCATCTCCTCACAGGGACGGGTCACCATGAATGCATTACACCAGTACTCTAATTTCTGCACTGGCTGCCTATAGTCTTCCAAGCCCAATACAGGGTGTTGGTTTTGACCTATAAAGCCCTTTACAGCCTGGGCCCCACGTATCTGCAGGATCACCTCACACACACACACACACACCCCTGGTCCTGGACCGGCCCCTGCGGTCAGCTGGCAGCGCTCTCCTCGGAGTCCCCCATGTATCTCGGGTGAGGAGGAGGAGGAGGGCGTTCTCGGTAGTTGCGCCGAGGCTCTGGAGCTCCCACCTGGCCCCGAACCCCCACTCTTTCTGTAGACGATGTAAGACCTGGCTGTTCTGCTGGACTTTTGGCGAGGGAGACTTGAGGGGGGGTTATTTACGTGTCGTGGGATATTTTATTGAT
This sequence comes from Sphenodon punctatus, assembly GCA_003113815.1. Taxonomy (NCBI): domain Eukaryota; kingdom Metazoa; phylum Chordata; class Lepidosauria; order Sphenodontia; family Sphenodontidae; genus Sphenodon; species Sphenodon punctatus. The sequence goes on along the minus strand of QEPC01005747.1, from coordinate 368,919 downwards.
TTAATTTTATGATGATGATTATTTACGTGTCTTTACATATGCTATGAGCTTCCCCGAGCTGCAGTAGCAGGAGGGGGCGGCCTATAAATTTGAGAAAAATAAATAACTAAAATATGGGATCCCAGTGTGGATATATAGTAGGGACCTGACCTTCCTGACAATGGAGATGGGGGACGCCTAAAGATAGCTGTAATTCCGGACCCCCCAAATTCTAGATCTGGGTCTGGTGCTGCTGCCGCTGGCCCTTACCTGACTGCCCCTAGCTGGATCAGCTCTGTTCCTGAGCTGGGGGCCACAACTGCAATACTAGCCAGTGTACTGATGGATGATACTGCTGCTCAGCTGCCTAGAGTAAACAGCAACCCTGGCAGGGGAGAGATTGCATCCAGAGAACCTGAAAGTCAGAAATTCTTTGCACCACTCCGTTCCGCTAATGGGGGATGGGACGTGGGGTTGGGCCCAAGGGTGTAACTATAATCGGGGACAGGCAGTGCAGCTCTGCTCTCTGGTACAGCTGTGACCCCTGCTGCTGGGAGGGACAGCAGCATGGGTTTGGGAAGGCACCTAGCTACGTACGCCTCTGGGTGGGTCTGCTCTTGGAGTTCCTGGATCTCTTCTGTGTGTGAAACTGAGTGGGTGGGGGCTGTGTGTTTTGCCTGTGTGCGAATGTCAGTCTGCAGCTTATCACTTGTGTGAGCAAAGGGAGGAGCAGGGAATCCCGTAAAACCTTTCTTGCACTGATGCCTTTAAGAATAAACCTAAGTAAAGCTTTGCAGCTGCAGCAAGGTTTGACTGTCCTGACCCAGCTTCCTCAGGAAGGGCGTTTCCTTGAGTCGGGCAGGAAGATTGCAAAGGGCCAAGCCCCTATTGTGCTGGAAATCCTTACAAACAATAGCAGGACAGGAGGCTTGGCTGCCAGCGCATCCTGGAGCTTGGTTGTGTTTCCTCTGCCCAGGAGGAGTCGTGGCTTTCCTCCAAACCTGTGCGGCAGCTTCCTGCTTTGGCAGGGCTCCAGGCAACGGCGCTGTAGGCCTGTCTTCCATTAGCTGCCAGCTGGATGGACTGAGAAGCACAGGTACAGGGTGTGCCGCTATAGATGGAAGGGAGAGACCGTGGCGCGCTCCCTGGGTCAGTTTGCACCAAGAGAACGTTCTGTTAGAAGAGCAGGGCAGAGAGGGATGGGAGGGAGGGACAATACTGGAAATATATTAGGCCTGCAGGGTCCTCAAGTGGAGAGACTTGCTCGTTTGGACCCTAGTTCATTACTCTTCCATCAGGAAATCTTTATTATTGATTTAAGTTTCTGTCCTACCCATCTGGGAGCGGGTTAAACATAATAATGCATGCAAGCGTGTATGTGTGCGGGAAATATAATAAAACCATTAAAAAAAACCTTATTCCCATACATCAAATTCTTGGCAAAATAAGAGAGACTTGCATTGCTCCAGGAAAGTGCTTGGGCTTGGAGGAACTTCTAAGGGAAGGGAATTCCATAACTGCAGCGCAGCCATCAAAACACAGCTCCCCGCACACCCACATGGGCAGGGATGTTGAGTGAGTAGGCAGGCCCCTAGGTCTAGTGTCTGCAGTACCTACCCTATAAAGCAGAGGTACCTACCCATACCACCCTGAGGATACTTCATAAAGTCAAGACTTCTATCTCTTCTTTGAAAAAATCACTTTTCTAGCCATTGAGAAAATCTGAAGGAACAAAAACCTCATCGTTTTCAAGTCGGTTTCATGAGTTGTAGTGTGTTGTTCGTGGCTTTTCAGCATTTGAGATTGACAGTAAAAGGGATCTCCGTCGCCTTGGCTTCGACCCAGCTCACACACGGCTAGACCCGTTTTGTTCTGATGGGTTTGGCTTGCAAGCCCCTGCCGCACAACCCCATCTCCTGCACGCGGGTTTCTCCGGTTGTGCGAATGGGGTGGGTAGTTCTCTCGGGGTGAGGCCTAAGGGGTAGGCTGCAATAAATACTTGCAGAGGGCGACCTTTTTTCCGGGAGGACCGTCTGTACAAGTGGCAGCTGATTGGCCCAGCTGGGAGAGTCTTTGTAGCCTCCTTTATGGCAGGGGGACTGGCCTACGTAACGTTAGGGTGCATTCCAGCTCTGGGGTTCTATAAAGGCTGGAGCTGAGGGCTCAGAGAGGCCATGAGGGATGAGTCTGGGAGTGGGTTTAATCTAGGGTGGCCATACCTCCCCTTTAAAAGAGGACGCTTATGAAAAATACATGTTGCAGGGCTGTACTGGAACCAATGCAGTCTTGCACCATGTATTTTTCATAAGTGTCCTCTTTTAAAGGGGAGGTATGGCCACCCTAGCTTCATATTGGAGCTGGCTGGGTAGCTAGAGATCTGGGCTGGGGGAAGTGTCAGGGAAGGGGTTGCGGGTTGCCCAAGACTGCACAAGGAATTGTATGGGCACCTTGAACTGGAGGTAAACGGCACTGGACCGGGTGAGTCCATCTGTTCTGTGCCAGCGTGATGCAAGAGGTCCTCGGGTCGCCGAAACGTATGGGGCGTCGATCCTTGGGAGCAGCTTCCCCACAATTCTGTAGCGCAGACTCAACGTTCAGCGGAAGTGGCGCATTCCAGCTTTGCCAGCTTGAGATCTTTGGCCCAGAGGAGAGGTCAAGGGAGGAGGAATTGGGCATTGGTTTTAGCCTCCTTCCTGCGTTTACACAATGGTCCCCAGCAAGACGCGCACATCTGTGCAGCGTTATGAAAACGACGGCAGCGTTGAAACAGCCGATAGTTCAGCCCTTGCCAGGGAGCAGCTAGCTAATAGGGACAGGATGCGTTGCTGTTCCCATGGAAACTTTGACTCAATTTCCCAGAGCTGATCAGTAAAATAAGGCCAGGCTGCACCGATAAATGTGTTTCTCCTGTGATGTGCAGGTCATGAACGAGGGGCGGACAGGGACCTGAGCCCTACCGGGGCTTCACAGGCTGGAGCGTTCTGAGGCAAGGGCGTAGCCAATAGCCCAGGACAGAGCACTCTGCACCGGTCTAGCAGCAGGCGAGCCACTGGTGGACCATGGTGTGTGGCTGGCAGGCTGCAGCATGTGGCAGGAGCCACCAGGGACTGCAGGGTAGGCTGTTGTGAGCTGGAGGTTTCCCAACCTGTCATAGACCAATTGCAGCTGCACTTTAATGGTGGTGCTAAAAAAAAGCCCCCAGAGGAGCTTCGAAGAATGGAAACATTTGACCCGTGTGCAAGCTTTCTGGCACCATCACTAACCACCGGTGATGAAAGTCACTGGTTGGCCTCTCTGGACCGAAGGAGCTGGTCCAGTAGCGGGCAACCTAAGCTAACTCAAGTCCCACAGATTTGGTCTTCAGACAGCCACAAGGAATGTAAAATCTCTTTTTGTCAAGTGCCCTGATTCTTTTAAAGACTCATCTGAACATCATCCCCTCCCCTTATGGAATGCTGCGATGTTATGACGGTGGTGCAGTCTTCCGCCAAGGGTCTTGCTGTTGCTTCAACAACCCTCTTCTAGTGTAGCCCCCCACCCCTTGTGGAGTACTAGGACATGCTGTCACCAACAGGCATGTACCCAAGTGGGTTGAGTGAAAGTTACACCTTGATCAACCCAGCCTTGACATTGCAGCTGGTCCTTTTTGGTCAGGCTGCAGACCCCTAGGATGACACGCTGGGGGGCAGGGTCCCGGATATGGACTATGATTTGCCCGCCATTGCCCTGAAAGAGAGGTTTTGCTCCTCTGAGCATGTGACGGCAGCCTGTGCCTTTTGGCTCACTTGTGCCTTCTGGCCACTTGCCTTTATATTTGACCGCTTCCGCACTGCGTTGAGCTGCTAAAGCAAACCAGAACTGGGTGAGGCACTGTTTGGGATTCTGGGAAGAGGAGTGTTCTCTCCAAAGCCTATTCTTGGTCTTTAATTTTATTTTAAAAGCCAAAGGCTCTAGCTTAGTGCTGTAAGCATCCGATTTGGAGTGGTAGTTCTCGTTGGAACCACAGATTCCAATCCCGGTAGAGCCTGCTTCCTGCCAAGGCGGATAGATTAAGATCTAAGCGGTTTGCATGAGGGTCTGTCCGAGAAGACCTTGAAAAGAAAAATAACTTGGACTGGAAAAGATCTCAAGGTGTACTAAGATAGGGCTTGCTAATCTGAAACCGTCCCCGATAAATTTATCCAGCTCCTCTTAAACAGAGGAGGAAAGGGACATGGGAGTTATAATTGATCATAAAATGACTGAGTCATCAATGTGATGCAGTTGTATTTTGTTTTTGTTTTTTAAAGGCAAATGCTATCCTGGAATGTATTAGGCATGGTATTGTCAGCAGGGATACAAAGTTTTGTTGCCTCTGTATTAGGCCCCTAGTAAGACTGCATTTGGAGTACTGTGTTTGGTTCCAGTCACCCATGTTTAAGAAGGATGAACTTAAACTGGAACAAGTGCAGCATAGAGGTACCAGGATGATTAGAGGGATGGAGGACTTACCCTATGAGATGAGGCTGAAAGAGCTTGACTTATTTAACCTGTAAAAAAGAATGTTGAGGGGAGATATGATTGTTGTATAAACCTCAGGGGAGTTAATGCAATAGAAGGGGAAGATTTATTCAAACTAAAAGGGAGCGTGGGTACAAGAACTAAAGGATAAAAGCTGGTTAGCAATAAGTTTAGGCTGGAAATTAGAAGGTTTTTAACAATTAGAGCAGTAAACTACTGGAAGAAGCTTCCAGGGGCAGTTGTGGGAGCAAAGAATCTGAATAGCTTAAAAACTGAGTTGGATAAATGTATGGCGCATATCTTGGGAGGAGTGTTTATTATTTGTTGCTGCAGGACAAGGTGTTCACCCCTCCCCCAGCAATACATGTTGGAGGTGTCCCGTCCCCCCCCCGCTCCCCCCCTTCTTCCTGTAGCATCAAAGTAGTTTCCAGCTGTAGCTAGGACTGTCGGGGTCTTCTGAACCCTGAGTACTGTATTGTGTATCCGGTGCCTTGTTGGTGGGGCCTGCGTGCATGCTCGGGCTAACTGATCGCCATATATGGGGGAAGGAAGGAATTTCCCTTCTGGGCAGATTGGCTGTTGACTGGGATATCCGTAAGCGTCATGACCAAGTCACTCTGTCAGTCTTTCTGACATGTCTCTGCTGCTAAGGAGAGTGTCAGTGCTCCGTGTTCCTCCTGTTGAGGAACCGGACCCTTCCCAAGCCTCAAAGGCTCAGATGGACAGTGCACGTGGCCCCACTGCACTGGTCAGGTCCCAGTGGGCCTAGGCCAAGCCCCAGACTCTCAGCAGGAAGCAGGCTGAAGCTTCATTTCCCAGGAAGTTTTTCTCTCATCTCCTCTGGCCTTTGGTTTTTAAAAAGCTGTTCTGTAAACACTGCAAACCCCTCCTGCTATTGGGCTGGGGGAGACCTAGAGGGCCCTAAATTGCCTCGCATCTTCCCTTGGGGCAACGTGAAGCTGGGAAAAGAGGTCACACCCGTGTAAAGGCTTTGTGCTTAGTGTAAGGTGACCAGATACCCGGCCTTAAATGGGAAAGCCTTGGCTTGAGTCTGCCGAGTCGCAGTGACCCCTAGAGGTCAGGTGGGGCTATTTAAATGTCTTCCCTCTGGGCAGTGTGACCGAGAGCCAGGCTTCATGATGACTGAGTGGCATGAGACAGAGCTAGGCCTCTGTCTTCTAACTCCCACCACCACTAAGTAGGTGTGTGTCTGCATGTGACTGACGTTATGTGTATACAAGATTTTACCTACTTCTTGTTGCATTTAAAAAAAAAAAAAAAAAAACCTTCCCACCTAGCCCCAAATTTAGGCAGTGGGCTATTTTAAATGTGCAGCATTTATGAAAATGTATTTAATGTAGATATATTTATGCAAATTGGAGTAATAGGGAGCAGAGCGTGGAGCTTCCCACTTTTGAGGTTTCCAAAATCTGATCACTTTAGCTTAACAGTGCCCTAGCAAATAGCCTCCGGCCTTGCCACAGGGGATGTAATACTCTTGCAAGGTAATAATTCCCACTCTAGTGACAGGCATTCCTTCTGGCTTTCACTTTTGATAGTCTTGCTGCTTCCTTCTGGAGTGTTACAGGATTAGCAGAGCCCTTACCTCCTGCAGGAACACGACACCATCTTAAAGCAAGGCTAGTGCATAAATAAAAATACACACACACGCATGCATACACACAACCAATCATTCACTTGCTAGAGGAGGAAACTGGGCTTTGAGAACAGGTTCCCACAATTATGATTAGTGTTCTGCTGTGGTTAATCTGGAGCAGTTGCCAATGGGTAGGTCTCTTCCCCCCCTGCCTCTCCCTTTGTGACAACTAGGAAGGGACTTTCCCCTCCTTTCCCCTACCTTTTCCCCCTTCCAGGTCAGCACTTGCTTACTCAATCCTGGGAGTTTATCTTGTAGTTCCCCTTGCAGCATTTTTTCACAGGTCATTGGATTTGTCCACACTAGCAATCGACCCTACTCCAGAGTCCCATGCTTCCTTGCAACATCTGGAATGGAGTTTTTCTTTCTGTTCCTTAGAAACATGGTGGGGAACTTGTGGGGTGGGGGCGGTTGGGGTGGGGAATGTAGTGGGCTTACGGTGAGGCTTCTGAGGGCTCATGTTTTCCCTTCCCTAGCCTGGTGAGTTGGGTTCTTTGTTAGGATCCTCAAGACTACATTGTAGTAGACAATGACATGGACACTTAGATTTAACCCTGGCAAGTTATGTCAGTAAAGCAGGGGCTAGTATGGGAGGCCTAGTGTACACTCTGCAGCACCTTGGAAGAGAAGACCTCAGAAAGGTATCCGGTAAGCAGTCCCTGGCACAAAGGTGCTGCCGGCTTTGCACCATTTTGCACATGCATGTTCCACAGCTTTTGACTCCCATGCAGGTGAGACCTCGCCCACAGCCATTAGGCTTGAAAAATGAGCTTCCTGAGGGATTATAGAGCAGCCCTGCCAATCACAGCCCATTTGTTTGTATTTTCTCTGCCCATACTTCCCCCAAGTGGCTGGCTGAGATGAATGAATTTGCCCTTCTCATTTCCTAAACTGCTCGCCTTTGGGGAGAGCTTATGGTCTGTTTTCAGAAGCCCATTTGAGCCACTTTTTTCCCCAAGATACAAACTGCTTCATCCTGGGCAGCGAGGGGAAACTGTAGTTTCCTCAGGGATCAGCAAGTCTTTTAGAATTCTAAGCGTGTATTTGTAAAAGCAGCGTTTGGATTCCCTTTGAGATCAGCAGCAGGAACATTAATCCCATTTAACGTGGGTGCTGTTGATGTGCAGGGGAGGAGTGCTTTCACAGGGTTTCTCCCTGCGTAGCAGCATTAATTAACTTTCCCGTTATCGTAGCATGACCGTTTGAGCTAGTACACTTCAGTGCGGGGGTTACGATAACTGGGAAAGGGCAAGGTTGCATTTTCCTTTGTTAAAGTAACCAGGTGTCAGCGTGCTACAGAACTTGGGTTGAGAGGATGTTGTTTGCTGCTGAAAAACATTGATGGGGAGGGGGGGGGCATAACTTAAGTTAGCATCTTCTAGAACTTGGGGCAGGTGATCTGCCTTATCTAAGAGTGTACAAACTAAATCGCCATCATACCCTTCATGTTTGGCTTGGACTATTGAAGGGGTCATAGTCAACTGAAATCCCAGGGTGAAAACAGACATGACGCTAACCACCCTTGGTGGTCATTTATGCATGTTGCAGGGCTGCATAGGGCACCAATACAGCCCTGCAACATGCATAAATAACCACCAAGGGTGGTTAGCGACATGTCTGTTTTCACCCACAGTTGCACCAGATTTTGTTTTCTTTGTGTATTTGGCAGCATTTTGTCTAGTCCTTCTTGCCCGTTGTTTGTCTGCGCAGGGCTACTTCATACAAAGCATCCACTTGGGGCTGCATTGGCAGATACCAGGGAAGAGGTAATTGGCCCGCACGTATCCAAAAGATGGCCTCCTCTCTTGCTTTCCATCTGTCTTGCGATCCCCAAGGTCAGCCAGAAGCTCCTTCTCGCAAATTCCATCATTGCACCAAGTCCGTACAGCAAAGTTGCACGGAGAGGCATTCTCAGTGGCTGGGCCACGGCTTTTGGAACTCCTTTCCCCCTGAAGGTTCACCAAGCCTGAGCACTTTCCAGAGGCAATGTAATTGGCCATCTATTTGGTTAGGCAACACAGTTTGGGGTGCTGTTTTAATGGGAATTTAATTTTTTTAGATCTGTTTTTATGGGTTTTATATATTTCACATTTTATTTTTCTCTCTGTCTCATCTGCCAAAACTCTTGTTCATGGTCTGGTTATCTCTCGCCTCGATTACTGTAACCTTCTTTCTGGCCTTTCCCAGTCTCACCTTACTTTCCTCATCTCTGTCCAAAACTCTGCTGCCAGGGTCATCCACCTCGCCCGTCGCTTCGACCACGTGCAGCCCCTCCTCTCTTCGCTTCACTGGCTTCCCCTTCCTGAACGAATCCTGCACAAGCTCCTAGTCTTCACCTATAAAGCTCTTCACAACCTTGCTCCCCCCTACCTCTCTGCACTTATCGCCCTCCATACTCCAGCCCGTGCACTTCGCTCCTCCTCTGTCCCTTCTCTCACCCTTCCACGCCTTCCCTGCTCCCCTAAGCGCCTTCGTCCCTTCTCACTTGCTGCCCCCCATGCCTGGAACTCCCTCCCTGTCCACATCCGCCTTGCCCCCTCCCTTCATACCTTCAAATCTCTCCTTAAAACTCACCTCTTTCGCTCTGCTCTGTCTGACTCTTTATCCTGCTGAGCCACTATTCCTATACCTACGATCGGTTTACCCTTATCCTTGCAACATGGACCTGCCTGCTGTCATTCTCATCGTAACCAAGCCAAGTACATGCACTTGAGACCTCGCATCTTCATGAATGTTAGACCCCTTGTCTCTCCCTCTGTTCCCCTTCCTATGTCTCTCCCCCAGCTCCTGTCTCTCAGATTGTAAGTCCTAGGGGCAGGGACCGTGTCTATTTTATTACTTTGTAAAGTGCCAGGTACACTGCTGGCGCTATATAAATGTTTGTTAATAATAGTAACAACACATATGTTGTCACTCACTCTGAGCCTTTAGGGAAGAGTGGGTTAAAAATGTGAGTGAATGAATGAATGAATTGGTCTGTTATACTCAGCCCATGTTATTCCCAATTTGTACCACCAGATTCGGAGGAGAACAGGTGAAAAGACAAAGGAGAGGGGATAGAGGGGAGGGGAGTGATATGTTTTTATAATGTTATGGTTTTATCATTGTTGATCTGTGTTGTTGTAAGCAGCCCCGAGCTGCCTGTGGCAGGAGGGATGGGATATTAAATCTTTTAATAAATAAAATATAAGGCTGTCGTAAAGAAGATGGAGATTCTGCATCGCCAATCAAGGCAGGACAGGAAGAAATGGATCAATGGGTGAAAACAGAGATGACGTTAACCCCACTTGAACACCCTTTTAACATTTCCTATGCATTTTGCAGGGCTGCGTTGGTGCACTACGCAGCCCGGCAACATGCATAAGAAATGTTAAAGTGGAGTTAGCATCATGTCTGTTTTCACCCTAAGTGGCGGAAAAACCGAGTTCTTGGGGTTTGATATTGGTAGTTTCCTAGCTGCAAGAGCAGTCGGACAATGGAACAAGTTGCCCAGGAGGGCTGTGAGACCTCCTCCACTGGAGTATTTGTAGAGGATGCTGGATAAGTATCGGGGATGGTTTGGATCAAGTGAAATCCTGTTTTAGTGCTGGGGATTCGACTTGAAGATCCTTGATTTAAAACACAATTCTCTTGCTTGCTTTGCTGACTTTTCTCCGTTGATGGCTCCTAGCAGGGCAGAATTTGCTGCTCTCAAGAGGGGCTCTGTAAGTGCGGAGTGCTGAGCTACTCTCTGCATTAGAGGAGCAGGATTGTACCAGGATTTGTTTGGATTCCCACGTGCCCGCAAGCAACCCCATGGCCTCAGCTGCTTGTTTGTTTTTTTTCCAGCCGAGCTTTCCCATGTGGGTTTGATGGTGTGGGCTATGGAAGGGCTGGCTATCTGTCAGAGGACTGAACATTTTGAAGTGCAAGTTGACTCATTCGGCTGTTTTGACGGCTTGCGTGTTCTGTTCCTCTGCAAGCAGCAGCGGGTGCTCTGTGCACGAATGTTTCCTGCAATCAAAGCTGTATTCTTCTAGAATGACCCCCATACTGGAACTGGGTTGCGTTAACTTGCATAACTCTCTTGGTCATGTAGTGTTCCACAGACAATTCCTAGCAAGGTTACATCCCTGGCTGGGCAGTGCTTTGGCCCATCCTTAGGCTGGAGTCAGGTGCTAAATAAGCCCAATGTTTAACTTCGGGATAATTCACAAAACACCCATTCCCCCTTGCTCTTAATTTGTGTTTGTCTTGTCCAGAAGCAGTGCATTCATACAATTGCTCATTTTCATGTATTTCACTACCCCCATTCCATTCCCTGCTTCACTGCAGTCTTTCCCACAATGCAATGGGCATTCGGAATCCCCACATGCTATCCCTGCATGCAATGCTCAAGAAGTTGCATGGAGTGGAGGAAGTAAGTCCCAGCACATGCTGGTCATTGCTCTGTGGTCACTTTGAAGGTAGGGAGGGACTAGCAGGGAATGATATTTTGAGGACTTAAGCTTGCTCTGGGTAAATCATGCAACGCTGTTGCTACTTGGTAGAGTCGAATTTTTTGCATTGAGAGGCAGAGAAAAAATTATCAAGGAGTAGGAAACAGTAAGAGTTTTACATAGGCATTCTTCCATGTCCTTTGTGTTGTGGGAAGTAGCACAGGCAAATGGTTGTCTGGGGAGGAAGTGAAATCCAGCAGCTGTGTAAATAAATGCCTTGCTACTGGACAAGGCAAACGCAGATTAAGGAACAAGTGGTAAGTCAGCAAGGGGAAGGCCGTTGTGTGAATAGAGCCCTCTGGTGGCAGAGAGCAGCGGATCATCAAGGAGCACAGGAAGTGGCAAGGATTTCACACAACGCTCAGAATGTGGGTTTGTGCTTCTAACTACTCTGCTAGAGTGTTGTGTGAATGAACCCAAAGAGCATGCCACTTCCAGCAGCTGCTGCTGGGGATGTGAATGGAAAGCAGCAAAAAACCTCAGACTGCCTGGTTTCTGATTTCTTGATTGTGAGATTGGATTCTTCCCATGGGCAGGGCAGCGGGCCAGGTCAGTTAGCAAGGGAGTTGGGGGTAGTGGGTGGCTGTGGGAGCCAAGCAGTGAGTCACAAATGGAATGGAAGGAGGGTGGTAGCGAGAATTCAGTTTCCTTTGTTAAAGCAGCCTGCAGAGGAGAGAGGAAGCAGGAATTTCCCCAGTGCAGCAAGACCGCTTCAGGAGGCGAATTCTTCCTCCTTCCAGGGTAGAGGCCACCTCAAGTGAATTTCTGTTTTCCTTTCCTCTGTCCTCCTCCTGTGCTCTAAAATGGGGAGGTATTGGCATGAATGAGCATTTACTAATGGAACAGCCCCAGCATCAAACTGCTGGGGTCTTCCTGCAAAACGCCAAAGCTTGTGCATTTCCAATGCAAGCACCAAAGGACTCATTCTTGCAACGCTCTTTGATACCTTGTTCTCTGCCACCTGAAGCAAGGAGTGGGCCCTTGAAATGCAGAGAAGTCAGCAACTGTATGAATGTGTTGCTATGGGGCAAGGCAAACGCAGGTTAAAGAACATGGGAATTTGCAAGGGAAGTGAATGAGTGCAAAGACTAACGATCATTGCGCGGAAGTCAGCTGATGCTAACACGACTATGGGTGTTTTCAGACGTTATGCGGTCCCGATTCAATACAGTGGATTCCCAGCGGTGGGGAACCGAACAACCACCCCCATGGTCAAGGAGAGCCCCGAACAGATGTGACGGGAATGGGACCACGGCAGGGAATCGGGCCGCCAGACCACAGCCCGGGGCAGCGCAACAGACGTTACGCCGATTCCCGGCCGTGGTCAAAACACCCAGAAGGCACCAGGGAGAGGCGGGACACAGACATGGCCGGCTGAGGGCAAACGAAGCCAAAAGCGCCAAAAGGGAACGCCCACACAAGGGGGAAGGGAGGGGGAAGAGGGAGGAGAGCCGCCGAGGTACCACACAGAGGCACAGAGATGAAGGCACGGTGGACCACACAGCACAAACACACGGCTGGGCCCATACACACCCATACGGGAAAGGAAGGGAAGGGGGGGCACAGTGGGACAGACAACACGCACAGCACAACAGGCAAAGGGGGGAGGGGCGGCAGCAGAACAGGGAAGTTGGGGGTGGGGGGAACGCCCCAGGGGCAGGGCTGGGCACGGGGAATGGCAGTCAGACCCCCAACAACAGCACAGCCTGCATGGGCACCCCCACAGCTACAGTCAGTCCCGGAATGGGGGGACCCAAAAAGGTCGGGGTACAGGCACCGGGGGAGGCCACACGGAACAGGCAGCGGCCCAGGCACGGTCCATGAGGCACACACGGACCCCAAGTGCTGGCGATGGTGCGATGGAGGGGAGGCAGGAAAGCCGGAGCTGTGCAGCCGGTCCAAAGGCACGCCCGCCCCCCCCCCCC
>QEPC01005747.1:322807-333457 GCA_003113815.1 Sphenodon punctatus | reverse complement strand
CCATGGTTGCCATGGCGGCCATGAATTCTCGCTCCGCCCCGACAAGGCTGGCATCGGCGTGTATGTTGAAGTCCCCCAGAACCAAAGTCCTGGAGGAGCCCAACGCCACCTCCGAGACCAGCTTTGCTAGAGTGGTAAGGGATGCTGCCGGGCAGGAAGGGGCCCGGTACACCAGCAGCACCCCTAATAAACAAGGAGTAATTACTTACCCTCTCAGCTAGTACTGGAACTAGGGGACACTCCATGAAACTCTTGGGTGGCAAGTTTAAAACAAATACAAGAAAATATTTTTTCACTCAGTGTGTAATTGGGTTGTGGAATCTACTGCCAGAGGCTGTGGTAAGGGCCAGTGCTATAGCTGAGTTTGAAAGAGGTTTGGACAAGTTTCTGGAAGATAGATCCATTAGCAGCTATTAGCCAGACAAGATCAGAGAACAGGATGGGAGCTGGGGGGAAGCAACAGGGAATGGATCCCCCGTTGTGACCTGTTGGGTGCTTCTCCCAAGCCACCATGATTGGTCACTGTCAGAGACAGGATGCTGGGCTAGATGGACCATTGGTCTGACCCAGTATGGCACTTATGTTCTTATGGACTGAGTGGAGGGAAAGAGGAAGCAAAAGAAAAGACCTAGCTTTTGAGTTAGTGAATCAAATGGATGCAGCTTGATTTTCCCCACAGCAGAGGAGGCCAGTAGCAGCTCAAAATTTATCCCTATCCATTAATGTGATAGAAAAACGCTGGAATGAGGGAACACTCACCCCTTCCCAAATCCTCCTGCTAAGCCTCCAAGGAGGTGTTCAATCACTGTGACAGCAAGGGTGAACAGAGTAAAATCTCACTCCTCTTGATCCTTCCGTAGTCTGAGGTTATAAAACATGTCCCAAATATGGAAGGCTCCGGACCTTCATTTATCCATACTGAAAGCATGTCCCACAAGGTGTCTGGGTTGGAGGGCAGGGGGCTTTTGTTTGTGTGCTCCTTCAGTCCGACAGTAAACATGGAACAGCTGTCTCCCTGTTCCCCTACAGCTCCCAGGCTCGGAAGGAGGAACAGGGCCGAATGCGAGGGCGGGGGCTGTTGGCATTCAGGCTCTTTCTGAAGCCCAGCAACCGTCTCCGCTTTTTTATGAGCAATCGCCAGTGGTGATTCACTCTCCCATAAACTCTGGGAATATGAGCTGCTGGGGTGACACTCCTCGTCTTTAATGTGCTTAGCCTGTGGCACCCCAGTGATGCAGAAAGGCTGGTCTTTCCCCTAGATTAGATTTTTATTTTATGTTTTATTTATATAAAATTTATATCCCGCCCCTCCTGCCCACAGGGCAGCCCAGGGTGGCGAACAACAGTATAAAAAGTAAAACAATAAAACAATTAAAAACCATTCAAAATACACAATACAGGGGAAAAAAGACCTTCCCCCTCCCCCTAGCCAAAAACCTGGTGGAACAACCAGGTCTTACATAAACACTGAAATGACAGGAGAGTGGGAGCTAGCCGAGCCTCCTCTGGGAGTGAATTACACAGCACAGCGGTGGCCACCAAAAAAGACTCCACACGTGAGGTCCCGGGGGAAAGACGTACACTCCCCCAAGACCACCTGGTGAGTTCTCCCGGCCAGGATTGGACGAAACCAGTCCAAGACCATTCCGCCAATCCCGGCACAGTCCCGCAGACGAGTCACCAACACCTCCTGATCGACTGTGTCGAATGCAGCCAAAAGGTCTAGCAGGACCAGTAAGGTCTGACGACCCTGGTCCAATACCAGACAGAGATCGTCAACCAAGACCACCAATGCCGTCTCCGTACCATACCCAGGCCGAAACCCAGACTGGGAGGGATCAAGGAAATTGGTGCGGTCCAGATGTTCCTGGAGCTGCCATGCCACTGCCCGTTCAGTAACCTTCCCTAAAAAGGGAAGGTTAGATCACTCAGGAACAGTAGGAGAACAGGGAATGCAACCTGGGTCTCCTGAGTTCCAAGCCTTCAGCTCGGACTCTCCATAAAAATGATATCCCGGCTTAATAGAAAGGGAGGAGCACAGAGATCCTAGCCCACATCACAGCAGCCTGTGACTTGTATAGTAATAGCCCAATGTCCCCAGACTGAGAATGTTATTGTTATTATCATTGACATAGTGCTCAAAGTGCTTTACAGTCCTCTATTTCACCCTCACAACAGCCCTGTTAGGCAGGTTACTATTATTTTTCATTTTACAGATGAGAAAATTGAAATAGCAACTTGCCCAAGGCCATCCTGCAAGTTCATTGCTAGGACAGGATTTGAAATCTGGTCCCCCAGGTCTAAGTCACTAGGCCACAAATCCATTGGAACTTTAGAATATTTAGAATCGCCCAGATGGAGATTCAAACCAGCGTTCGCAGACAAGGCTGCACCACTAACATCTGTTGATTTATCAGCCAAGCCACACAGGAGTACAAAATAAAATAAAAGTTGGCCTCTTTTTTACAAGGCAGGCCTCTGGGGGACTGGTCCTTTCACCTCTAGCCCATCGACCCAATTTTGACCCACAAGGTTGAGAGTTGCCGACTCTGGTTTGCGTGTTGCACAACTATGACTGCTTTTGGCCTTGTCTATCCACGATACTTGCAAAAGTGCCTCTCACCAACTGGCCCCTCTGGTAACGTCACAACTGCCACGGCTTGCTGGGACCTGAGATCTAGTTTCCAGTAACTCCTTCCTCCCTGCATGGATAGAAAATGAATCCAAGCTCAGACAAGAGAGAGACTTGGGGCTGTTAGCTCCTGCATGAATGTAATCTGCTTTCTGGTTGTCCTTCTGCTTTTTATGACTAAAGTACACAGCGCAGGGGCCCAGATGACTCAGACCCAGCCGTCTCCTTACAGCTGAGCTGGGACACAGCTCTGCTGTTCCTCCGTAATGAAACTCATCATGTGACTTTCCTCCCTACTGGAGGAGGAAGGTTCCAGCTGTGTAGCCTTCCTGCGGGCCTTGGTGGGTGAGCTGGCTGCTCTGCTACCCACTGCCCCCTCCGTGCCAGCGTTGCTGCTGCAGTCTGGTTTGTGGGTGACCAAGCCATCTCTGTGGCAATGGCAGCCATGACCCAAATGGTGATGGGGCTAAGTGAACGGGGGAGAAGGGAACATGTGGAAATGGGCAGGCCTCCTTCCCTACACTGGTTGCAGTAGCCTGGTTTAGTCAGGGAAGCTCTGAGGTTGAACCCCGCGTGAAAGGGAGGCATTCTGAGAGGCCTGGAGCCGCCATCTTTGATTTCAGGGCTCTTATCTGTTCTGCCAAGGAGGTACCCATGGAGGCGTTTTCATCCTAATCATGTCAATTAGTGGCTGGTTTAGAGCCTGAGGCAGGGCAGTTCAGATCCATTTACCTAGTTCATGGACAATGCATAAGCTTTACATAATGCTAGAGCACTGAAACTCGCCTTCCCCAGAAGCCTCAGCCATTGAAACCCGGGTGTCTTGAAGAGGTCAAAGAGCCTGGCGCAGCAGCAGCAGTGGTGGGTTCTTCCTCTCTGAAGGGAGGGCGTGCCAGTGAGTGTCTGCTACTCAGACCTCGGCTTCTCAGAGCAGGCACATCACTCCTGGAGAAGCAGCCTCCCAAGTGAGAGAGTGGATTCCTTTTTCTCAGTTGCAGGAAACTGGGGAGCAAGTAGGTGTTTAATGATTGACGTTTGGCGATGTCATGGCTTTTATGGTGGCCAATACACAGCTGTTAGCTCTTCCCAGCAGCCAAGCCGGAAACTCTTTCTCCCGACATTTTTTTATTATTTTTATTATTATTGACGTTGTTGGAACTGTTGTTCTGAGGTTTGATGGTTCTGTAGACCAACAAAGGAGCGTGCTACTAATAGCATGGCGAGGGGGCTTTGTCTTGGGTGTATGGGTGTAAATAGGGGAGGTGAAGGGACACCTCCCCAAATTTAGGGCAGCAGAGCCCTCTTTAGAGTCAGGGGTTCTGGGTGGCTGAAGCTGAGAAAAGGTCTGTCCCCCTCCGCTCCACTTGAATTTCTTTCTAGCAGATGCCAGCAGCAGGGAACAGAATAATGTTCACATGCTTGGGCGTGTGATAGTAGGGGTCAGACTCGAGACTGGAGTTGTCCTCACCTTGGTTTGGAACATTATTATTCTACGGCTTGTATGATTTTTAGCAGTGTTTGCAGCACAGTCTAGGATGACAACAATCATCCCGGGTGACTGTCTTTAACAACAGCCTGGTGGCCATAGTGTTAAGTGCCTGATGTTTCCTACAGCTGAGCTCTGCACTGATGTGCCCACCTGGCTGTGGGCAATCTCCTGAGAGTCGCAGGCTGAGAGTATGTACGGGAAGGCAGCTGGGAAGGTGAGGAGGCCGCCATGACCGTGGCTGCCCAGCCACAGGCTCCTGGTGGGACCTTGCTCATGCCATTGAATTTCTGAGCCTCAGTACTGCCTAGCAATGTCGTATCTCAGAGGAGTGTTGCCAGGAGAGCTAGTGCGGCCTAATGAATAAGGTCTTTGACCTTGAAGACCAGGTTTCTAATACTGTCTTAGTCATGATCTCATTTGGGTGGCCTTTGGTAAGTCACTCTCTTCAGTCTCAATTCCCCATCTGTTAAATAGGAATAAGAATGACCCACCTCATAGGATTGTTATGAGGGTGAACTTGATAAGTATTATAAAGCATTTTGAACACTGAAGTGCTCTTGAAATGACAATAATTAGACTGAATTATCCAGGCACTAGGGAGGCAGGAACATCGTTATGCTAGGGCGTGGAGAGCTCCCTGATGTCAGTCCCTTCACTGGGACTCCTGTGGTCAGGTGTTTGCTGTGTTTTGCCCACTGGTGGCAATGGGGAAACCACAGTGAACACAAGTCCCTGCTTATGGTGTTTTTGGACTCTGGGGATGCCTGGGTTGGTGAGGACTTGAAGACATCAATGATGCTGGTTGTCACGTAGACATAGCTGACCCTGTTAGTGGCATATCTTGCGCGGTGGCGAGTCAGGCAGCTATTCCTAGTGGGTGGATTGTATCCTTCCGCAGGCTGAGAGTAGGCACAACACTTACCCCTCTAAGGGAAGATTGGGGTGGTGATGTGGGTGAACCCCACTGCATCTCCAAACAGAGAGTCACAAGCCTGCAGCTTCACAAATCAAAACCTCGGCCATCTGTGTCGAGTCTCAGCTCCCTGTTAGTCCCTTCTCCGAGGTGTATCTTTGGAAAGTCACTCACAACTTGCTGTATTCTCTCTCTCTTCCCTTCCTCCTTGTCTAGCGGAAGCCTGCCCCCGGAGCTTAGACTGCACCCTGCAGAGAAGGGAGTTCTGCCCACCTGGGGCTCATACCTGCGGCCCCTGCCTCCAGCAGTTTGCAGAAGATGAGCATGGAAGATGTATCCCGAAGAAACGCTCACCCAGTGGTACGTGCATGTGCTTAGTTGGGTCCTTGCTTCATCTTGGTGCAGCTGCCGCCTCTGTTCTGCATGTGGGGTTCTGAAAAGCAATTCGCCCTCTTGGTTCCAGTAGCAAAGAGACACGCACAGTTATGGTGCCATCAGGCTGTTTTATTACAGTACAACAGTCGATTGATGTTCAGACCTGAGAATATACAAACTTCTGATTTTATATGCTTAAGATCACATAGTCTTAATCATTTCGAATGTACCTTGGAGTCAGGGAAACAAAGCATTCAAATGCCAAGTTTTGCCCTTGCCATGATGAGTTCGACCCACCCTAGGGCAACTCCCTGTGGGGGTGAGGGTTAGGTAGTTAAGAAGGTTTTAGGAAGCCTGATTTAAGAAGAGTTGGGGAGTTTCTCGTGTAAGGAATAGCCTTTCATGGCTCGATTGCCCTACGCACGGCACCACTCCTTCGTTTAGGGAAGAAGATGTTTGAAGAGAGAGAGAGAGCTGAAGAGGCTTGCTCACTCACAAGATTTTGAAGTGCAGGTCTCCTAATAGCCACGCTCGCAGTGGCAGTGGTTGGTGGCCCCTAGTGGCGCACAGAGGAGGCAAGAAAGGTGAGCTCCCAGCCTGTGACATCCTGTTCTAGCGGAGGGAGAAGGGGTGTTGGCAGATGTGTGATAGTGGGAGAGACCAGCAGCAAGTGAGTGGCGGGCTGAGGTAGGGGAAGGTAGAGGCAGCAGCGGCCCCAGAGCAGTGGGGGTAGGGGCTAGAGTGACCTTTGATGGGCACCTCTTGACCGTATGAAGATTTCCATGAGCGGCTCTTTCAACTGGGAACTTTGCCCTAATCCCAGCTGAGAGCTCTTCCCAAACTACCTCATTGAAGGGTCTGAGAATCTCTATATATACTTCCCATATTCAAGGGGCTGACGTAATAACGGAGGCAAAATCTAGACATCGGCACAAATTCCTGTGTCCTGTCTGAAATCTCAAGGACTAGACTTCTCTCCTTCACTACCATCTGTCTGGTTGCATCATGTCACAAGGGCATGGCTTGTGCTGAAGGGCTGATACTAATGTGGTTCTCCCTTGCGTGCTGAAAGCTCATGGGGAAATGTCTGCCCAACAGGACCCAGTTGTCCTTGAATCGGGCCCCGGTAGCTGTGAAGTGCCAAGGCTGACAGCAATAGGAATGGAAGTGGCGAAACTCATCCCTGCGGGCGGCTGTGAAGGCTATGAATTTAAATAGGTTCCAAAAAAGGCTTAGATAAGTTTGTGGAGGGGCAGGCCATCAGTATCTATTAGCTGAGATGGCCACAGGGGCCAAGAGCATAGCTCTAATAGGGGCAGGCAGTGCAGCTGCACCAGGAGCCGCCATGGTGCAGCTGCTTCCCTTGATACAAGGAGGACCCCGTTCCATCTTCTCCACCACCGCCCATTCCAGCCTGGCTCCACCTCTGTTGTGGGCCTTATGTCGTGAAGAGCAGAAACGTAACCAGGATTCAAGAAGGGATTAGCCATGAACTTGCTGAGTGGCTGCGGGCAAGCAAGTCTCTCTCAGCCTCAGTTCCCCATCTGTAAAATGGGAATATAATAGGAATATCCCTCTCTCTCCCTAGATTTCCTTTCCACTCCTCTCCCCTTCCTTGACCATCCTAGATTGTAAGCCCTTTGGTGCAGGAACCTGTCTCTCATTATAACTGTTCATTGCTGGTGTTTATATAAGTAATAAATAATAATAAGATAAGCTCATGAAGGAGAGAGGCGCATCAATAGCTATTAGCCAGATTGATCAGAGGATGAAACCTCTATCTGCTGAGGTTGAATGATGGGGGTGGGTGGGGGGTGTTCCACTCCATAATTGTCCTGTTTTCTTACTTTTCCTTGGGACACTGCTGGACACTGGGCTAGGTGGACCATTGGTCTTTACCCAGTGACTATATTTCTCTGTGAAGTCTGGGTACTCTTGGCTGAACTCTGCAATACAAAGGCTCTCTGCCCTGAATAGCCATGCATGTATTTGCCCTGGTTTAACCAAATCGAAAGAACACACCCTCAGTTAAACAAGGGCAGTTCTGGGTAAGCAGAGTCTCAGATGAGGAGATGCCTAAGCCTTTAGGTTCAAACAATTCCAGGGAGACGCATGGGTTGGAGTTTCATCCAGTCCTGGTCTGTATCCTGTCTCCAATACTGTATCCTTTGCAGAGTGCCTGCCATTGGAGGCCCCACATTGCACTATGCCTACTGCTTCAGCTCCCCTCTCTGAATCTCTTTATAGCCACGCAAACACGGACTCTACTGCATTCGCAGAGGAGCGGTGTTCTAGGAGCCTCATGTGTGGTGTTAGGTGCTACAAGACACAACACTAAATCCGCGGAAATCTGGTGTGTGTAGAAATCACCGACATCATTTTGCAGATGATTATGGGTGATTTCAGACATGCCAGGGCGCCCATTGGCCCCGGCACAGAATCACCATTTGATTCCCCTCCGGAATCAAAATGACCCATCAACAGACGTGCCGGTCGATTCCGAGGGGAATTGGGGGAGGGGGCGGGGCTGCACGACGCAACGTGCAGCCGCACAGCCCCGCTCCCCCACGCTTCCGAGGCCGCCCGCCCTCTGGGAGACGGTCAGGCGCAGCGGCCAATGCCGCTGCAGTGCCCGCTCCCCGGGCTATTGACCACGGCCCGGAATCGACAGCGGGCACGGCCGCCGATTCCGGGCCGTGGTTCGGGAGCAGACGTGACATTGCCACAGTCAACCACGGTGAATCCCACCGTGGTTGACCATGGTAACGTCACGTCTGTTGGGCAGAAAAATGATTCCTGCCGGGAGTTCACCCCCGGCGGGAATCACTTTGACCACGCTTTCGGAGGTCCGGCCAGCTCAATACTCTCGATATTGAGGAAACTGCTTGAGCTATAGTTCTGAAAATGTATCCATGGCTTTTATTTGTGGGGACCATCATATGTGCAAAGTTTGAAGACGCGTGGTCAAAGCGATTCCCACCGGGGGTGAACACCCAGCGGGAATCATTTTTCCACCCAACAGACGTGACGTTACCATGGTCTTGAGGTCTAGATCAAGTGCTGGTGCAGTGTGATGATTGTTGCAGCCAAAAATAAGTTATTAAACATTTAAAAATCGGTTTTGCTGGCTGGTGCATGCGCAGTCGAGCAGCCACTGACTGCCATTTGTGGTGTTAGAAAAAACAGCATAAGGAAAGTTACGTGACTCTGCTTTTTAAAATCACGTATCTTTATCAGGAGCCAGCTCTGTCACAAAGACTTGATGCTCTAGTCGGTTTCATATCAATTACCCACTTGCCTCAGAAAGCCAGCAAGAGGCATCGCTAGTCAGTTCTATGTCAATTACTGCCTGCCTCACTCTATACTTTTCACTCCATATGAGAAGTTGCAGGACTCTTATTCATTCACTCCATAGGGAGGATTTTGAGCAATCCATATCTTCTTCTCCCAGGCGAGTTGAGCCCCCAGACTTCACAGCCTTGGAGCGTGAGATCTAGATCAAGTGCTGGTGTAGTGTGATAATGACTGGTGCACCTAAAAACAAGTTACTAAGCATTAAAAATCAGTTTTGCTGGCTGGTGCATGCGCAGTCGAGCAGCCGCTGACTGCCATTTGTGTTGTTAAAAAAAACAGCATAAGGAAAGTTACGTGACTCTGCTTTTTAAAATTTGGTAACTTTATCAGGAGCCAGCTCTGTCACACAGACTTTACGCTCTAGTCAGTTTCATGTCAATTACCCTCGTGCCTCTTTTTCAGTCCCTGTGAAAACTCTGCAACTTTTCATACCTGTTGAAAGGAGTGAAAAGTTGCAGACTTTTCACTCCCTACAGAGTGAGATCAGAGGGTAATTGACTTGAAACTGAATAGAGCTTCTTGCTGGCTTTCTGAGGCAAGTGGGTAATTGACATAAAACTGACTAGAGCTGGCTCGATTTTAAAAAGCAGAGTCACGAAACTTGCCTTATGTTGTTTTTTTGGCGGTCAGCAGTTGCTCGACTGCGCATGCGCTAGCCAGCAGAACTGACTTTTTAATGCTTAATAACTCATTTTTGGCTGCACCAATCATTATCACATGACACCAGCACTTGATCTAGATCTCACGCTCCAAGGCTGCAGACCCAAAGACCCAGCTCAACAGTAGCCGGGGGGGGAGGGGAGGCTGGTACAAGGGATTGTGGAAAGGGTAGGGGATTTCTGTCCCTGCCCTGTGCCCCCTCACTCTGCCCCCCCCTCATTTCCCCCGTAATTTTGGTTCAGTGTTTGGCCGTGGAGGGGGACATCGTGCCTCGCCAGTGCAGCTGTACAGTGCCCACAGTAAAGCCCCCCCTGATGCTTCTGCCAAGAACCTGCCCCAACCTCGCTTCAAACTGCCTTCACTCTGTCATTTTGTGCTGAATTGCCTTTTGTACAACCGACTGTATAACGTTGTCTACGCTGACATTGTCAACAGTTCATTGTATAACATGTATACAATTTTTATACATGTAAACGACAGAGTTAAGGCAGTTTTTAAAAAAAATTTCATTGTTGAATTATGATAATAAAGAAATAATTAATAAAGAAATGTGATGGTTTAGTTAGTGATAAATAAGAAGAGTAAGTAGCATGGTAAGGAATTAAGTACATATTATTATTAGCAAACATTTATATAGCGCCAGCAACGTACCTGCTGCTTTACAAAGTAATTGAATAAACATGGTCCCTGCCCTAGGGTTTACAATCTGAGAGACGGGGGTGGGGTGGGGGGGAGATGAAGGAAGGGGAACAGAGAGACGAGGAGTGTAACATTCACGAAGATGCAAGGTCTCAGGTGCACGCGCTTGGCTTGGTTACATCGAGAATGATGGCTGGTTGGTCCATGTGGTGAGGATATGAGTACACAGACCTTAGGTTAACAGATTGTACTGGATGGAGGGTATCAGCAGGAGTTAGGAGAGGGGAGCGAGAAGTCGGAGAGGCCAGAGAGGAAGAGGTGGGTCTTGAGGAGGAATTTGAAGGTACGATGGGAGGGGCGAGGCAGATGTGGGCAGGGAGGGAGTTCCAGCCGTGGGGAACTGCTAGGGAGAAGGGACGAAGGCGGTTAGGGGAGCAGGGGAGGCGTGGGAGGGCAGGAGAGGGGACAGAGGAGGAGTGGAGTTCACGAACTGGAGTACGGAGGGAAATTAGCGCAGAGAGGTAGGGGGGAGCAAGGTTGTGAAGAGCTTTATAGGTGAAGACTAGGAGCTTGTGCAGGATTTGTTCA
>QEPC01005747.1:258042-322468 GCA_003113815.1 Sphenodon punctatus | reverse complement strand
TCCCTCGCTCTTCCCACCAACATCATCTCCGTCTTATCGGGGTTGAGCTTCAGTCTGCTCTGCCACATCCATTCAGTCACAGCCTCCAAACACTGGGATAGCACAGAGACAGCAGGGTCTGGGTCAGTTGAAAAGGAGAGGTACAGCTGAGTATCATCAGCGTATTGGTGACAACGCACCCCGAACACTCTCACAACCTCCCCCAAGGGCTGCATATATACATTAAATAATAACGGAGACAGAATAGAACCCTGCGGAATGCCGCATGGTAAAACACGGGGGCAAGATGTCTCATCCTCCAGCACCACCCGCTCGCTTCTCCCCAAGAAGAATGAACAGAACCATTCAAGAATGGTCCCATCTAGGGCTGTAGCGGAATATCGCAGCGGTAGCTATTTCCGGCGGAAACAGTGTTTCCGCAATTAGTGGAACGGTATGGCAGAGGCTTTCATTCCGCGGTTTAATTCCGTGGTTCCGCGGTTCCGCTTATTTAATTCCGCTACTTAGTGGAATTGTGGAAACATGACATTTTCGCTATTTCCACAATTCCGCCAGTGCCACAAAATAGCGGAATAGCGTTTTTCTGCAATTTCCGCAATTTTTCCGCAATTTTTCCGCAATTCTGTGATTTGCAGAATTCCGGCGGAATTAGCGGAATATCCGCAGAAAAGTCGCGGTGTGGCGCGGGCAATTCTGAAATGGCGGAATGGAATCGCGGCACGGTAAAAGCTGCTGCCGCACCAGCCCTAGTCCCATCCAGACCCCCTAGGTCATGCAGCCGTCTCAACAGCAGTCCATGGTCCACGGTGTCAAAAGCGGCCGAGAGATTTAGCAGGATGAGAAATGTTGAACATCGGGCATCCATCTCCCAGTGGAGATCGTCGACCAAGGCCACCAATGCCATCTCGGTGCCATAGCCAGGGTGAAACCCAGATTGAAACGGATCCAGGTCACGCAGCCGTCTCAACAGCAGCCCATGGTCCACGGTGTCAAAAGCGGCCGAGAGATCTAGCAGGATGAGAAATGTTGAACATCCGGCGTCCATCTCCCAGCGGAGATCGTCGACCAAAGCCACCAACGCCGTCTCGGTGCCATAGCCGAGGCGAAACCCAGATTGAAACAGGTCCAGGAAACCGATGCCATCTAGATGTGCCTGGAGCTGGATCGCCACCACCCGCTCAATAACCTTCCCTAAAAAGGGGAGGTTAGAGACAGGTCGGTAACTGGCGAGAGCATCCATGTCCAACGATGGCTTTTTCAGCAGGGGGCGCACCACAGCCTCCTTGAGGCTGGGCGACAACCTCCCCTGCTGCAAGGACACATTCACTACCCTCGCCAGCACCTTCCCCAGTGTCTCCCTGGAGGCTTTCACCAGCCAGGACGGGCATGGATCAAGTTATGTATGTATGTATGTTTATTGTGGCATTAGCTTCCGCCATAGCCAAACAAGACGCTACAGCCATAGGCCAGCAGCACAATACACAATCTAACACACAAAACAAAAACAATAACAATAGAAAACATATAATATACATAATACTTCCAATAAAATCATCCAAAAATGTTTAAAATAACCTGATCAATAACCTCCCTGTAAATGGGGAGCCAATGATTAACATCTGCGACATAACAATTGACTCTATTGGGAGTCCAAAATGGCACCCCCTGAGAATTCAATGTCCCTCGACACTCAAAAGTCTAAGTGATAGAATAATAAGATTGAGCAGGGATAAAAAGCCTATTTCACCCAAGATATAACAGGTATATCGGTCAATACGTAGGGGAAACTAGCTGCAACAAGGGGGAAGCAGTCGCAGCACTGGATGTATCCCGATTTAAGGGAAACTTTGACCTCCATCCTAGCTATTTGCTAATTGCTTAGTTTTTGTCAGTTTATCATGGACCCACTCCCTTCTTTTGGTAGCCAACCAAACAAAGGTTGCTATAGCAACCATCTAGCTCATTTCTTCCAAACCCATAAGGTACTTATAACCGCCTTCAAGGGCAAGGGACCAGTCCCTACTCAGCAGCGGAGCCAACCAGGCCTGGCGTAAGTGAGTATAATACGGACAGCGCAGCAAAAAATGTTCCAACGTCTCCACCTCCCCCAGACTACATGAGCAGCAACGTAAATCAAAAGGGATTGCTAACTGCCTGCATTCTGTTACTGCCGTCCGAACCAGGTGGAAACGTGCCAGGGTGTAGCACCTACGGAGTCTAGGGTCCCTAATTTTATCCAAATAAGGTTCAAAGGACCCAGTACATTTTATCCAGTACAACGCAGGGGCAACCTTACAAGTGCTCAATAGTCCCAGATCCTCATGAAGAGCCACATCCCTAGCCTTAGTTTCTACCTCCCTCCGAATACAGGCAGGATCTTTCCCACAAAAATATGTAAGGGAGAAGCCAAGATTTTTAAGCAGCCACCCCAAGTATAACAACCAGGGGTAGCCACGTATTCCTGTGTGGGAAAGTTCTTCCCTTAAACATAGGAGGGGCAGGTCAAATTCCTGACAAGTTAGTAGCCTCAACCAATATCTTAAGAAGGTGAGTCTTGCCAGTAACACCAAGGCTCTCACCCCTACTTCCAACCAGATAACTGCTCCCAGGACACTATTTCCCAATCCTAGCAGCCTCCTCAAAAATACATTCTGTACTCGTTCCAGTCTCCTAATGTCCGGGAAGGGGACGAGTTCCAACCCCAACAGGGCCGAACGTGGCACTTTGGCGCTGTATACCTGAAGAAAAGCAGAGACAGAGAGCCCCTGCGAGGCATAAACAGCTCTGGTAATAGCCTGCGCCATGGATCAAGTTCACAACAGGTGGCCCTCACAGACCCCAAGACATCCACCACATCGGCCGGCGTCACTTCCTCAAACTCCCCCCACAAAGATGGACCAGACGGGGCCTCCATCACCTCGCACGCTCTACCTACTGCCCCTAATCCAGCGTCAAAGTCGGTTTTGGCGTTTAATTTTTGTTGTAATGTATGTTAAATGTTTTTTTAAATTGTAATTGTAATTTTCATGTTTGTTTTGAGTTTAAGTTAGGGAAAAATATATTTGTGAAATGGTTTTGAAAAAGAAAGTATTTTGTTTTGGAAACGGTTCTGCCTTTAATGGTTTTTTAAACTGTAAACCTTTTGGTTTAGAAAAGCCTTATTATAGTTAACTCATGGATCTTGTTGCCAGAAGATGCTGTGAAGGCCAACAGCATAGGAGGGTTTGTGATTTTTTTTTTAAAAAAACCCTGGATAAATTCTTAGATAATAGGTCCATATGTGACTACGGTTGTGGGGGACACTGGGTAATTTCAGATGTTAGGGGATCACAGTCAACCACCCTGAATCACAGTGGATTCAGGGTGGTGGCTGTGATCGTGCAAACATCTGTTTGAGCCCCGCCAGGTGTTTACCATGGTGAATTCCTGGTGGGGTTCAAAGCTAACCACAATTCTGGAGGTGAGGCTGGCCTCCAGAATCATGGTTAGTTGAACCACGATCAGGAATGGGGCGAAGGTAACATCTGTTACCTCGCCCCATTCTGGACCGTGGTTCTGACCGTGGTACGGGATAGGGCGCAGCGGCCGTATTGGCTGCTGCTGTGCCTGTCTCCCCAAGGGCAGGTGGACAGAGGAGCGTGGGGGGGGGGGGCTACACGGCCATACGCCATGCAGCCCTGCACCCTCCCAGATTCCCCTCCGTGATCAGGCCGGCACATCTAAAGGACAGCCGGTCTGATCACGGACTGGGATCCAAGACGGATGCCGGTCCAGGGTTCAGTGTGGCAGGCCGAAAGGCCCATCACGTCTGAAATTACCCAGTAGCTCGTGACTGTTGGGAGCTGGGAGTGAACAGCAGGAAATGGACTGTTCCATTCTGACTTATATTATTGCTTCATGCTTCTGTGAAGTAGCCAAAGGTGGCCACTGTCAGAGACAGGATGCTGGGTTGCTGGACCATTGTCAGAACCGGTAAGGGCTGTCTTATGAATGTATGTTTTAACATCCAAACAAGTGGCTAGTGTTCCATCTGGATCCTTTTTCATCCACCCCACCTATGAGTGCCACATTGTCTTTTTATTTAAAGTAGAAATTGAGTTGAATTAGTTCAAATGATAACTTTTACTGGGCCATCTTCTGTTGGTGAGTTTCTTACCTTTGGAACCAACACGGCAACCACATCCCTATTTAAAGTGACTCTGATAGTGTTAATGACTGACAGACTAGGCCCTCTGCATTCTCTCTTCTGTTTCTAATGCTGCTAAGTGGCATGTTGAAGTCTCTTTGGAAGGGGGGCAGGAAGAATATATTCTATTGCAGCCTGAGCCACCTACATCTGTTCAAACCCGGCCTCTGTTTAAAGGATCCTTGCAGCACTGCAGGGACAGACAGCAAATCCTGAATGAGAGGAGCATTAAGGGAAGTAGCCAGCTTCCCAGATGCTCTTAAAGCAACAATGACGTGTGGGTGTCGAAGCAAACAAGCTCCAAAGCTCCTTGTTTGTTAGGGATCCAGAGAGGTGGTACAGGCAGAGAACTGGGTCAGTGGAGCATCTTACTTTGTCCTTTTCTCTTAACAAATCAGCCTCCAAAACCCTTCAGGGGTATTTTCTGCGTGAAATCCACGCCTCAAAGCTTTGGAGGCTGCACAAAACTGTATTTGTTACAAATGACCCTAGTTTAACGCTGCTCACTAATGATCCTTCCCATGCAGGGACTTTCAGGAGGAATAGCTATCTGCAGGGTTTTTCAAGCTGCTGGCTGGTGGTGCGTAGTTTTGCAGTCATAATGAGGCTGGAGCAAATTGTTCCTTTTCCCTCCTCTGCATCATTCTCCTGACTTTCTGCAATTCCAGTGGCACATGGATCAGAAACTATCTGATACCTCTCCCTATCCCCTGTCCATTCTAGTAGATTGTAAGGCAGGGACCTGTCTCTAATATGATTGTTCAGCACCAGGCACATTGTTTCTGCTATATAAATAATAGTTATTATCCCTATTAATAATACTAGGTCATTATTATTCCCATTATTATTATTCCCATTTGACAGATGGGGAACTGAGGCTGAGAGACAGTGACTTGTCAAAGCCTGTCCAGTGAGTTCATGGCAAAGTTGGGATTTGAACCCTGGTCTCCTAGGACCAGCCCCTATTAAGCTTATCTATCTCTCCCTCAGTTCTGTTTCTTAGCCTTTGTGGAAGTGCTCTGTGGCTGGCAGATGGGAGTGTTATATAAGAGCTAAGTTGTTATTAAGGGATTGACATCTGACCGCTCTTCATTCAGTTTCCTGCTCATTCGAAGAGATTAGCTATGGCCAGCATGGGGTTTTCTTTAATATTTGGAGGCTGAGCTTGCTGCCAGCTTCCTTGCTTTAACACTCTCCCCAGAGCATTTCTCTTCTGCATGGCTTGAGGCACCTGTTATCTGTTCTCAGCAGACATTGCTCGCCTCTAGCCCCCCCCCAGTCCCAGGATTTTAATCTCTCCGTGTCTGTCTCTTACTGTCATCTGTCTTTATTCCCTGCCTGTTTGGGTCCTCTCTTCTGCGGGGTGATGTTGCTTCCCAAGGTGACGCCGGTCTCCTCCTTGTTTTGCCCAGTGATTTATCTTGACCCGTATTGCTCATCCCCTTTGACGGTCTGTACTGGCAAGCCGAGCGTGGCATTGTCTCCTGACGACAGAGCATCCTGCCCTCTGCCCTTGTCTTCCATCATCCTGTCGGAGCAGCACACAATCAATTCTCTGCATTCTCCAAGTTAATGATCAAACGCTTCCAGAGACCGTTAATGTCGCTCTTGCGTGGGACCTCGGCCAAGGTGCCTGTGGTTACTGTCCTTTGCTGTGGGATCAGAGGGGAGTGTTGACGTCAGTTCTCTAATTGGATGGTGAGGATGTGTCAGGGTTTGGGGCATTAATGTGCCCAGCTGGAAGGACCTGCAGCTAATGTGAGAAATGGAGGGGAGCAGCAGAGGTACGAGGCTGATGGCAGGGGATCACTAGAGCCTGGAGGTGTAGCTCTGCATGCTGAAGCGAATGCAGTAGGGAAAGGGAAGGGGGGGGGGAGGAGGAGAGATTGTGCTAATGGGCACTACTGGTGGCTTGGGAGAGGGCGACCCATTCTGTAGCCTCCGTATTGAGAGCTCATGCAGAGAACCAGGGGTGCGTGCACTCTCTTTGCCACTTTCGTGGCACCCATCACTGTGGCATCTGGGCTGCCATAAACAGGCACTTGGTTTTGTTTCAACACACAGGAGGGACCTGTCGCTGGGTTTGTGGGTGTAGAGGCAGTAGCGTGGCGCGTAGGCCACGAGGGAGTCGGCCAGCTCCTCCATCCACTCTCTTATTTATTTATTTATTTATTTATTTTATTAACAATTTTTTTACCCCACCCCTCCTGCTCCGGGCAGCTTTCATATCAAACTAAGAGCGTATAAAACTAAAACACACTAAAAGAGAAGGCAATAAAACAACAAACAATACCCCACCCTACACCCCATCCCCCTCACCAAAGCCTGGTGGAAGAGCCAGCCACCGAAAACGCCCTCTTCATAGTGGCCTCCGGGCCACACAGGGGACCTCAAGAGGGAGGCTCCTGGCAGACCTCACTCAGGGGTCGCTCCAGAGCCCGGGGGGGTGAGGTGATCCCACAGGTAAGTCGGGCCAAGATCATATAGGGCTTTATCGGTCAAAACCAACACCTTGAATTGGGCCCGGAAGCCTATAGGCAGCCAGTGCAGAGACGGGGCACCGGCTTTACGTGCTTGCGGCAGCCCGACCGCCATAAGGAGTCGGGCCGCCGCACTCTGCACCAGCTGCAGCCTCCAAACCGTCGCCATGGGTAGCCCCACAGAGAGCGTGTTGCAATAGTCCAACCTCGAGGTAATGAAAGCCTGGATGATAGCGGCCAGGTCGCTATCTGACCATGTGGCTGAAGCCGATGCGCTCTTACAGCCGAGAGCACTGGTTGAAGGCGCTTTGAGGCTGCTCTCTGAAGCGTAGGGATTTAGACCTAAAATCCCCATTGATTTCAGCAGACATGGTGCCGCTAAATCCACTTGGGCCGTGCTTTCCTGGCCTCTTGAACCGACAGAGCCTCAATCCTACGTTTCTCCTGGACCCCTGCTGAAGATGGCTGCAGCCTGATGCATTCTCATTGCAGACTGGCTGCGGGTGCAAAAGGCAGAGGCCTTTAGCAGCTGTCAGTACCGTGGGTGAGCACACCCACCTTAGTCATCCTTCCCACTCCCCAGAGACGGCTGCTGTGATATTAGCAGGGACCAAATCCTGCATTGCTGTAGCTCCACTCAGTTACAGACCACAGCTTGGGAACCATGGGTTAGGTTATTTTGAGAATCTCACCTCCCTTGAAAACCATTAAAATATTTATTGGGTGCAATCCTGCTGCTAGTTTAGGCTGGCGGCAGGCACACGATACACTGGCCGGTGTGAGCTCAGGCACGCAGGTGCCCTGAGTCTGCAGCAAACTGTGCGCGCCCCCCTCCCATGTGACCCCCCACCCCCGAGCCCACACACCCTGCAGCCCAGGGGATGGAGCAGGAATCCGGAATGTTTTCACAATGGCTCTCTGCATCTCTGATCCTTCCGTTCTTCTGGCTTGGTCATTCCACCTGTTAACTCATTTCTTCGACTTTGGCTCAGCCTTTGCCATTTTGGCCATTGCACGTGTGCAGTAGCCAAACGAAATGACCAACCTGAAATACCAAAGCACTGAAATTAACAAACTGGAATAACCAAAACAGGAATCTATCGAACCATGATTGATCTCCATTTCGTCGGACCTGGACTGGGCAAATCCATCAGATACGGTATTCACTGGAAAAAAAATCCATCTCATTCCTAGCAAACGCCGTATTCCCCGCCTTTCCAGCGGCTTCAGGGAAATGCTAGTGTGGCTGCTCCTGTCACATTGAGCATGCCAATGAATGCTCAGCAACCCCCTCCTGTCCAGTTCAATGATTGTGTGGCCTTAATTTCCACGCTGCAGCTTCGTTTCAGCAAATGCTAGAGCTCTCGGAGGGAAACTGGGGAAAGGAAGCTGATTCAGCTGAACCCCATGCAAACATCCAGGATTGCAGGGAAGCCTGTCTGGCCTGTCACTGCAGGGCTCTGGCATTGGCACAAAGTTCAGCCTGTCCAGCTTCTCTATCTGGCTTGAATTGTAATTAAGTGCAAAAAATCTGACCTGTCCACAGCTATTGGGCTTATTTTAAGGCCGAATTGGCCATTGCATGAACTGAATACAGAGAGAGAGGTTTTCTCTAATAACCTATAACAAAACCACAGCCTGCAGCACCCTTTTTTGCTGCCACCTTGTGTCCAGCAAGTCAGATTACACCCAGAAAGAGGCACATCTGGGCATGGGTTGCAGTTATGCTGTAGTGAACCCTAGTGGCTAGTTTGAATAATGCATAAATAGAATTTTTATATTTATTTTTTTTAATCTAAAAACAGCGTTCTCCATTTGTTAGAGACCTTCCTAAACAAAGCCAGTTGTGCATCCTCCTGTGGAACTAAAGTCCAACGAATTTGGATTTCTACATGTGGGGCCTTAAGGTCCAGTGAGTAGCATGCTGGACTTCGGAGCTGCGTGTTCCCAAGTTCAAATCCTGGCCTCACCAAGTAACCTTGGACAAATCACCGTCCTTCTCAGCCGTAGTTTCCTATCTGCAAAGCGGGACTGCAGATGTCCGACCCGGCCAGAGAAGAGTAATATAGGGCCCCTGTCTATGTACTCTAGGGATGAGGCAAAGGTCCCCACCGCGCACAAAACCAGTAGAAGAAAAAGGGCTAATACACCTGCAGGTCCTTGCCACCCTGCCCCCATGGCACCAATGTCCCTTGCCTGCCACCCACCTCTGCACCAGCACAGAGAGATCTGGAGGAGGGAGGTAAGGATTCAGGGAAACACCCCTCCCAGTCCCTGTGCCTTTACCTGCTGCTACCATGGACTGGAGCAGAGGCAGGTGAGTGCCTTTCAGAAGAGGGAGGGACATAGTTGTGCTGTGGAATTTTACCAGCAGGGCAAGTGGGGGCCCCTGGATGCCATGGCCCCGCTTCCTCCACCTGTTGTAACACCGTTGCATACATCTGAATTCCCTCTCTGCTGCAGAATAATCCTCTGCATACCCCACCAGCGGGTATGCCCCAATCTTCGGGAAATCTCTCTGAAAGAACCCCACAGGAATACACCTTCCCACTCCTGTGCACATTTGGGCAAGCCATTTCATCTTTGCACCTCAACTTCCCATCTACAAAAAAAAAAAGGGGGGGGGGAAGGAGTATAGTATTGATGAGTGTGTATGCACTGAAGATGGTGTGGCACTAATCCTAAGGCAAGATACTGGAGAGGTATGTCTGGCTGACTGGTACTGGTACTGGTGCTTTCCCAGGATATCCTGCACAGCACTCCTGATCGGGTTACGATGCCCTAACAGCATGCCCGGTCCTTGCCAGCTGAGGGATGGCTGATCTCTACTTGTAGTGCTTCCTCGTTCACAGTATGTGTCCCAGAGACTAGCAAGCATTAGCCAGGTGTAGCTACCATGTCTCTTGTGGGCACAGATTCAGGGTAAAAGGCTACAGTAGTCTTGCTTTATGGATGGGGGTTTGGATTAACTTAATCATGGCCCCTGCCTTTTGTCTAGCTCTGCTCTCTGTCCTGTGTGTACTACTTTATCCTGCTGAATCATGTTGCTTGTCAAGGTGCAGTGTAGCCTAGTGGATAAGCTACACCTGGGAGACCGGATTTCAAATCCCATCTTAGCCGTGAACTCACTGGGTGACCTTAGGCAAGTCACTGTCTCTTCGCCTCAGTTTTCCCATTTGTAAAATGGGAATAATAATGACCTACCTCACTGAGTTGATGTGAGGGTGAGCTAGATAAGGATTGTAAAGCACTTTGAACACTGAAATCATGATAGAAATGATTCACAATAACCCCCTGGTTTTAGTACCTGTAATTCTTTCCCCAGAACATAAGAAATGCCATACTGAGTCAGACCAATGGTCCATCAAGCCCAGCATCCTGTCTCCAACAGTGGCCAATTCCAGTCGCATGGGAGAAGTACCAGCAGTCACAATGGGCAATCCATTCCCTGCTGATCACTCCCTGCTCCCGACAGTAAGAAGTTCCCATTTCAACTTGGCTAATACCTGTTAATGGACCTATTTTCCAAGAACTTATCCAGTCCCTTCTTAAACCCAGCCATACGACTGACCCAGACCAACATCCTCTGGCAACAAATTCCACAATTTAACTGTGTGTTGAGTGAAAAAATACTTCCTTTTTATTTGTTTTAAATCTTCCGCCAGTCGGTTTCATGGAGTGACCCCCTAGTTCTAGCGCTACTCGAGAGAGAGAGAGAGAGAGAGAGTAAATAAATGTTCCCTATTGTTCCACACCACTCAAGATTTTATACACTTCTGTCATATTTCCTCTGTCTTCTCTTCTCCGAGGTTAGGGCTCTTCAGCTATCAAGCCTCTCTTCGTACAGAAGCTATTCCAAACCCTTGATCGTTTTTGTTGCCCTTCTCTGCACCTTTTCAAGTTCTACTATATATTTTTTGAGATATTTTTTTGGTAGTTTTTCATCTTTCTGTGACTTTTTGTGACTTTCATGTCATGATATCATCGCTTTCCTTGTTTCGATATTTCGGATCCACAGCCAGAGAATGAAAGTAACCAAACCACATGTAATGAAGGCGTGACAAGCTCATGTAATGAAAGTACCCACACCAAATCAGTCACCAATTTTACCAAAGGGCATTTCCAAATGGGAACAAATGAATGTTGAAAAATCCTGATAAGTTTCAGCGTTTTGCTTTTTCAGTAAAGCAAAAACAGCATTCCCATTGAATCATCGTTTCAACTCTACTCGTGTGAACCTAGCAGGTGGTGTGTCCTGTGAAACACCTGGCCCCAGCGTGATAAGCCCTGATCATGTTTCTTTGATCACTAAGCAAAGCCTCTGGATCCATGCAATTCATTACCAGCCTGAGCGGGGAGGCCTTTTGTGGGGGAGGTTGCTAAGGGAGTTTGAGAGGGTGCTGAACAGCCTGTGGGGGTTGGTGGCCTCCATTACCACTGACTCTGCTAAGGAAAAATACAGAGGGGCTCAGTTAGTAAGTGGCACTGGGGTGTAGACAACCTAATGGGTGAAATGTCTGTGCACAATAGTCTTTAGTCGCTGCCTGCCCTTCCCCTCAGCAACCTCTAACACTGCCCAACTCTGGCTGCTGTTAGGAAGTTATTCTTCCTGTTTAACCGAAATCTGCTTTTCTGCAACGGAAACTGACTGCTTCAGGTCTAATCAGTGGTGAGGAAGGCCTGACCCGTGGGCCAAACCTGCCTTGCAGCAGAGTTTTGTTGGCCCCTTTCCACTGCCTGGCTCTGGCTCTTGGATTCAGTCCCTCCCCTCAACCAGTGAAAGAGTGAGCTCGGGTGAAAGAAGTGGGAGAGGGGATGGATCCATGATGTGGCCCCTCCGCCCCCATCCTGAGCAGAGCCCCAACCGCTGTGCAGTCGGCAACCTTTGTATTCATTTACAAAGTGGCCCATGGAAAAGAAAAGGTTCCCCATCCCTGCTAGCCCTTCCCCTAGTTGCCGCAGAGAACCAATGATTCCCTGCTTTATTGGCAGCCTTTTAAATATTTAAAACCTGTTCTATTGCCCTTCTCTTGTCTTAATCTACTTTTCCTTAGGCTAACCGTACCCAGTTCCTTCATCCTTTCCTTTTATGACTTGCGTTCTAAACCTGTGATCATCTTTGCTGCTCTCCTCCCCACTTTCTGTACTAGGCTGCTGGGTCCCTGTCTCTTGAGGTTATAGTTTACCCACTAATACTCTAGTTTGTTGCCATGAAGAAGAGGTAGGGAACGTGACTCTTTCCCATCTGAAGTCCCCGTAATTGCTTTTTCTCCTGCATTTTTGATGAAGCCTCCGAGTCTGCACCATGCGTAGTAGGGAGACTGAAGTTCTGAATGAGTCATGTTTTGTTACCCTAACTTCCTGTAGGAGTTGAGATGGGGTTTAGATGAAATCCCAGCTGTACTTGGGTTGCTGGCTGTTTGGAGCCAAAGGAGCAGGTGGTGGACTGTACCAATGTTTGCTGGACCAAAGAGATTTAGGTTCCCCAGATAAAAACCCCTGCCATGTGCTACTTCTCCCTGGGAATGGGATCACTTCTCTGCCTGGCTGGACAGCAAGCCAAGGGGCCTTAACTCCCTGTCTTAATTCTCCTGGACTCTTCGGTCATATACCCAACTCCTTGGAAGGTAAGGCAGCTTGGGGAGAGGAAGAGCAGGTAGGCTGTAGAGCGCTCTTCTTTAATCAGATGACTAGTGGGAGACGGGTGTGCTCCACAGCTCACCTGGAAGCCTCTTGTGGCTTTTGGCAATTAGAAGCAAATTTATCAAGCCCTGTTATAAATGAGCCCGCACCCTAGTCCCCTGGGTTCGTTATATAGGGGTTTTTAATATTCGTATTTTAAATCTTAGTATATTAAGGGAATTTTATGGTGTTGGGGTTCCCTGCCTCTGGTTTTCTTTACGTTCGAGTGATACTGCTGAAGGGAAATGGACCATGCAGTGATGTAAAGAGGAGCAGACTTCCATACCTAGCGCATTTCAGCTGAAGCTGCCACACCTTGGCCACATTCACGCGTACGAAACGAAGCTGAGCTATAAAGCCAAAGCAGTTATTCATGTTGTTGTAACTCACTTTGGTATCATTCACAACACTGTAGTACCTCCACCAGCTGTCCCCAGAGGCCAAGCCATGAAAGTGCATGGAATGGCCCCTAGCCCTTCACGCCGTGCACACAAAGCCTTCTGGGATGAATTCACACTAGGAAAGACACTTTTAGACTAGTCGCCGCCTGGGAATGGTTTGTATACCATACTCGCCAGCCGAACGCAGCAAGGGTTCATGTTACAGGCACTTCCGTTTGGAAGGCAGAGGGGACTGTCTGCTTCTGATTATTCCAGAGCACATACTTTGCCTCCTACTTTTGAATAGCATTGCTTGACATGTGAACAGTGTCGAGGTACAAGTGGATTTAGCTGTTCATGTGAACATGACTCTTGGCTGGTCAGATTAACTCTGACCTTTTGGCTCTAGTTGTGCCTATGGGAAATCTGTTAACGCAACACCTTGGCACAAAAAGAGGGGCCTTTGTAATAAAATAAAATTCCAGGCTTTCTGTGAGCGATGATGACGTAGCCACAGGAGTGTTCTCTGTCTAGTATTCATCCTGCCAGGATACAACAAGGACGTAAAGGGCTCCCGCTGCTGTTAGAAAACCTCTGCTTCGCTGTGGGTTTAATCGATAGTGAAAGCCTTTTATTGCTTCCTCTGCTTTCCCTCCATTGCCTCTTTAGTGTCTGAGCTCGGGGAACCAGAGGCCCTGAATCTGAAATTACTCCCAGTGCGTCGACAGTCAGTCTATTTGTTCTTTCTTGTCATGAGACCAAGGAGGAAGGGTGTGTGTGTGTGTGTGTGTGTAACATTTAATTAAATTAAAGACACAATAGAAGCCTGATAAGGCAGAGATTTAAAGCTTTACGTAATGAACCCGTGGTGCTCTCTGCCACACAACATCACGGGGGAGAGATCATAGCAACGGGAGGAAAACATCTTGGAGGTTTGAGTAACACAGGCTGGAGTAGGGTAGTGTGGGGGTGAGCAAACTGCTCTGCTTCAAGCCATCAGCTATTCCTTGGTTTGAGGAGGCGATTTATTTCTTCCATGCTCCCCATGTGGGAAAGCAGGAATGGGGAACCTTTTCCATCCCACAGGCCCCCTCACGTGCCGCGTGCGGCCAATCCGAGCTAGGCGGCCACCCAGCTGTTTAAGCTGTTCAAAACTGCAAAGTGCATGGATGCTGGAACCCCAGCCACAGAGACGCATGTTGAGAACTTCCTTGTGCTTGTTACCGCGCTCCCGGCCTTCCTTTCGGCTGCTGAGTAGAACCTGTGAGCGATCCAACAGATCCAAGCCTTCTGCTGTCATTGGTGCAATGTGCTATCAAGGCACAGAAAAAGACTCTCGCTCGATCTCTGGCCGGGATAGTAAGGCGCACCACGCAACGGAGGCGTATCCTGCTTCGGCACCGTGCACTTGCCTACCTCTGGTGACAACAGACTATGCTGGGGGAGGATCGAAGCCACGCAAGGGCAGCTGATATATGCAGAGAGGTATCTGTAGGGAGACGTGGCTTCAGTCACCAATGCCATGCACAGAGCTGAATCCACCAAGAACCTGGTCTGGGTGACAGAGAAAACCACAGACTGGTGGGAGAACGTGTTGTCCTCGTGGGGAGACACTGAGTAGGTTGTAAACCTCAGGATGCCCCGTCCCACAGATGAGCCAAGATCTAGAGAAACAGAACATGGTAATGCAGTCACTTGCCATTGCTGTCTGGAAGCTTGCCACTCCAGACTCCTGCTGCTCTGTCGCCCAGCAATTTGGCATTGGAACCTCCACAGTGTGCCCCGTACTAATGGAGGCTTGCACAGCGGGACCAGGTAGTGCAGTTGGCTGACCCCGTGGAGGTAATGGAGGGCTTTTGGCAGGAGGGGCTCCTGAACTGTATTGGGATAATCAATGGGAGTCATATCACCATCATCTGCCCAACCCCATAGCAAGGATGACTACCTGGTCCGGAAGGGGTTTTTCCTCCATGATTCTCCAGGCTGTAGTGGACCACCGTGCCTGGCTCATGGATGTGTTGGCCAGGCGGTCTGGAAAGAACTATGATGCCCACATCTTCCTTCAGTTCCCCTTCTTTGGCTGCATGTACACAGGAGATTTCTGAGGTCCCTTCCAACTCTGACTCTATCATTGTATGACTTTGGACCCTCCTCTGAAACATGCATTGAGGGAGTGCTCATGAGGCTTGTTGTTCTTGGGGACCTTGCCTTCCCCTTGAAGCCCTGGCTCATGAAGGCATACAGCGTGGCCTGCACCCTGGAGCAAAGGTACTTCAACTGGCAGGTCAGTGCCACACGCTGTGTTGTGGAGAGAACTTCTGGGCTATTAAAGCAGTGCTGGAGATCAATTGTGGCCAGAATTGATTTCTAACTAGAGACCACTCCATTTCTAACTACCACCGCCTGTGTTCTCTCGAACATCTCGAAACTGACAAGGCTGCATTAGAGACTCACTACCATCATCTGCCAGTTAGCTTCAGAGAGCCAGTGCCACTGTTCTGAGACCAACCTGAACCAAATGAAGCAGCACATAGCCGGAGAGATCGAGAATACCTTGTGCCAGCACATCAACTGCAATGCTAGCCAAAACACCTACCGTTAGTAGCTGCAATGCTAGCCAAAACACCTACCATTAGTTTAATGAGCATCAGTGAACTGTTTTAAAATTAACTTTGTATTATCAATAAAGCCTTTAAAATATTTCCTGTGTCAGTGTTTTCCTCTGGCCCATCCAGCTCCCTGTTCAGGATCAGGATGGCACACTTTCCCTCCTTGCCACCCCCCTGCCCCTTCGTGCTATTTCCCACCTGGCAGCTTTTCCCTGTGTGTTCTCTGTTTGAATTTGCAGAGTAGCTGGCTGTGGGATTGAACCATTGTGTTTCTTATTGACATTTGCAGTCTAGCAGGGTCTGGGACCTCCATGCCCTCGAGCAGGACCTCTGGTGGCTCCTTGAAGGAGGACTGGCTCTCAAACTCAAGGCGATACATCATTAGAGTCATGGTGTCCGCGTCGACCCGTGCTGGATCCAGGGTGGAGACAGTCATGCAGGGATGTCCGCCAGAGGTCAGCCTCTTTCATGGAGGGAGGAAGAGTGGTTGCAGTGGGCAGTGCGGGAGCCATAACCACCTGCTTCTGGCCTCTTGTGAAAGTGCAGTCATACAGACAGGATGCAACGATGGCGCCATCCATGCAGAGGAACCGGTCAAAGAGCTTGGAATAGGGTGATGTTTGCCTCCTCTGGCCTGAGGTGAAATTGTTGCCCCAGATCTCTTTGTATCCACTGGTTCATGTCCCGGGTGTAGCCCTGCTGCGCCATTTGGACTGAGATCTCCTGGAACATGACCTTGTTCCTTTAGCCCTTCACCAGAGGATATTGGACCTTCTGCTTCCCCCATAGAGCCATGAAGGCCTTGGGTCTCTTCCTCGCTCCTGGGAACGCAGCATTGGTGGGCAGGTCGGTAGGCGGAGAGTGACTGTGATTGTGTGATGGTGGTAGCGGTGCTGGTTGTAGCCTGGTTGTTGGTTTGAGCTGTGGCCCCAGCAATGTTAATCCTCTGGTAGTTGTTCCTGAGGATGAAACAGCTCCGAAGGAGCAAGTGGTGGGCACATATTGCCGACCAGGAAGAGCTGGGAGAATGCATGTTTGAAAACAGCACAGTGGGCTTTTAAGGCACTTGGAATGTTGGGAAGTGTGTGCACGCATATAAATGTGTGAGGGGCGGAGCTTAGTGACCGCTCAAAATGTTAAGGGATATGTTAAGGGGGGTGCTCAGGATGGAGAAAAGGAGGACCCAGAACATGGATCTATTCTCTATCCTGGAATGTGTTCTCTTCTCTCTGCTGCCTCCCCTCCCCCGGAGTTCACTTCTTGGTGCTTGAGCCTAGGGATTGGATCCGTGGTCCAGATCAAGAATTTGGAAAGAAGCTAAATAATAAAAGCAGCCATGGGCCAGACTTGGAGCCATGGTTTCCTATCCCCTGCCTCTAAAAGTCAGCAAGTACCCCAAATTTCATACCAATAGTAACATTTAGAGGGGAGAGATTGTCCCCATTGTAGCAGATATAGTCTACTTATTTGCTTTGTGACCTTTCCCCCCCCCTTTTAGGAATCTACACTCCATTATTTCAGGTCCTGGCTGGATATTTTGATATTTGCTTTCCTGATTTGTGAAATGTGTAAGTGATGCAGTTGCTGATGCTCTGACCCCGTCGGGGGGTGTGGGTGTGGGTGTGGGTGTGGGTGCTGGGCCATATCCAGGCTCATGAGCCGTCTACTTGGAGTAGTCTCTCTCTCTCTCTAAGCGGAGGAGGCGCAGCTAATGCTTATGGATCCAGAGGTGACCAGTTCAGTCCGTACGACGATTGAGCCACCCAAGGGCATGGAATGGGGTTGCATGTCATGTATGCAAGCCTATATGGTTTTCAAGGATGAACAATAGCATGTCATTCACTAGGATCACTCCAGGAGAGGAATTCCTGGAGTTGCATAGATGTGTGTTGCACAACTTTGTCCCTGCTTGGTCTTTATGCAGCATGCACCCCCTCCGTCTGGGTATTAAGGGTCCAGTTGTAGCAAGGATTCCTATCTGCATGGTGGAGCCAGGGCGATTGTGGAGGTGGCTGAGGCGTGAAGAGTGGCCAGGGGAGCAGCATGGCAGCGCACTGAAGTTTGATGTGCTGCACTCTGTGTTACAGCCCATTCATTCATTATTCAAGGTACCTTTCATGTTTCAAGCTTTCAATGCGGGAAGACACAACAGACCCATGAAATATTCACAGGAGCTTTTAAAAAATTCTGCTTGGCCGGTGTGATGCTTGGGAAGCTGATTGTATGCCATCGTTGGGTGTGTTGGGAGAGAGAGCATATATATTTCATTGGGCTTGTTCACACATTAGTCCGGAGAGGTACAGTGCCCTGTGGTAAAGAAACCAGTGGATGTTTACCCTGGGGTATCTCTGATCATGTGGATGTTCAGAAGCTTGTGGTAAGCTCCCTTGCACTTTTTTTGATGTGTTCCCATGAACACACAAGATCTGGGGGTTTTGTACTCTGGTGTACTTCTGACACCTACATTCACACAAGAAGAGAGAACCACTGGTTAAAACCCTAATCTTCCTCCTTAGGAACTTGCAGGTCACTGCTAGCAGACGGGGCTGGAGTAACAAACAGTCACTGAGGCAGGGACATTGTGTGAGAGGCATGCACAAGAGAAAATACTGATAGTTGCTGGGACACTAGAAATCTACATGGAGAAAAGTAAACAAATGGAAGTTTGTGTACCCTCAGTGGTTCACACAAGAGTAACCATGGAGTAGGAGCCTTCATTGGAAGGCTTCCTTCAATCGGAAGAACTGTCACAAATCAACATAACTATGGAAGAGGTTCTAGAGCAAATTGACAATCTAAATAGTAACAAATCACCAGGACCAGACGTATTCACCCCAAAGTTCTGAAGGAACTAGAGTATGAAACTGCAGACCTATCGCCTCAATCTGCCACTGTACCCGAGGATTGGAGGGTAGCAAATGCAACGCCAATATTTTTAAAAGTGCTCCAGAGGTGATCCTGGAAACTACAGACCAATGAACCTGATGTTGATGCCAGGTAAACTGGTGAAAACAGTTGTTAAGAACAGAATTAATGGGAATATTACTCAACACAGCATAATGGGAAAGAGTCAACATGGATTTAGCAAAGGGAAGTCATGCCTCACTAATCTGTTGGAATTTTTTGAGGATGCAAATAAGCATGGGAATAAGGATGAGCCGGTTGATATAGTGTGTCTGGATTTTCAGAAGGCATTTGAAAGGTCCCTCACGAGTCATGAGAGAAACTTGAGGAAATTAAATAATCATTGAATCGGAGGCAGTGTGCTATTATGGATCGGTAACTGATTAAATGATACGAAGCAAAGAGTAGGACTAAATGGTCAGTTTTCGCAATGGAGAAAAGTAAATAGGGGAGTCCCAGGGATCTGTACCCTGGGACCGGTGGTTTTTGTTGTATTTATTAAGGACCTGGAAAGGGGAGTAAAAAGTAAGATGATCAAATTTGCAGATGACAAAAAGTTATTCAAGGTAGTTAAAACCTGAGCGAACTGTGAAGAATTGCAGAAGAATCTTGCAA
The DNA here is from genome assembly GCA_003113815.1 of Sphenodon punctatus. Lineage (NCBI taxonomy): Eukaryota > Metazoa > Chordata > Lepidosauria > Sphenodontia > Sphenodontidae > Sphenodon > Sphenodon punctatus. The sequence goes on along the minus strand of QEPC01005747.1, from coordinate 303,612 downwards.
GACTGGGCAACTGGACATCTAAATGGCAGATGAGATTGTAATGTTGATAATTTAGGAGTTCCCACTCAGGAAAACGATCTTGGAGTCATTGTGGCCAGTACAGTGAGATCCTCAGCTCAGTGTGTGGTGGCCAAAAAAGCAAACAGGATGTTAGGAATGATTCTGAAAAGAATAGAGAATAAAACTGAAAATATCATAATGCCACTATATGAATCTGTGATGCAACCACACCTTGAATATTGTGTGCAGTTCTGGTCGCCCCATCTCCAAAACTAGAACTAGAAAGGTACAGAGAAGGGCAACAAAAATGATAAAGGGTATGGAATGGCTCCCATATGAAAAGAGGCTTGATAGGTTGGGCTCTTCAGCCTTGAAAAGAGACAATTGAGAGGGGATATGAGAGAAGTTTTATAAAATTATGAGTGGTCTGGAATGAGTAAATAGGGAATGGCTATTTACCCTCTCAAATAAAACTAGAACTAGGGAACACTCCATGAAACTAAGTGATAGCATATTTAAAACAACTAAAAGTATTTTTTTCACTCACCGCTCAATTAACTTGTGGAATTTGTTGCCAGAGGATGTGGTCAAGGACGGCAGTATGGCTGGGTAGGATTCTGGAGAAAAGGTCCATTACCAGCTGTTAGCCAAGTAGGTTTAGGGGATGTAACTTGTTACTGTCAGGAGCTGGGAGTAAACAACAGAATGGGTCGCCCATTGGGACCTGCTGGGTACTTCTCCCAAGCATCTGAGATTGGTCACTGTCAGAGACAGGATGCTGGGCTAGATGGACCATTGGTCTGACCCAGTAGGGCACTTCTTAAGCTTTTATCTCCCCCAATTTAAACCTGCTTGGTTGGAGAGGTAATTGCTCCTCCCCTTTATTTTCACGTTAAACACTGTGATCATGTGACCTCAAATGAGGTTAAAGGGAGTTAGGCTGTAGCTACCGCTAAACAAGTGCTTGTGAGAACTCCCTATCTTCAGAGCTATTATCTATCACACATTTTTCATTTATCCCTAATTAGTAATTACCTCTCTCTACTCCCAGCATGTGAACACAACAAAGATATCACAGGGTTTCTCCCAATAGAACCATAGCTGTCTCTGCCATTAATGTAATGCATGAGTCGGACCTGTTTTGATAGGGCTTCCCACACTTGACGCAAAAGGGTAAAATGCCTTTACTAATACAGGGAACAGCATCCTGCGGTATCACTGAACAGGTGAATGCTCAGGCCACGCTCTGATGAACAGAGGTAAACTGAAGTAACTACTCCACTTCAGTAGCGTGCAGACAAAATGTGTAAACCAAAATGGTACTTTGTCAATTCCCCCTCCCCAGCTGAGATATAATGGTTATGAACCTATTCTAGCACCGATAAGTGTTCACATGAACAATTACTTCAAAATTCAAACCAAAGGGGAGTATGTTGTTTGGGTTTTTCAGAAGTATGTATAATAACAATCTTTATTTTTATATAGCTCCCCTCTGCCATGGCACTCGGAGCACTTTACATATAACAAACACAACTATTTAATCCTCATAACAACCCTGTGAGGTAGGTTAGGCTGAGAGAATATTGTGACTGGCCTAAGGTCACATACTGAGTTTCTGGCTAAGATGAGCGCCCGCCCCCCCCCACCCCCGGTCCAAGTACTGTAACTGCACAGTTAGCCATTATACCACACTGGCTCTCTTCTCTTCCTACTCCCAGGTAACATCCATTGAGCGCTACAGGAGTGAAAGACAAGTAAGGACCAAATACATCAAATTAACTGTTCTTTGGGAATTGGGATGTGTCCTCAGAGTGTGTGGCAGACAGAGTGTGTGCAGACAGGGGAATGTGTGGTAACTAACCACCTACTCAGAGCATTTCCATGCTCAGAGATGCTTTGGAGTGCAAGACTCAGAGAATTGCTTCCCATACCATCATGTGTGAATGAGGGTGGAGTGTGATTCTCATGTTGGTGAGCTTTTCTCCTAAGGCCTTGAGATCCTCTTTCAAATCCACTGATCTTTGTTAACAAATGGTTACATCAGCATCTGCCATCTCCTCCCTTCTTGTCGTTGGGTTCCTGTTTACCTTTGGGCCTTCTGCCTGTATACACAATTAGTCTGATCATCCCCTGTCATTCCCTCCCAGTTTCCAGCAGTCACATATTTAGGGACACCTTGAACATGAAATTTTGCACCTCTGACCTACATAGCCAAGAGTCATCGATGGACCTATCCTCTCTGAGCTTGTCTTTATATTCTTTCTTGGCGTCCCACAGCAGTGGGTAACATAGGTTAAATGTGCATTGTGTGAAATAACACTTTCTTCTAAACCTGCTGCCTGATAATTTTATCCACATCCTCTAGTTCTAGTTTCATGAGCAGGACCCATGGATCTTGGGACCACAGCCTTTTAATTTTTTTTTAAAGAATCTGGCACTTGTGTGGAAACTACCTCTGGTGGTGCAGAATTACAGCCTGAATGGGGGAGCAGTGTGAGCAGCCCGTGGGATGCTGGCACTGTTGGCTGGAACTGCACATCTCCTCCACTACTACCACTAGAGCAGAGAATCCCACAACCCCCTATGGGAAGTCTGTTGTATTTTACATGTGTTAAGAGATGTGGTGTTCAAAATAGATGGAATGGCATGATGGGAAAATAAATTGCATAATGTGCAGAGTTTGGTGTATTTGCCCAAGTTATTCATCTCACCGAATTTGGTTTTCCTGGTAGCAGAATTGGGGGGGGGGCGGTATTTTCAGAATGCATGAGATCAATATATTTTCATACTCCCTTTCTCCCCATTCACAGTTCAGTAGACTTCTATCATACCCTGTTCTATTGATTTAGCTCTGGGAAGTTCTATTACACTGATCTCAAAAACATCCCTTTTATTATTATTATTATTATTATTATTTTTAGTATGTTTTAATTAATCCAGAAGAGGAGTCAAGATGGGAATTAGGGAGAGGGTAACCAGGATTTGCATCTTTGCATCACATGGATACTTGGTGAATTAGTCTTCTCCAGATGAATTGCCTTTTGGCTTAGCATCCCCTTTCCTAGAAAAGCAGGGGAAAGGGAGGAGCACATGGCTCTTGTTTCCCTTCTTCTGGGCTGAGGCTGTCACCTGTTGTGGCAGGTGGTTCCACATGGTGATCAAACGCTCTAATCCTAGTAAGTCCTTTCTGCAGTAGCAACAACCCAAGTGCCTCAGGCAGGCCCTCATAATTGCAGTTCAGGACACAATGATGTGGAAACTTCCATAATTGACTTTGCAATGAAACATGGAAAAGATCCCAATGGTAATAACTTTTGCAAGAAGCCCTTCCTCTCATGCAGTGTTTCCCAAGCTTGATATGGGCCCAGTGGCTTGGCAGCTTTCTTTGGCTTGCTGTTGCCCTGATCGTTGGGTTAAACCTGGCACTCTAACTTTATGGAGCTCCTTGTACCCAGGTTCTGGGTGTGTTTAGGCAAATGCGAGAATAGTTTAGCTGCATGGCATACAGTGGTGGCTCATCCACAGGGGCTAATAGGGTTCAGCCCCACCAGCAAATCCTGCCCTTATGGACAAGCTGTGTGAAGGGGCTCTAGTAGGGGCTCTTGTAGAGCAAGCAATGATGATTACTCTCTATACAGATCTGTTCTAATTCCAGTCATTCAGCAGGTGTTTAACCATATTGAAGAATTCTGTTCCTGTCCTAGTGCTCTAAAGGAGGGACACATTCTCTATTAAACGTCCTAGGGCAAAGGTTCACAATATGTGGGTTGTGACGCCAGGTGGAGTTGGGTCACCTGTAGATGGTGTCACAGCCCCAGTGGGTGTTTGATCTACGCGGCATGCCTTTTTTGCTGCCTGTGGTTACGGAATTATAGTTCAGTCTTAAATGGGGTCTCACAAACTTGAGGCCCACAACTCTAGGCAATTTTGAATGGGTTGTCCATGAATCCCAACTCTGTTGCCAAAGCCCCTGTTGGTTTCATGGTAAGTCAAATGGAGGGGCTTTTTCCATGAGGCCCAAGAGAGAAAACAGGATTTCAGTCTCCAGTGCCATGTTCACAAGAGGGATTTTAAAGTGTGTTTCCGTCCTCGGGTGCATGACAAAAGTCTCAACACAGGGTGGGTGCGGGACACAGTGACCCACAGAAAACTTGTTCCTTTAATTTCCTGACCTGGTGTTCCCTTTTACACACACACACACACCCCTCACGTCCCTTATACAGTCACCCACCACCTCAGGAGGGAATCCCCTCGTGCCTGGGGTGGGGGTGGGGTGTCACGGGTTGGAGGTCCACACCCCCACTTTACCAGGTTTGAGTGACTCAGTTTCCCTCGCGTACAGCCCACTTGAATCAGTTTTTCTCTCTGGCCGATTCAAGCAGGGACAACCCCTTTGTCACCCCAGGGCCCGATCCTTCCCGTTTACAGACTCTTTAATCTCTGGGTTCGCAAGAGCTTGAGAACTCTTGTTGCTCGCTTGTATTCCAAAGAAGTCAGTTTATTGATTACATAAGCAAGATTGTTGATACAGAGTGGTTACTAGAAATCAAAGGTAAATATAACGCATTCCTATATCTATACTGGTTGAGTTCTTAAATAAGCATCTTACCCTACAAAGGTCCATAAGTTCTTCTCAGTCCTTGATGTAAGTGACTGGGTCTTCAGTCTTAGAGTTGCTAGAAAGCAATGTCCTCTCTCTGTCCATGGTTCAGCTCAGCCCCCTTGGCTGCAAGATGGTGAGTGAGTTCCCGACAGTCCCTCCCCTCTGGGGTACAACTCATATCCCCAGGAGGAAACTCCTCGTATCTTCTCGAGGCTTCTAGAATTCCTTTTGTTCTCTTTATCAGCTTTTCTGTGTCTCTTGCACGTAGGCAATGGCTGCCTGCATTAGCATATTAAATGTCTCTGGCCATCCGTCTGGGGCAAATCAGCAAACTGTCTTTCCATTTCCCGGAGCTTGGTCAAGTGTCCCAGTCCTGATTTGGGTTTTACAGTCTTCAATTGTAACATTACATACATGTTGAACCTTTTGCTTTACATATTTACTAGACTTGTAGTCTACATGTAGGCCAGTATCACACGTGTGTGACTCTATGTTCCTCCGTGACAGGGTGTTCTGTAGTGTCTACAGTGGCCGCTTTGTTTCAGGGTGGGGAACTCCCCTGATGAAGGAATTTAGGAGGCAATCTTACCACTTCTTAGAAAACCAGTAATTCCACAGTTGGATGTTTGCCAGGGGAAACCCTACCCGTTCCCAAGAGGACTCTAATGAACCCCTTTCCCTTATCTGGCCGATCCTTGTGATCCTCTCATGCTCTCATCCAAAGCTGCCCCTCAGACTCGTTTTATAAGGTCTTTGGAGTAAGTTTCTTAACTTTGAGATGCCTGGTTCATTCTCGTTTCCATAACAACCCCGTGTTGAAGCATTTGTGGGTCTCCGGGAAGGGAACAGGGATGGGAGTCGTTCTGGCACTATACAAGGGGCCCTGCTTCACAGTCAGCATGGTAGCAGGCCTTGGCATGAACCGTGCTGCCTTCAGCCTGGGGCCCCCTGCCACTGTGCGAATGAGAAATGGGTCTCGGCTCTGAATCGGTGAGTCAGTGGCTTTGGTGCTACGCTGTGTTCCTTGGTAACATGCAGAGGCGGATGCGAGGCCAGCTTGATGGGAATCTGTCTGTTTAGTTGCCGCCTGTGCTAAAGAGATGTTTTTTAACCCTCGGTGAGTCACATCCTCTCCCCGGCTGGCACTTTAGTCCTGCAGAATAAATGATCCCCGTTTTGTATGTGCGCCCCCCCCCCCCCGCAAGAGCAGTGTGGTGGTGCTGAAAGAAAGGGGGTGCTGGCCTTGCCCTCGGAAGCCCTGCTCTCTCGCCATGCTTAGCGGTGGGGAACTTGGAGGGGTCAGCGGTTTGGCAGAGGGAGACCCACCCTCCTCCCCACCAGAGTCGCAGGGCGTTCCAGCAAGTGACCACTGCTCAAGCTGCTGCCTCTCCAGACAGATCCTGTATGTTGGTGGCATCCTTTGCTGCCCTAATGGCTCCATAAGCATTGCTGAATGGATGGGGAAGCATTGGGGTCTGCTGGGAAGAGCAGCTATGGGGCCAGTGACCCCCTTCTGCCACCGCCAGGTAAGTGGGGGACCAAGTATCCAACCTTTCTGGGGATATGGGTTTCACATTGAGGGAGTTGGGCTTTCAATAGGGTTTGGGGGTCTATGGGTGTTGGGCCTATGGCCCCTCTGCAAATCCAGTCCACAGGCTGAGCTGAAACAGATTTGTGGAGGGCTGGGGGAAGGAACTATCTGCAGTTAATATCCAGTATTCCAGAGAGCTTGGTGGCTCTCAGGTAACCGCGGAGGTTAATCCATACCACATTACTGCATAACCATTAACCAGACTAGTTCAGACAGAGGGAGGGAGTGCGGCTTTTTTTTGAGGGGAGGGAGGTTAAAGGTCAAACAGAAATTAGGTAAATGTTTGCCACCACCAGCACCTACTGAATGAGTGGGCTAAGGGAAGGGGAGCCGGGATGGATGAGGGCCTGCATTTGAGCATAGGGCAGGATCTATGTTCCAGACCCTCCCTTTCCTGAGCGCACCCCTTAGGCATCCCAACCGGCAACTCCTATCTGGCTTGTGGAGCTTGTACTAATTTTCAACGTGGCCGGCCCTGGGAGGGAAAAGGTTGCTTTAGCCCATTCCGCAGAGGGAGGGAACATCCCCGTTCTCAATACAGAGTCCCCAGCTGAGCAGGCTTTCATTAGAGCGGAATTCGTTTGCCAGATTATTGAGGGAGATTGCTAGCTGTCCTCTCAAAAAGGCTCTAGGACTTACCTGCGCCGTGGCTCTTGGAAACCCAGCTGGCTTTCTTCTCTCCCTCATTCCCTGGCTGAAAAGCCACTGCGATTGGCTGCTGCTCTTGTTGGTAGAGCATGGTGACGAGCAAGTGTTCCCCCTCCGCCCACCCGCTCTCAGGGAGCCGAGAGCTTGGAGAATAATACCGTTGCTTGCACTGCAGAGAGGTGCTGCTGCCTCTGCCACTGCCGGTGGTGCCTTATCAGAGTGCTGCAGAAAGCTCGGAGGGGTGCGGTGGGCATTTCTGACTACTGACTTAGCCCGACGAAGGCCCGCGTGAAGTCCAAAAGCTTAAACCTCCGCTAACTGAATCTGGTCCAGTAAGCTACCACTGTCCTATTTTATCTCGGTTTTGCCTTGGCGGCGAGGGGCGTGTGTGAAGGACTGAGAACTTTAAAAAACCCAATAGTCCTGTGAAGATGCAGCCAAGTGCCCTCCTCCTTCCCGAGTGCTTGTGTCTGCTGGTGGCCGTGTGCGCTAGCTCCCCTGCGCGCCATGTGGAGTTTGGATTACGCCACCACAGAGGTAAGCGGGCTTTCTTACAAGTCTTTTCAAAGGGAGTGGTCGCAGTGGCGGTTTGGGTTGCAGTTAACTCGCTAAGCGAGGCTGTGGCTGCCCGTTATTTTACCAGCGTGTGATTCTTGCTCAGTCAAAGATTATCCTGAGTCCCCTGTGTTAGTTTTGTAACTTTCAGCCTGTGCCGTGCTCTTTCATAAGCCTGAGGAAAGGCAGGCAAATTCCTGAACGTATCCTGTTTAAACTCCTGGTTTTCACGTTCAAATCGCTCCCCGACCAAGCTCCCCCTTATCTCTCCGACCTAATCTCCCTACGCACTCCTGCACGCGCTCTCCGCTCTTCCGTTGTCCCCTCCCTCACTCTCTCTCATTTCTCCTGCTCTCCTAACTGCCTTCGACCCTTCTCCCTCGCTGCCCCCCATGCCTGGAACTCCCTCCCTGCCCACATCCGCTTTGCCCCCTCCCTCCACTCCTTCAAATCCCTCCTCAAGACCCACCTTTTCCTTGCTTCCTTTCCCAATGCCTGCTAGTCTTTCCCCTTACTCTTACTGTCTGCCCTCCTCTGCTGACTGCTGCTACCAACCTCTTTGTAACCAAGCCAAGCACCCGCACCCGAGACTTCGCATCCGCTTGAATGTTTGTTTGTCTTCTCCCCTGTCTCTCCCACTGTCCCCTCTCCCTGTCTCCCCCCCTTTTGTCTTTTAGATTGTAAGCCACAGGCAGGGACCGCATCTAGTTCTGTGTTCTGTACAGCACCAGGTCATACGACTGGTGCTATATAAATGTCTAATAATAATAATAATAATAATAATAATAATAATAATAAAAGAGTGGACCTGGCATGAGGGTGAAATGTGTGCCAGAGAGTTTTACTCTTTGGCGAGCACAGTACATCTCTCCTTTATCCAGTCAGATGTCTAGATATATTGGTGAGGCGGAGACGAGGCTGAAGTTGGTTCCTAGTTCCTCGTTCCATATTCCTAATCCATGCTTTTTTGATTCGTTTCTGTTGGAACTGGAGTTCCAGTGTCTATAAATCCCCCAAATGAGCAGTGTGCTTTCTTGGAAGGCCGAGGGCTGTGTTTGAAAGGATGTATAAACCTCGTTCTATTCCAGAGAGACCCTGGAATATTGGTTAAATGCTACATTATGATACAATGGCATCTCTGACTTTCCTAGATTTCCTAGTATCATAGAATTGTAGGGTTAGAAAGGTCATCTAGTCCAACCTCCTGCTCTAAGGTAATAGGTTCTCTGCCTACAGCATGGTGGATAGATATTTTTCCAGCCAGGTCTTCAAAAGGAAGAGATTCCACCCCCTCCCTGGGCAGCTCATTCCATTGTCTCGCTGTTCTTACAGCAAGAATGGTTTTCCTACTACAGCATTTAACCAAAATCGACATTGCTGCAATTTAAGTTCATTCCCTCTTGTTCTACAGTATTTGAGGTGAGGTTTCATCCCCTGATTATCTTGGCTACTGAGGACGCTATCTGCATGAACTTATCCAGTCCATTTCTGAATCTACTTACGCTTTCTGTCCTTGCATCATCCCATTGCAATGAGTTCCACAGGTTATACAGTGTTTCAGAAATAGCCCTCAGCCTTCCGAGAGCCTTAAAGTAGCCTGACTCTCCCTGTCCTATGAGTAGTTGGCTGAGACTTTCAGAGGTACCTATTGTATTTGGGTTCCTAATTCTTACGCCTCCATAGGATCTGGTTTGCTGATTCTTTTATGTGCCTCTCATTATTTGTCATTGAGAATGTGTGCTCGGGAGTGGGAAGAGTGCTTTACCCCAGGGACTGTGGGTATTATAAAATCTTCACGCTCTTTACACTCCCTTGTTGCAAGTAACACCAAAGGGAGTGTAGATGGGATTGTTTCTCTCTTGATTTGTTTGCTTTGGGCAATTGACATCACTGTGTGTGTGTGGCCGTTGGCATCATTTGGGGCTAAATGTTGGGGAGAGGGCGGAGACCAAATCTGCCTCTGACCTAGAAAAGCCCATCCCCACCAACACAGAACTTCCCAACAACACTGAAATCATTTGAAAACTCAACACTGAGAGGTTCGAAACTATAATAAGCAAAGTTTATTGTTATGGAAGGGTTATTTATTCCAGAGTTTGCATGTTCCCTATCTGCTCATTTGCAATTCTTCTCTTAGAAGACAGGTATGCCAGGGGAGGGCATATTGCCACCCCCTTCCTGAAGACAGTACCAGGGTCTGCTGCTTCAAGCGGAAGAGGTTTTATTACAAATGATTCATATGGCTTTCCAGTTAGCTAAATGCCATCCTTTTCACTATCGGTAAACTCTAAATGCCACCAGGAAGTATAGATTTTAGTCAAGTGCACGAGTCTTGAGAGACTTACAAATTCAGAGACTTCCAGAGCTGCAGTCTGTCCTCAAAATTTCTGTGACCCCCACATCTGGATGCCTTGGAGTGTACTCTGGACTTGAGAGAGTCTCTAGTAAAGTGACAGGTCACAGGAGCACTGACAAGTCATGTGTGCTCTTAGACCTGGGTCTTTCTAATCCCCGAGACCAACAGAAAGGTTTCTGTAAAGCTGAATTTAAAACCAAGGCAAAACCGTTTTCATAAATTAACATCCCCTAGCAGTGTCTGCAATTTTACTTACGGCACATTCCAAGGAACAAATACTGTGCAATAGTTGCCTTAAATCACTTTTACTCCAGAATCATTTACATATCAGGAGCTCTAAACCAAGGTGGCACCAAGACAGAACTTGCGGCCTTGGTCGACGATCTGTGCGGAGAGTTGGACCAGGGTCGATCCACTCTTCTGATTTTGTTAGACCTTTCAGCAACGTTTGACACATTTGACCACGAGATGTTGGTGGCTCATTTGCGGGACAGCGTCAGGGTGGGTGGGACTGTTCTTGAAGGGTTCCGCTCATTCCTGGTCAGAAGATCTCAGCGTCTGGTACTGGGGGATTGTAAAACTTCTCCCCTGGGCCCTCACATGTGGAGTCCCACAGGGATGTATTTTGTCCCCTCTCCTGTTCAACATGTATATGCAACTGCTGGGTGAGATTGTGAGAGGATTTGAAGTTTGGTGTCATCAGTACGCTGATGACACCCAGCTGTATCTCTCATTTTCATCTGACCCAGGCCCGGCAGTCTCTGTGTTTACGGTGCCTGGCTGTGGTGGGGGATTAGATGAGGATGAGCCGTCTGAAGCTGAATCCCAAAAAGACGGAGGTGATGCAGGTGGGGAAGGGCAAAGGAGTGAAGACTCCCATCATAGATGGAGTGCATCCCTCCTTGGTTCCTCAGGTTCAGAGCCTTGGAGTTCTCTTCGACTCACAGCTCCGCTTGGACAACCAGGTGGCAGCTGTGGCAAGGAGTGGTTTGGTAATTTAAATCCGGTCCGACGCCTTCGGCTGTATATCTCAGCCTCCAATCTTGCCACCATCATCCATGCATTCATCACCTCGAGACTGAATTCCTGTAACGCACTCGACGTGGGGCTACCCCTGGTGACGACTTGGATGCTGCAGCTGGTGCAGAATGCGGCAGCCCCTTTCCTTATGGGGACAGGTCACGGGGAGCACATCACACCGGTGTTCCAATCTCTGTACTGGCTACCTATAGTCTTCCGGGTCCGATTCAAGGTGTTGGTTATTCACTTTAAAGCCCTAAATGGCCTGGGCCCCGCTTACCTGCGAGACCGCCTCATCCCTCGTGTCCTGGATCGGCTTCTACGGTCGACTGGGAATGCCCACTTGGCGATTCCCCCGGGTTTCCTGGGTGGCCGCGTTCGAGCGGGTGTTCTTGGTGGCCGGACTGTGGCTATGAAACTCCCTTCCGATGGAGATTCACCTCTGGCTGGATCTCCCCTCCTTTCGCAAAAGTTGTAAGACCTGGTTTTTCACCGGACGTTTGGTGAGGGGGACAGGTAGTTGGTGGGGTTCTATGTTTTTTCTGATTTTTGTTTGCAAGGGTATGGGGATTTTTTTTGGACTTTTTAAGTGGGGATTTTAACTGTGATTTTTATGTATTTTAGATTTTATATTTGTACGCTGCCCCAAGCTGCCATCGGGGTGTGTGTGTGTATAAAAATAATATAAATAAATAAGGTTATTTGCGAGTAGAAAGAGAAGTATGTCTGCCTGAAAAATGAGTACGTACATACTCTTTGCTTTGTATTTCAAAGAAACTCGTGTGAACACTTTCCTTCAAATTAAAAGGAGATGGTTAACATTGGGTGTTCATAGACAGCTGCCCTCTACTCTGCCTTGCTCCTGGGCGGGCCGCAAGGGCCGCTGCAGCGCCGCTCCTGGCTGGAGGTTGCCCTGGGAACACCATAGAGCTGCGGTTGGCGGCCAGTCTGCCCACAGCTCTATGGTGCAGAGGAGGGAGGTGCAGTGCAGGCTGACTGTGGCAGCACCGGGTTCATTAAACCCAGAACTGTCGTGGCTGCACATGGGGGGAAGCACCCCCAAAGCAGGCCCAGGGGTGGGTCATCTAAAGCCACCCATTGTTTGTCATGATCATTAGGGGGAGCTAGAGGGGAAAGCTACATCTGTTTGCAGCTGCAGGGTTAATGGTTCCAGACTGGAGAAGTTAATTAAATTTGAAGGAGTTACTTCTGATTTTCACTGTTGTTACAATCCTATCGCTGGCACTGGTCTTCGTAGGATGTGAGCCCTTCCTAAGATAGTGTAGAGAAAGTAACATTGCCGTGTTGGTCCCAAATTGCGGATATTATTCAATCACTATAGATACCTCACTGTTCCAATTCTTGACTTGCCTGATGAAAGGTCCCGTGTGGTCCGAAAACTTGCATATCCCCACCAACTTAGAGTGATCCTTTCCCTGCCATTGGTCCAGTAAAAGATATCACTGTACTACTTTGTCTCTACTTCCTAAGATACGAGCTTACCCTCCAACCACTATACTGTTGCTGCCCTATTTTATAGAGGCAGAAAGGCTGCAGTCTTGGCAAAGGTTACACAGTGCATCTGTGGCAGAGAACAGAGCCTGTATTTCCAGATTCCCTTGCCTCTCCCTCTCTAGCCACCTTGCAAGTCGCATGCTTTGTTAGCATGTGAGAACTTGCAAGTGAAATTGACAGAAAGTTGAAGCTGGTGGTCTGCAATAAGTGGAGTGAGTGTGAGCAAAGAAAGGGCAGCTTGCGCTTTGTAAAAAGTATCATTCTTAACCTGCTAGCACCCTTCTAATTGGTGCACAGCCTGCTGGCCACTTGATGTGATCTTCTTTTAAAGAAAGGCTCAGTAGAACATAACTCTGGAAGTGCTGAAAATATAAGTCACCACCAGACTGGCATAGACCAATGGTCCATCTAGCCCAACAACCTGACTCCGACAGTGGCCACCTTTTGGCTGCTTCAGAAAAGTGCATGGCAGGTCATAGCGGAGTGATCCATTCCCTGCCGTTCACTCCAGCAGTCAAGAGATCTTATTCCCTGATCCACTTGATTAGAATCATAGACTTGTAAGGGACCTCCAGGTTCATTTAGTGACCAACCCCCTGGTTAGATGCAAGATGACAATTGCAACAACCTTGACAGATGGCTGTCCAGCCATCTAATAGCTGTTTTTGGAGCCATCCTCTGTGAGCTTATCCAGTCCCTTTTTGGAATCCATTTATGCTATTGGTCTCCACAATATCCCTTGGCAATGAGTTCCACAGATCAATTGTGTTTTGTATTAAAAACTTGCTTTTAAACCTGCTGCAAGTAAACTTCATCGGGCATCCCCTAGTTGTAGTAGTTTGAGAGGGTAGAGAGTAGCTGCCTGTTCACTTGCTCCACACTACTCATGGTTTTATAAAACCTCTCTCATACCTTCTCTGTCGTCTCCTCTCCAAGCTGGACAGCCCTTGCCTATTGTACCTTTCCTCATATGGAAGACATTCCATACCTTTAATCTTTGTTGTTACCCTTCTCTACCCCTTTCCAGTTCTCCTATGTCCTTTTGTGGTGGAGTACCCAGAACTTTACACAGTATTTGAGGTTGTGGGTGTGCATTGGGTTTATTATTATTATTATTAGCAGCAGCAAGCATTTATATAGCACCAGCAATGTACCTGGCACTTTACAAAGTAACGGAATAGACACGGTCCCTGCCCTAAGGCTTATAATCTGGGGGTGGGGGAGAGAAAGGAAGAGGAACAGAGGGAGAGACAAGGGGTGTAACATTCATGAAGATGTGAGGACCCAGGTGCACGTGCTTGGCTTCATTACATTAAGAATGATGGCTGGCTGGTCCGTGTGGTGAGGATATGAGTACACAGACCTCAGGTAACAGATTGTACTGGATGGAGGGTATCGGGAGTTAGGTGAGGGGAGTGAGGAGTCAGGGAGGGCAGAGCAGAAGAGATGGGTCTTGAGGAGGGATTTGAAGATACAAAGGGAGGGGGGGAGGCAGATGTGGGAGGGAGTTCCATGCGTGGGGGGCAGCTAGGGAGAAGGGATGTATAGAGTGGCTTTGTGTCCTTTGGTTTTCCTTTTCCCAACCATGCCTAGCATTCGGTTTGCTAGCTGGTGCCTCTTCTGCCCATAGTTCAGAGGGCACGGGGATCAGCTAGGCAGATGGACCATAGCTGGACTGTGTGGTCTCTCCCTTTAGGTTTCATTAAGACACACAATGTAGCAGTGTACACGTGGAAATATGCCTGGGTGGGGTTGCTTGCTTACATACAGAGCCAAAGCAAACCCGTGTGCCAAAGCTCAGTGCAACCGTTTGACATCCTCTGGGACGTGTATTTAGTTCGGCAGCGTCCTCTGGAAAAAGACTCTTAGGCCAGCCTTTTTTTATGAGTGTAAAAGCCAGGAACGTCATTAAGAACCCCCTTTCAAGCCAGACATGCCCTCTGGTCCACATCAGGGTCATATCCTCTACGTGAGGGTTCAAAACTGGGGTGAGGCAGAAGGGGTGGGGAGTTACCATATGTATCCTGATGGGTCTCCTGGCCAGCAGCCTAGACCACTTGGACCCCATGCCAGCCACCCCAGATTCGTTTACTGGCTTCCAGGGAACCTGAACACACGTGTGCACTACAGCTCCCCAGAAACTGACACATGCACATGGGGCAGTTGGCCTGGACCCAAAGAGGCCCAGACTGCCACCCAAGAGACCCGATGTTACAGCCAAAGGGGGGGCCCTCTGACCTGTGCTGTTTTTATTGGTCCTTTTTCAATTCCTGGATCCCAACCCTGCCCTCAAGCATTGAAAGAGTGAGCTCAGGTGAGGGAAGGGAGCAGAGATGGAGGCATGCACTCACAATTGCGGGTGGATCCATGGCTTAGATCCATGATCTGAACCATCACCTTCCTTCCCGCATCCTTAACCCCGCTTCCCTAAAGCACTACCAGCCCCAGCACCTACACAGCCCGCAGGACTTGTGCTAATGTTCAGAGTAGCCTTTAGGAGGGCAAAGGTTCTCCTCCCCTGCTTTACAGCAAGAACGACTCCTTGCATTCTCAGGAGAGGAAAATTCTGCCCTAACCTGGTTCCCTTGGTTTTTTATTTTTGAATCGATTAGGTTGCAAGATGCCTTGCTTCTGATGCACAAATAACCAGGGTGCAAACCAAGGTTTAACAATATCCTGTTTCTGCCTTGCGGCTCTTTCCTACGGTGGGAACGAATGCTTCCCAACTTTCAGTTGCCAGCCTCATAGAGGCATGGGAAAGCAACGCTGCCCCAGGAGATTGTTAGCAGCAGTAACTAAGGGCAGTACCCAACGCAAAACGGAAACGTTCACGGCGGGGAAGCAGCATGTGAGTTGTCATCTCCTACAGGGAATTTTGAAAATGGAAGACACTGGTGTGAATGCACCTGAACAATTGCTGGGGCAAGCTTGCCTCTCTGCAGCGGGCCCGGTGGCCAGCAGTGGCTTGTGGTGGTGGTCCACTTCGTAGCCAGCAGAGGGCAGTAAGTGCCTGATGATAGCAGACTAGACTGCAAGCCTCCAGACTGTGTAATGTGCAGCAACAGGGTTGTCCAGGAAGTGTCCTGCTGGCTTCCTTTGTTTGCCCTGTTAGCTCCTTAACGGCTTCCCAGCAGGGTGCCTAAGCCCAGTTTTGCTTTCATCCGCTCTCTGTAATGCAGCCCTGCTGCTGCCCTCTGAGCTGCCACACACAGCGGATACACTTGTTCCTCTGAAAAGGGGAGCACAGAAAAGGGGGGGGGGGGGCTTTTGTGTTGGTTTCACTGAAGCTTCTGGGCCCTGTTACCCTTGCCCCCCCCCAGGGTTTGCTGTTACCAGGGCACGGGTGCCTGGGCTGGAGGGATGTGCAGATAAACTCTGCTGCATGGGTGCCTGAGACGCGCCAGGGTGTAAATTGCTAGTCTCGGTTTACCTGGTGCAAAGCTTCTTCCAGTTGGTGGGGGGTGTTGATTAGCAGCTTTACCTGGCAGAGATCAGGGCACATTGGAAAAGAGAAATTTCACAGCAGAGAGAGAGGGAAGAGATTACTACTCCCTGTGCAGTGTAAACAGCACTTCCCCAATCCCCTCCTTAGTCATAACAGTTGGGCCTGGGCTGGAAATTTGGGCTTAGCCCAAGCAAATCGGGCTTTGTCCAGCCCAGCCTAATGTGTGTGGGTGGCCTGACCCCTTTCCAGTGGGAGCACAGACCTCTTGTCGCTGAGCACATACACCTGCAGCATTTCAGCTTCACAAATGTGTATATCCCTCTCTCTCCGTATGTGCCCCTCCCCTTTTGTTCCCTCGACGATCCTAGATTGGAAGCCTCTCATGGACAGGGAACCTGTGTCTAGTCATCACTCTTCAGCACCAGGCACATTGCTGGTGCTGTATAAACAGTGGTCACCAATCACTGGGTCCCCAAACAGGAGACCAAGCCACACACTTTGGTTATAAGGCTGGCTGGACCGAATGCTCCCTTGCCCACTAGTAGATCATTCCCAGCCAGTTTGGAACAGCAAATCAACTGATATTAGCGGGAGGCTTGCTGTTCTGGGTTATGAGCTGCCTGGGGCTGAGAATCTCATTGGGAGACAAATCCCTGCACTTCGGTGAAATGCAAAGAATTTGCCTCCTTAGAAAATTTGCAAGAAAACCACAATGAAATGTAACCTTCTTCCAGTGGCGGTACCTGCCTGCTTGAGTGGAAACGGCAGAGCTGGCAGACCCGAGACTTCATTCCATGTTGAGATACTCTCTAGGGGCCTAGGAACAGGTGTTAGCCTGGACAGACCTGCCACGCTGGCCATTTCCAGCTGGAGTCCTTTCGTTCAGCGTTGTGCCAGGTGAAACCTCGCCAGCATCCGAGCAGCTGGATTGATTCACAGCAGCCGAGGCTGTAGCCTATTCTGTGAACCAGGAAGTGTTCCTCCAACGACACTGGGGCCATCCTAGAGCAGTGGCCTGAGGGGGAGAGTGGAACTGAGCTCAGGATGGCAAAGGAGTCTCCGGATGGTGGTGGCCTTCTGCAAGCCGGGTCTGCGCAGGGGTTTTGTACTGGTACCGTGTCCATAGTACACACCCAGCTACACCCAAGGGTTTGGGTGGCCATACGTCCCGTTTAAAAGAGGACGCTTATGAAAAATACACTGGAACCAGTGCAGCCCTGCAACTTGTATTTTTCATAAGGGTATGGCCAGTGAGTGTGAAAGGGCTTAGGTTAGAATAGTATATTCCTGAGCGGGGGGTGGGGGGAAGCAGCAGCTCAAGCAAGGATCTTATCGCTGGGGTGGGCAGAAGATAGTGCTGTAGCCCCCACTCTCTCTCTTACTGCCCCCCCCCCATTGGGCACCTGATTTGGGGGACCAAGGGTGAAGCAGCTAGAGCAGCAAGGTGGGAGGAGGGAAGCCAAGGGACTGTGACTCTGGGATCCCCTCTCTCTAACTGCTGCTGCTTCCTCACAATCTGTCTGAGGGCGCCAAGAAGCAGGAGCCAAACCAAAAAAGGGAGCACCAGTTCCTTCCCCTCCTTGAGCTTGTGGTAGGGAGTGTCAGGGGGGTAGGGCTTCTCAGGGTCAGAGCATATTCTCCTCCCTGCCCCCTCTTAGCAAAATTCTGCCAGGAGAGCTGCGCGGGAGCAATTCCATCTATTTGCACCTTCTGAGTTTGCTCCCTTCTATTTCATCTGGGGAGTGCCTCGCTCATGCTGCTGGGAACGAATGCAGGTCTGTCTTCAATACTATTGTTCTTTCTGCAAATGCCAGTGTTTTGCTTGGGGCTGGAGCAGGGGGTGAGGGTAGGGGGAGGCCTGTCTCAGGGTTGGAGCTTAAAGGTCCAGCTAGTAATTTTCAAAGACAGTTTTGCCCCGCAGTTTAATCTGTGCTTTGTCAGGGGTTTGCCCATGTTTATTTTTATTAATATTGCATTAATCCTGTTTCAGCATAAACCTCCACAGTCACATCTGCCCAAGGCAAAGAGTAATGAATAAGAAGCAAAGCATGCTGGTTTTCCATTTGCTGCAGTTGGAGCTGAAAGCTGTTGCTTTTTCAGTCTGGAAGGGAAAAGTTTAACATAATAAAAATCGTGCCCTTTTGGTCGAAGCTATGCGTTAAATGCAGGCCAGAAAAGTGAGGATCGAGGTCACTACAACCTGGGGAGCAGTGCTGTTTCCTTTTGGGCACATGGAAATCACATCTTCTGCTGTGAGTGCATTTCATGCCCAAATGTAAAACTTTTGTTTTAGCTCCTCTCTTCATGGCAATGACATTATCTGGTTTGGCTTGGCAGAGACCTGCTTGTGTTGGTAACAGTAATCTGATTTGGCCTGGCAGGGACCTGCTCCCAGCAGCATTCTCTTGAAGATGCAAATCCCCATGTAAAGTAGTTACTGCCACGTGGCTATAACACAGCATAAAAGAAAGAAGTGATTTATTGATGGTTTCTAGCTAGATTATCGACTGTACACTGAACACTGGCTCGTTTTTCTCATTGCTCTGCAAGCCACCTTCCCAGATATAATCTAAAATCCTGTCAGTCAGCACAAATTAGCCTTGGAGAGGGAGAGAGGGACAGTTACATTGTCCCAACATCTCACCTACCCACCATCAACCCCCTCCCTCTCTCCCCCTGCTGAAACAGTGAACTGGAAGCGGTAAATCAGTAACACAGAAATTGGGAAATGGCAAAATGGAAATTTGGTCACTCAATAAAAGGCATTATCTGGAATTTCAAGTTGTCAGTTGCCTGACTCGGTAATCTGTTCCCAGTCGGGTAACCAATAAGCTGCTCAGGATTATGGTTGTTCCCTGTTGGTAGCAGTGTCCGTCGGAACCTCCCCCTCTGATCTGGGTCTGGCGGCCGTGGCCCTGGTCTGTTCAGATCAGCACTCTTTCCCTAGCACAGCGTAAGACGGTGCTGCACCGGGGTAAGTTACAAATTGGCAGTAGCTCTCCTCTGTGCTGCATTCCAAGTCCACGGAGAAGACATGGCTGACTCATTTCTACCATCAAGAGGGCTGCGGAATTGCTGGGGTTAGGAAGGGATCCCCTATCGTACAAGAACTCAAGGAGGAGATTGACGTTGGTTTCCAAACATTCAAAGTGACACAACAACATTCCCAAGGGCCCAGCAATTGATCTAACCTCGAATTATCCAGCTGTGGAGCCTCCCCTGCCTGCTCCCCCTTTTGTGTGCTCAGATTCATCCCCCAGGGCTCCCCACTGAGGACCAGCCATGGCTGAATAAAACAACTGGAAGGGGGGGGGTGGGGGATTTAACATCTTTTGGCTTTGAAGTTGAATTTAATCCTGTTTAAAAGCCCGGTGCCTGAGTAGCTGACTCTGATATGCGTCTGGCGAGCTCTCCCCAGAGTCCCAAACACCGAGAGTCTCCCCTTTCTCCCGGGCCTGCCTGGAAATAGCATTGTTGAGGGGTAGCAGCGAAAGCCATGCTGCAGTGGTGCGGGTTATTTGGAGGCAGCTTGCTGCGGTCATGGCTTGTGTGTGCAGGGTTGCAACATACTGGGGTTTTCCTACGTTACAATGATCCTTGGCCGTACCGGATCCCTAATAAATCCCCAGCAGAGACAGCAAGCCTGATCCGAAGTATTATTTTGCCTCGTCTGGCAAGTCTTAATCTGCAGCTGGGAAAGCAGCTTTCGTGATTGACCCGTGATGTCACTGTCAGTAGACTATACAGAATGGGGCCGGCGAGGTATTGGTGCAGACACAGTGGGAAGGAATTGCCCTGAGAAATCATTGTGAGGACTGATTCACAAGAGGTGCCTCCCCCCAGCTCCATGGGAGCTACTGGGAGTGTGGGTGCTTGTTCAGAGGAACTTGCTGCCTCTTGGGGTGAAATCAAATGAGACGCTAGCTAGCCCGCTGAAGTCAGTGTTCAGTGCGTACAGCCCCCAATCCTAAGTCTAGCGCTTACAGCCTAATAAACGGGCCGTCCCTGCCTATATTTTATTTGCTTGGGGCAGTTTCCACCAGTGGTGCTAGCAATTGTCCCTTCCCCGCAGCAGCCTCTCAGCTGAGAGGCGGCTGCAGAGAGGGTGACTGCTGCAGATCTTCTAGCACGCTTCTCAGCTGACAGGTGGCCACGGGGGGGGGGGGGGGAGATTGCTACCACGACCATCTCTCCGTTGGCCCGGCGCGCTAGGTGGGACTCTGGTGCTGGTGGATCTGGATGCTGGCAGGGCTGCGGGTGAACCTAATGGATGAAAGACCAACATGTGGATGCCCATTAGCCTTGATTGGCCTGCATGGTGGGCCCGGGATGCCCCTGGACTCCACCATGAGTGGTGGCTCTGTGGTGACCGCCTGGAGGCCGCGCGGCAGACGCCTAATAAATGGGCAGGCAGGGCCTGGTGAAGGCTAATGTGGGCTCTCCTCTTGTTTGATTCCACCCGGTGTTAGCAGGACACAGTAACAGTAGCTGGCAGTGGACAGAGGCATGGGTGGCATAGGCGGGGACCTATGTTTGCTGTGTTTTCCTCAGTGCCATCAATGGGGAGAATGCAGTGAACGCAGGTCCCTGGTCACAGGATGCACTGAGTTTGAGCCTCCCACACTGGGAGAGGAGGCATTGGTTGGAGCTGGGAACGGTGCAGGAGTCCTGACTGCCCATGGGGAGAGAGAGCCATCTGCCCTACAGCCTTGCCCTCACTCTGGGCTCATTAGCATCTGGAGTGAGGGCTCTGAGGCTCCCAGAACGGCCTCCGGAGCATGAGCCTGTCGCTTGCAAAGGCTTGTTTGCTCCTGCCCGAGGGAGAGATGTGAACGGTAATCATCCTGCTGGACCCCCTGCCAGCTCCTGCTCACTACCCCACGCAGGCTGCCAGCCATCAGTCTCCATAGGAGACCAGCCTGGCTCTGTGGCATGCAGGGCCTGGTTGCTGCCTCCAACAGAAAAAAACACAAGACATTATTATCCCCTTTTACAACCGTTGTTGTGCCATAAATTTCCCCTGTAGCTGCTGGTAACTCGACACTCCCTTGTGCTCCCAGCTGCTTGTCGCCACCTTGTGCTCTGCAGATGGCGTGCCAGGCTCTGTAATGAACTGGGTTGGCCTCTCTGTATCAGGTAGAGTCGGAGACAGCTGGGAGTCGCTGGCGTTGGGGCATCTAAAGACTCCATCGCCCAGTGAGGACAGCTATCCTGTTTGATGGTCCTGGGTCTGGGGAAGGCGTCGGCTTCTAATTGCGGAGTCCTTAGAACACCCTGGCTTTGGAGGCTGCATTCACATGAGACGTTAATTCCACAAAAAAAACCTTCCCCCCACTTCTGATTCTATCCCACAAAAAGGTCAGGCCGCGGTGCAGGATGGGGAATGTTTAATCAAACGTTTCCCTCTGAAACGAAAACTTGGCAACTGTGCTTACACCCCTCACCTGCATTTCCATAGCGTGTGAAGGATTAATCCTGCCTACATCAGTCACATATTTCCCGTTGGGGGGAGGATTTGTTGTGTATCCGTTTTTTTCTTTTTCTTCTCTGCCTTTTGTCTTCCTGTTTGTTCTATGGTCCCCAGAAATAATGCTAGGTTTTTAAAGGTTTGGGATCCTTAGCGGCGGCCACAGCAATATGGGAGGTAACCTGTACAGCACAGAAGGGAATGTGGGAACAGTTAGAATGCACAATTACAGCTGCCGTTGAAGAGGTGGGAGACACGGGTCGTGTGAAATGTGGCCAGTACCTGGATCTGTCTAGAAACTCAGCCTGCACCCTTAACCTACTGGAGCTTCCAGAGGGCTAAGCATCATGCTTAGCATGTACCTGGGGAAAGCCCTCTCGCCTCCTAGGAATCCTCATGAAACAGCTTCCGTGTGAGGGAGCTTAGGGCTCTTCAGCTTGGGAAAGAGACCGGGGGGGGGGGGCGGGATTGGATAATGTTGACAAATTCATGAGAAGGACAGAGCAAGTAAATAGGGATACATACTAGACCCAGGAGATGCGTGTGAAATTAACTGGCAGCAGATTTTAAATGAAAGGTTCTTTTTTTAGACCACACAGAATCTGTAGAACTCCTTGTGAGAGGCTGTTGTGAAGGCCACTAGCTTCACTAGCTCAAGAAAAGATTGGATACGTTCTTAGAGGGTAGGTCTGTGAACGACTGTTAATCAAGTTGGTTCGGGGGGAATCCTTGTCAGGGGCTGGGATTGAATAGCAGGGAATGGTGCGCTCTGTTACAACCTAGTGTGCGCTTCTCTGAAACCACCCAAGCTTGCCCCTCTTGGGGACAGGACGCTGGGCTGGATGGGGCACTTACTCCCATCAGCCTTTCTCTACCCTCAGCTGGTGCTCGGAGGCTTCTGTACCTCAGTTCCAAATGCATGTGACCTGGCATTGGATGGCGCTGTGGCTGGGAGAAGGGGTGGAGCCAGAAATGGGGGGAGGAAGGGCTGGACAAGGGGTCTTGTCCCTCTTCTGCCAAGGGGCGCCCCTCCACTCAGCACCTGCTGCTAGCGCCAGCCCGGCTGGAGGTTACTTCCGTTTTCATGTTTTTTCTGAACGCTACCAAAGCCGAGTAATCACTTTGGTTTAAAGAAACGGAACTAGCTAGATTAGGCTGCTTTCCCACGAGCTGTCTCGGCGCTGTTCAAACCTAGCGCAGCTCCCGGAAAGCGGAAGTGCCGCTCGCTCGCGCGTAGGCAAGCTAGCACAAGGGCACGGGGAACGAACTCCAGACCTATATACCCCCCCACACGTGTGAGCGAGAGAGAGCAGTGGCTCTTGCGTTTCTTCGATCGCACACTTCCTTCCTCCCGTCTCTGGTGCTTGACACCTCCTCGCACACACACAGTTCATCCCTCTCCCCTGCTAGCCCCTTCCCCTCCGCTGCGTTGGTTGCATCTCTCCTAGCTCGGTGTGACCGAGCAGGGGAGATTGCCAGAGCAGTGCTTGCTTCTCAGACTTGACTCTCCGTTGGGGACTGCCAGCACTTTGGAAACTTCTCCTGTGGCTCAGCCAGACCAGAATTAGGGAACGGATTTCTGGGCCCCCGCCCCTTGCCAGGACACATTCCGCACACCCGGATTTGAGAACCATTGACCCAGGCATAGGGAACTCGACTCAGGGAAGCTGTTGGCCCATGGCATAGCGTCCAGGGTTGGCTCGTGGGCAGTGCTCCAGCCTGAGGGATCCCCCTTTTTTCCTCCCTCCCCAATGAAGAGGGGATGCTGGGAGGGGACCGCTGCCCAGGCAGCTGCTGGTGTCTGATCTAGCTGAGCCCTTTGGAACAGCAGCAGCGGAACCCAGTGCAAGCGCTGCACAGAGGCACTGCAGCCCGGTGCCCGGCCCCTCCCAGAGCCAGGGCAGAGAGGGAACTCGGCTGCACAATCCACTGCTTCTCCCAGGGACTCTCTCTCCCCATGCCTTCTATGCACTCGCTAATGTGCTACACGCAGCAAACCTTATGCTTCTTTCCTCTCTGTCCTCAGGGAGAGCTTCTGTTCCCAACTTAGATGATGAAATTGACTTCTTAGCGGATGTGCTGTCCCGGCAGGATGCCTCTCACCTGCACCTCCTCCAGGATGGTAAGTCTCGAACTCGCCTCCCTCAAACTCCGGACTTTAGGGTGGTGGCTGGCTCCGCAGCAATGCTGCTGTTCCTTGGCTCAGCCCCAAACCTGCCCTGGAGACTCTTTTCCAGGATCCTGTACCATCTCCCACAACCCCACTCCAGATTGGTTCCTGCCCAAGTATAGGTGGGAGGAACAATACTAGCCTTTGTCTTGCTCTCGGGCTGACTCCTGATCTCCTGCTCTTGGCCTCAGCCTAGCTTCCGCATTCTGCTCTGGCCCAACTTCGCTTTGCTCCCTGCTCTAGCTGCGCCTGCCCCCAGCCTGCACCTTGACCCAGCGCTCCCCTGCTTCCTGACTCCGCTCCCTGCCCCAATCCCAACATTTGGCTCCCATCCTGAGTGTCTGGACGCTGTCAGTGGGGACCCGGATTCCGGCTGGCCCTTCTCTGTGACTCATGCTCCCAGCCTGCATCCTTGCATCTGAGCTGTTGACGGCCACTGATTGCTTTCCTTTCCTTTTCACACAGGAGCCCCAGACTCTGCAGGGAAGCACCCAGGGACTTTTGCACCAAACGGGGAGCCCTTGCAGAGGGGCCGTGCGGGCCACAAGACGGTGACGTCTCATCCGACTTCCTCTCCCACCAAAGCGGCAAAGAACTCGCCGGTGGAAGCCTCCCGCATCCCTTCCAATGATGCCCTCATACTAGGTAGGTGCTGACTTCTCACCAGGCAGGCCTCATCCAGGCTCCATGAGGGAGGCTCAGCCTTATTTCTGTGAGCAGCTTGGCTCTGGGTCAAGGAAAATGAAGAATCCTTCATTAGACTGGACTGGCTGGGTGGCAGGGAATGGCGCTTGCTTAGGAAGAGGCTGAGAGCTTTGTTATCCACAGATGAGTAGCTTTGCTGGCGCTATATAAATGATAATAATAATTCATACTAATACTACAGAGCAGCCGCAGAGGCTGGTGCACTGTCTGGCATGACAAGGAGCTAAATTGGGGAGGAAACATCTCTCTCCTCGTGGGCCACTTTGAAAATTATTTCAAGCCCCATGGATCAAATATGGACCTAGAGGGCTCTCTGGGGATTTGCCCCGAGCAGGGGAAGGGAAGGGAGGGTCTGGAGCTTCTGATCCTCAAGCCACATGCCCTTGTCTTGACTTCATTCCCCAAGTGCCCCCTTCAGTGCTTGACGGTAGGGACTGCTCCCGTGGGCTGGATGATCCAGGTCGTGGAATGGGGCCAGATAGCCAGACTGCATTTAGCTTTTGGGCCGGGGCCTGTATGTGGGCTGGGAGAGACTACAGAATCCCCTGCTTCCCCATTCCCTCGCCTCGTGCCTCACACAAAGCAGCGCTGCTTGGGCAGAGCTAAGCAACAGGGTCAGCGATGGGGGGAGGCTGTGCTGAAAGCAGCAGGAAAGAAACCCAGGCCAGCCTGGCTGCAGAATTGCTCTCCCCCAAGGGGTGAGCCAGGGCACAACCAGAGGGATGGGGCGAGCAAGGGACTGGCCCTCTCTGTGCCTAGACAGACCCTGAAAGCCAGCCCCCAGCGTGTGCAAAGCTCATGCTCCTTCTGTCCCCCCCACCCCATACCCTGCAGCAGTGACCCCAGGGAGCAGAGAGGACTCTGGCTATGGCCAGTTTTCCTCTCACCTTGCTGACCAACCGGGTTGCTCCCCCAATGGCGCTAGAGCCCAGCAGCATCAGGAAGTGGGAGAGGCTGGGCAGGAGAGGGGAACAAGCCTGGTTTTGCCTGTGCTTGGGAAGGAAAGGCAGTGTGGGGACTGTGGGTCCCACCAGGAAGAACTCAGTGCCAAGGTCCCCCTGAGCCTGCTTTCTGTCCTTTCTCTGCAGGAATGATTGTGGTGTGCACAGTGACTGGGCTCTCGGCTCTGATTGTCGCCGCTGTCTGTTGGTGCAGGTAAGCCGCAAGCTCTTCCTGTGAGCAAATGCCGCCCCCAACCTTTGCTCTACCCAGCAAGATCCCCGCTTTGAAGTTGGAATGGGTTTCCCTTCAGCTCCACCCAGTAGAGTCAGAGGGACCCCTTGACTGACCCAGTGTTTCCTCTGCAGGAACCAGTCTTGTTCCCAAGAGGCACTCAGTGGTTCGTACAACTCGTGCTACTGTGGGGTAGCTTGCATACCGACCGCAGGATATCCCGCCTGGCTATAGCCACCCTGGAATGCTGCAGCCCACTCGTGTGCCCAGGGCAAAGCCCCGTGGGGGAGGGGGAATTAAAAACTTCATATAATGGTTCTATTGATTTGTTATATTTATTTGAAAAACGTATTACCCCGCCCCTCCTGCCACAGGCAGCTCGGGGAGGCTTACAACAATAAAAAAACATTAAAACCGTTCTAGTGGGAAGAGGAAGGAATGGGAGTGAGAGAAAGGATCAAAAGAAACCTGCAAGAAGTCAGGGGAAGGTACCTTAGGATGGGTTGTCATGAGCATGCAAATCGCCCCCGCGCCCCCATGCCTGCGCTCTTCTGAGGTAGCTCTACCCCAGAATGGAGGAGGAGGAGGGAGACCCTGATTTAAACAGGAGTAGCTTCCTGGAGCTAAGCGCGGGTTAAGTTATATTTGCAATGGAGACAGCCCAAGCCATTGTGTGAATATTCCCAGGCAAGCGGTAATTGCCCCCAGGGTTTCATGTAAGCAAGTTCTTGATCCTTCCCACATTGTAACTAGCCATGTAGTTGGGATAGGATCATTAGGACATGGTTGGTGGATGCCCCTGGTGGCTCGAGTCATGGGGCAGAATGGATATAAGATGCATTCACATGAGTGGCAGTAAATCTCCCATGGGAAATATTGATGGAAGTCCTAGGATCTCACCTAGTCCTTTAAAACAGATGGAAAACTGCCTGGCAGACCCAGCCTTGGTACCATGCTAGGCAAACTCTTTGATTCCCTGGCTAAATCTGCTGTTTAAATGCTATTTTTACAATGTCCAGTAGAGGCTGGGAGCAAGCGGCTGTACCTGCTACAGATCCCTAAAGGGAGAACAACTCCCCCTGCTCTTCTCTTTTGAAAATAGCCTTTCTGGTTTTATAACCACAGATGTGTTCCTTGTGGGGACAAAACCGTGCCTGTCAACAAAGCATTCCTGGGGGGGGGGCTCTCCCCCAAACTGGGGGTCAGGAGGACCCCAAGTGGGATCACTCCGCCTCTGACCGAGGTCAGGACACTCACTGAGATTTGATATACTCCGCGTGTGTGCGACTGTCTGGAGTTATGGGATGTTATTTAAAGTCTCAAAATGGGATTGTGCCGATAAAACTTTTTCAAACCTCTGTTCTCTGTAGTGCATGATGTTGGAGAAGCACATGGGACAGTAACTGTGCAGGGGGGTGGAGTAAATCTCATACAGGGCATGGTTGCTCAGACCTGACTATTTAGATGCACAAGCTCCCTTCTCCAGAGTACTCAGCTGATGGAATAAGTTCCCTAGGACAGTTGTGGAAGCAAAGAATCTGGGGTTTGGGTTTTTTTTTTTTTAAAAGAGTTGGATATATTTATGATGCATAACTTGTGAATGTACTGATTCTACAGGAAGGTTTTTCTTTTTTTTACCCCCTAGCGTATTTTAATACCCCCTCCCCTTCTTTTTGAAACATCAAAGATGTCCACGACCAGAGGTGGGACTGATGGGGTTTTCTGTTGCCTGGATTCTTCAATTATATGCTGGATGCCTGATTGGTGGGCCCTGCACGCATACTCAGGGTCTAACGGATTCCCATATTTGGCATTGGGAAGGAATTTCCCCTTGGGTCAGATTAGTAGGTTGATTCTGGGGGGTGGGGCTTTGCCGTCTCCTGCAGCCTGTGGGACTGTGGCTCACTTGTTTGAGACACCTGGATTTTTCTTGTATAAGACTGTTTTCTGTTGTTTCAGGCATTGGTGTGCTGTGGTCACTCCCGATCTCTGCTTGTGGCAGATTTTTTCTTGTTGGTTGATATTTCTGTGCAGGCAGCTTGGAAGTGGTGAATCCTGCCTTGGTGCAGGGGGCAGGATTAGATGACCCTTGATATCCCTTCCAGCCCTACAGTTAACTGCTTCAATGCCCTGTTTGCTTAAAGCTGGCAGGGAGACAGGCCAGAACGGGACACAGGTGTGTTCACAAGAGGACACTAACCCCTGGGATTTGTCCCACACTAAACTTCTCTTCTCACTGGAGTCAGCCCTAGATTTGTTGCCACTTAAATGTCCAAGACTTGCCTCTGACCAAGGCAGGGCAGTTTATTCCATATAACTGTAGCCAAGCCAAGAATGTGTACCTGAGCTCTCGCATCCTCATGAATGTTGCATCCCTTGTCTCTCCCTCTGTTCCCCCTTCCCTGTCTCCCCTACCCCTGTCTTTAGATTGTAAGCTCTCGGGCAGGGACCGTGTCTATCTTATTCTTTGTAAAGCACCTGGTACATCGCTGGTGCTATATAAATGCTTATAATAATAATATAACGTACAAATGGCCTCACAATACCAAGAAGTTTGTGCATACTCCCGAACTTCCCTTGGGTAAGAGTGGCTTCTTCAGGGGAAGTTCTTGGGGTGTGGGGGGGGGGTGTGTGTACCTGCTTCAGCGCCCTCTACTCGTATGTTTGTGGTCTTGACAGCTCAACATATAGTAGAAGTTGTGCTCGTCACTGTCTCAACTTGCAGCCTTGCAAAGGACATTTGAGAGAACAAAGAAATGTGATTTTTGGGTCTGTTGCTTTAAATCCATCCCCAGGTAACCATTCTTGTTTCCTCTTTAGGCTGCAGAAGGAAATCCGGCTCGCCCAGAAAACGGACTACCCGACTCATAAGCTGCCAGCCCCCCCATCATACGACATAATCTCGGTACAGTGTAATGGACCCTGCACTTCTTGGGCTCATGCAGATCCTTTGAGAGTGAATGACTGCAGTTGTGCTGGATGTAAAGGGCCCCATGCTAATTATTGGGTGGGGAGGGTAGTGAAATATACAAGGAGTGGGGTCTTTCCCGAGGTTCACCTGGAGCAGGTTTTTGTAGCCTTTTCTGTCCTGACGGCCTCTTTTCTGATTGTGACCACTTACACCTGATAGTGATGTCTTTTGAGAACTAATTGGGGGGGAAGAGAGAGAATGGCATCTTTCCCAGTCCCAGAACTGGGGTCCACAGGGCCTTGACTATAATAAATGGGGTATCTGAAGCCTGTGAAGGGTATTGGTTTGGGCTGCCTGCAGACTCCAGCATGTTATCCCTACATAATTTAAAGAGTTTGGTTCACTTTTTTTCAGGCTCTCTCTGCAGCTATGAGGGCTAGAAATGTGCCACTCTTTAAATGAGATGGGAAGGGGAAGAAAGTTGTGACCCTCCATGTTGTGACCCTCTGAGCTGCTGAGTGCTTGCGCCTATTCTGAGGCGTGACAAGCTATCGGTGCTCTGGGGCCGGTGCTGATCTCTCCTCTTGGTGGTTTGTTTTGAAGCCTGGGGATAAGAAGTTGGCTCACAGTGCCCAGATGTATCACTACCAGCACCAAAAGCAGCAGATGCTGTCCCTGGAAAAGTAAGTGTCTATAGAGAAATGACAGCAGTGTCTCTTGGGCTGCCGTTTTGTTGCCACCTGTGTGTCAGCCACAGTGCGCTGATGGTGCGTTCCCAAAACACTCCCAGGAAGGGCACATGGAGCGCGGCCCTGGGGTCCCTTCTCCTGTTGGTTGGTGGGCCTGGGTTTCCTAATACCCCTTGGCACAACGCCAAAGGAAGAGCCGTCGGTGCTTAATTTGTGTAGGAAAAGAAAATGGTGCCGGGGCTCAAGCGTGCCCCAGAAGTCCTGCCCTTATTATTATCATCATCAAACATTTTATATAGCACCAGCAATGTACCTGGCGCTTTACAAAGTAATGGAATAGACACGGTCCCTGCCCTAGGGCGTACAGTCTGAGGGGGTGGGGGGAGAAAGACAAAGGAAGGGGAACAGAGGGAGAGACAAGGAGTGTAACATTCACGAAGATGCGAGGTCCCAGGTGCACGCGCTTGGCTTGGTTACGTCAAGAGTGATGGCTGGCTGGTCCATGTGGTGAGGATACGAGTACACAGATCTCAGGTAACAGATTGTACTGGATGGAGGGTATCAGCAGGAGTTAGGTGAGGGGAGCAAGGAGTCGGAGAGGGCAGAGCGGAAGAGGTGGGTCTTGAGGAGGGATTTGAAGGTACGAAGGGAGGGGGCGAGGCAGATGTGGGCAGAGAAGGTGTTCCAGGCGTGGGGGGCAGCTAGGGAGATGGGACAAAGGCGGATAGGGGAGCAGGGGAGGCCTGGGAGGGTGAGAGAGGGGACAGAGGAGGAGCGGAGTTCACGAACTAGAGTACGGAGGGAAATTAGCACAGTGAGGTAGTGGGGAGCAAGGTTGTGAAGAGCTTTATAGGTGAAGACTAGGAGTTTGTGCAGGATTCGTTCAGGAAGGGGGAGCCAGTGAAGAGAAGAGAGGAGGGGCTGCACGTGGTCGAAGCAACGGGCGAGGATGACCTTGGCAGCAGAGTTTGGGACGGAGATAAGGGGAGAAAGGTGAGAGTGGGGGAAGTCAGTGAGAAGGAGGTTACAGTAATCAAGGCGAGAGATGACTAGGGCATGAACAAGGGTTTTGGCAGAGGAGACAGAGAGAAAAGGGCAGATCTTAGCAATGTTATGGAGGGAGAAGCGACAGGATTTGGCAACAGAGTCGATGTAAGGTTTAAAAGAAAGGGGTGAGTCAAAGATGAAGCCTAAGCTATGGGCTTGGGGGACAGGAAGGATGGTGACCCCATCGATGAGGATCAACAGGGAAAAGGAAGAGGAAGGAGGGGGGGGGGGGAGAGATAAGAAGTTGAGTTTTAGCTATGTTGAGTTTGAGTTGATATTGAGACATCCAGGTAGAGATGTCAGAGATACAGCTGGTGAGGCGAGCTTGAATAGATGGAGAAAGAGAGGGAGTAGAGAGATAGAGTTGAGTGTCATCCAGCGTAGAGGTGATATTGAAAGGCATGGGAGGCAATGAGTTTGCCTAGGGACAGGGTGTAGATAGAGAAGAGGAGCGGGCCAAGGACAGAGCCTTGGGGAACACCAACCGAGAGTGGAAGGGAGGAGGAGGTGGAGTTGGCAAGACACACATTGAAGGAGTGGTCAGAGAGGTAGGAGGAGAACCAGTCAAGGACGGAGCCACGGAAGCCAAGGGAGTGAAGTGAATCCAGTAAGAGTGAGTGGTCAACAGTATTGAAGGCAGCAGAGCGGTCAAGGAGGACAAGAATGGAAGAGAGGCAGTTAGATTTAGCCACAAGAAGATCGTTGGTGATCTTAGCGAGAGCAGTTTCAATAGAGTGAAGGGGGCGAAAACCATATTGGAGGGAGTCAAGGGAGGAGTTGGTGGAGAGGAAGTCAAGGCAGTGGGAGTAGACAACACGTTCAAGAAGCTTGAAAGCAAAAGGAAGGAGTGAGACAGGACGGTATCTAGAAGGGTCAAAGGGGTCAAGAGTGGACTTTTTGAGGATAGGGGAGAGAGTGGCGTGCTTGAAGGCGGATGGATGGAGCCAGTAGAGAGGGAGAGGTCGATGATGTGCAGGAGGGAAGGGGCAACAGTGGGAACAATGGAGGTCAGGAGGCGGGAGGGGTTGGGATCAAGGGGGCAAGTGGAAGGGTTGGAGGAGGAGAGCAGGGAGGAGATTTCCTCAAGGGAGGTGGGAGGGGAGGCGGGCGAGGGAAGGGAGTAGGGAGAGGAGTGGAAAGCGATGTCGAGGTGGATCTTGTCTATCTTGGAGGAGAAGAAGGAAGGAAGATTCTGAGCAGAAAAGGAAGAGGGAGGAGGAGGACAGGGGGAGCTTGAGGAGGGAGTCAGAGGTGGAGAACAGGCGGCGAGGGTCCCAAGAACAGGAGTCAATGCGGGAGGTGTAGTAATTCTGTCTAGCAAGGGAGACAGCAGAAGTAAGGGAGGAGAGACAGAATTTGAAGTGAAGAAAGTCAGCATGGAAGTGGGATTTGTGCTAAAGGTGTTCAGCAGCTTGGGTGCAGGAGCGGAGGTGGCGGATACTGGGGGTGAGCCAAGGACGGGGGTTGTGGGAGTGGGCAGGGCAGGAGGAGAGGGGGGCAAGGGAGTCAAGGGTGGTGGAGAGAGAAGCATTGAAAGCAGAAATGGCAGAATCCGGGGAGGAGGAGAAGACTGAGGGGAGAAGGGGGGAGAGAGAGGAGGCAAAGTCCAGGGGGTTAATGGCCTGCGGGTCACAGAAGGGGCGTGGAGAAGGGGAAGAGGAAGGGGGACAGTGGGAGACACTGAAAGAGGCAAGGAAGTGGTCAGAGATGGGATGAGGATCGAAGGAGAGATCAGAGGCCGAGCAGTTGCTAGAGAAGATGTCAAGAGAATGGCTGTTAGCACGGGGGGGTTGGTCCAAAGGTGGAGGTTGAAGGAGGAGGCTAGTGAGAGGAAGCAAGAGATGGAGGGCTGGGAAGGGACATCAATGTGAATGTTGAAGTCACTGAGGATGAGAGCAGGGGTATCGTCGGAGAGGAAGAAAGTGAGCCAGGACTCAAATTCAGAGAGAAAGGAGGAGAGAGAGCCAGGGGGGCTGTAGATGACAGCGACACAGAGATGATGGGGGGAGTAGAGGCGCACAGAGTGAGCCTCAAAGGAAGGGAAGGAGAGAGAGCGGGGAGGAGAAAGTGGTTGGAATTGACAGGAGAGGAAGCCCACGCCACCACCCTGGCCTTCGCAGCGTGGGTGGTGAGAAAAGGAGAGACCCCCAAAGGAGAGGGTAGCAGGGGTGACAGAGTCAGAGGGGGAGATCCAAGTTTCAGTAAAGGCAAGGAGCTGGAGGGAGTGGGAGAGGAAGAGATCCTGGATGTAGGGGGCTTTATTGGCAGAGGAGCGACAGTTCCAAAGGGACCAGGAGAATGGGAGCGGATCGGGGGAAGGCAGGGAATAGGGCTAGGATTAGGAGAAGGGGGGTGGCAGGGCAGGCTAGAGATAGGGAGGATGGGGGGAGAAGCAGGGGGGGAAGGTAGCGAAGGGGGAGGAGGTTGGAGAGAAGTGATGGGCTGGGAGGGAGGAAGGAGCAGGGGGATCTCCAAAGTAGGGAGGGGTAGAGCTGCATCCACACCTCTCAGGGTTGGGACTAGGAACTGGCATTGAAGCTGCAGCCAATCAACTATTTTGGCACCGTCAACCAACATAGCTAGGTTGGAATGGGCCATGGGGCAAGAAATGGACCTCCCCCTCCCCTGTCACCATCCTCATCCCCTGCCCCAACCCCTCCCCTCCTTCCCTTCCCGAGCACCTCTCCCTCCCACTCGCTGCACCTGAGCCCTGGAGGCCTCCGCCGGCGGTGCTTGCTCTATCCCGTGCCGCCTGCCAGGCAGGTCCCCCATGTGCCACATGCTGCAGGAGCTTTTGCTCAGCTCCGTCTCCGCCCAGCTGTAACGCACCAGGACAGGATTCGTGCCCGCCCCCAACTTGGACCCTCGGACAAATGTCACTCCTGTCCCTGGGCCGGGCTGACTGTGCTGTTTGTCCCTTAATTGACGGTTGTTCATACAGGCAGTTATTCCAGCTACACCTCTGGTCAACCAGCTTTAGCTTGTGAGAGCAAGCCCTAAGGGGTGAGCCTACTCTGCTAGAGAGAATGAGCAGTTTGCACCATTGTTGTCTGAACACTAGCCTTCTGTCTGGTCCCCTCTTCTCACCACGTGTGCATCATTCTCACAGACACAAAGAGGAGCCCAAACTGCCAGACTCCGCGTCATCCGATGAAGAAAATGAAGATGGAGATTTCACAGTCTACGAGTGCCCTGGGCTGGCTCCTGTAAGTAGCCTCCTTTGCTTAAGGCTGTGTCCGCACAATCCAATGGAAATAATGACTCTGGAACAATCACCTCACTTTGCAGGAGTCCACATAAGCCAAGAGCGTGGTGGATGACCCAGGGTCTCTGGGCCAGGCTGACTACATTATTTGCCTCATAATTCACTGTTGTTTATGCAAGCAGTTATTCCAGCTGTGCTTTTGTTCATACAATAAGTGAGGTTATAACAGAGTTAAAGTGCATCAAGGAGCTACTGCTCTGGTAAATTTATTTTATTTATTTACATTTTTTTTCAATCTTGCCTTTCCCTTTAAGGGTTAGGGCAGGTTACAGTACATAAAATATATATTTGAAAATAGGCAAAAACAAATAATCCCCTAGTTCCCTACTATATTAAAAACAGACTGATAAAATCAAGTAACATCCCCAAACCCACAACTCCCTAAACCCAATCCCTGCTGGTCAAACAAAAGCCTTGCATTGTGTGAACAAGTGTGAGGGTCAGAGTTATTTTTCTGTCACTTGAGTCTTGGCACCTCTGACAGGAGAGTCCCCCACATCCTGACACCTTCAGGAGGACATACTTTTTGTCTGGATAAGATAGATGTCCAGATAGGGGGAGTAGAGTGTGTTCAAGGGCTGCAAAGGACTTACCGTCCCCCATAGGTCTTTGCAAACTCCACCCCAAATCAATCCAGACAATTGTGGTTCCTCACTCAATATTCCTTTATTCACAAGGTCCACTCTCAGATTCCACATTTCTGTCCCCCCTGGAATCAGCACCCTGGCCAGTTCCCAGTCTGTTGGGAGTGGAGCTCCTGCCCTGCCCTGCCCTGGCTCGCTGTGGACTACGTTGATGTCTGAGCTTGCTGTTCTTATAGTCCCAGAAGGGGTGTGACCAGTGAAGGCAGAAAGTTGTCTTAAAGAGGCAGAGAACTGCCCTTCCATTACCTCATTCCCCAAGGGGGAGTAGATTATTCTTTGCATGTATCGATCCCCCTGGAACTGTGTCCTCCCAAGAACGTAATCGTGACCCTGTCACATGAACATAATACAAAGGCAAAAATAACTGCACCCTAAATATCCTATTCCAACTTGTTAATTTATTAGACTGTAAAGTAGAGACCCATTATAAAAACTGGTAATAAAACAATCTATATAAGAAGCTATTAAAGTCCAATCCACAACCAAATGGTTCCCAAAGGCAAAAGTTCAAGGTGAGGGGGAAAACTCCAAGCTTGCTTAAGCTGTATTGGTCTCTTCTATGATGGTTCCAAGAGGCAAAAGTTCAAAGTGAGGATGGAAGAATCCAAGTTTGCTGGACTTGTCTCTTCTATCACTCGGGCTCAACAGTTCACTACATGAGTAGCCTCCTCAGGAGCATGTAGTATAAACCAGAGACCCAATCGTCAACATACAGCTTCTAAACAAAGGAAAGAGCCAAAACAATACTATATAGAGGATACAATTAAACACAATATACCTTTATATCAAATGGCAAACACCCTTACCCAAATAATTTAGAACAAGAGATGCTGGAATAAGACATGTCCAGAATTGGGAAGGATCTGTATTGGAGAGATCCAGGGAAAGGGGTTCTGTTGTATTGTAGCTCCCTGAGCTGTTTTTCCAGGAGGGGCGGGGTATAAATTGATACATAACTATAAAAAAATAAGATAAAATCTTATCCCATCTTTACCGATAGGGAAACCAAAGAGCAGAAGCCAAGTGGCTTCACCAAACCAGGATATGAGCTGAGAAAAGAGCCCAGAGCTCCTCCCAGCCGCACTGGGTAAGACCAGTGGTTCACCTATCCCGGTAACCTGTCTTCAACAGGGATCACCTTAGTTTCTTTCAGAGAAGCCCCCAGCAGGTCATAGTGAAGTGATCGATTCCCAGCTCCCAACTGGCAGAGGTTATATACCCTGACTTATAGCCATTTATGGACCCATTCTTCCAGAACATATCCATACCCTCTTTAACCCAGCCATGCTGTTGGTCTTAATAACATCTTCCGGCAACATGTTCCACAAGTGAATTGTTCGTTGAGTCAAAAGGTAGTTCCTTTTATTTGTTTAAAATCTGCTGCCAGATGATTTCATAGTCTCCCCTACTTCTGGTGGTGTTTGTAAGGATAAATAATAGCTCCATGTTTACATCTTTTGCACCACTCGTGATTTTTAAAAAACTCCTCTCGTATCCCTCTCAAGTTGTCAGGTCTAGGCTACTAGTTTATCTGCTGATAAAATGTAAGGGCCTATTTTAAACTTGTGTCTAGGGCCCCACCCCACAAACCCTAAAGCTACCACTGGCAGGAAAGACCCCTCTTTAGGAATTAGCTTCCTAAAAAACCCTCTCCCTTCAGAGCAAGAGTTTTGCTGCAACTTTAAAAAGTCCCCTTGTGCAAATTCTCCTGCTTTGGGATTCCCTGCCATTGCCTGGATGCAGCACAAGCTGAAGCTGTGCTTGAAGGAGGCGCCCACAGGGGAGGAGGAGAGCCTGTTCTGTACCCAGCTGGCCAGTGCTCCTTTCCCAGAGGACTCCATGGTCCGTTAGTCTGTGCCTCACCCCCTGATTATTCCCAGCCTCTCTCTAACCGGGTGGGCTGCGGACAGAGTCAAAAGGCTGGGTGAGATCAGGTCAGGCAGGGAAAGGACGGCTGTCCCTGCCCCACGGATGGGTCTTTTCTGCCCCATTTGCTTAAGCTCTGAGTTGGGTGAGAATGGCTCCCTCCGCAGTGGGGGCTGGGAGCAGTCTTGTCCCAGGCTCTGGTGGTAAAGAGTACAGTGAATCCTAAGGAGCCTTTCTCATGGTAATAGCTGTCACCCACTATGCCATCAAGACCTAGATTAAGGGTCATCATTACATCTTTACAGGCCCATTAAAGGGCAGTTTATCGCCCGCTTGCAGTGGAGAGAATGAACGGCTAGTTCCTGTTGGTTGCAGGGGCTCCCCCAGCCTCAGACACTGGCTCTTGTGTTTTGTCAAAGCTGAGGGTGCCTGGAATGGGCCTGGCACTTAGGCTATTTCCTCTCCACTCTTCCCCTGCTGAGAGACAGGACCCATCAGCCTTGTTCAGAAGATCAGCCCCCCAGCTGCAAGCTCTCAGCCTCTCCCTACCTTCTCTTCCCCCCCCCCCCCCCCCCAAATCCTTTTGGAAGCCAGCCTGGGACTAGCCGACTCGGGCAAAGCCAGAGTGTGAGAGTTCTCCGATCCACTCGGTGACAGGGGGCGGGCAGGCAAGCAGAGTCCAGTGGATGCTCCATCGGCTGCCGCTAGAGGTGAATGCCCTGGACTGGAGTTGGCGTGGTCTGGTACAGCAGTTCTCAAGGACCAGAGAACCACAGCCAGCCCGCCCATTTCTCCTGGACCCTCCCCCCCCCGCCATGCAGAGATGCCAGCAGCCCTAGCACATGCTCCGTGCAGGCTGGCGCTGGCTGTGCAAGGCATGCGGCTTCAGTCCCTGCCAGTGGCGGCACCATGGGACCCATGGGGAGGACCATAATGCATGTGTGCTGGTTGCAGGTATTGTAGACAGCTCTGCCACTGGGTCACCGGGCAGATCCCCTGCTTCTGCTGGAGCCATTGTCAGCAGCAGCACAGAGTCTGCAGCCTGTCTGGAGAGGCAGCAGGCTTAGGGGCTCAAGAAGGTGGCGTGAGAGGGAATCCACTGGCCCCACGGCTGCTCTGCTAGGCTGCTGACCCCTCAGTTTGAGTATTGGGAACAGGGAAAACACAGTGCCCGTGGGTCCTTGGGGATATTTTTTTTGGGAGGGGGGGTGTCAAGGCCAGGCAACCCCCGCCCTTTCAGTGCTCATGCCTCCTCCTGTCTGTGGGTTTGCTTCCTTCTCACGCGTTGTCTGGTGTTTGCCTATTCGAGGGCAGACTCCTCAGGGTGGGGTAGCCACGCCTAGCCCGATAGGCCCCTGCTCTCTGCTGGGACCTGCAAGTCCTACCGTAATACAGGGAACCGTAATGCTCCCCGCACTGAGGAGTTGATGGCTTGAGTGTGTCGATGTGATGGGACGATGGGAATTCTAACCTCCTCTTTCTTCTCTTCCCCCTCCACCCCCAAAACCCTGCAGACTGGAGAAATGGAGGTGAAGAACCCCCTCTTTGACGATTCCTCGTTACATCCCTCGGCCCCCAGACTGCACCAATAACCTCTCCCTGAGCTCGCTGCGGACTTGCACACAGAATGCCAAACCCGCCACAAGGAAGGGAGGCTCCGGACTCCACCACCAGGGCCAGGCCGCCATCTTGTGCCAGTTTCCAAACTGAGACCCCACCCAGCAACTAAGCGAGTGTCAGTGGTGCAGGGAGGAGGGCACAGCCAACTCATCCTTGTCCTCTTGGTCCTGCTTGCTCTGCCCCTGCCCTGCATTAGATCCAGGGTTGCCTGTCCTGGGGCCCACGTCTGGGAGGCACAACCAGACTGTAATGCAGGGGGGTAGTGCTGGCTTCACTTTGCTTCTCCTCTTTTCCTCCTGGGGGAGCATGTTAAATCTGCAGCTGATGTTAGAATGGGCCTTGATCTGGGATCCCAGGGAGGCTAGGGTGGTGATGGGAAGGTGGTGGCTAAGTCTTTACTTGCTTTCATGCTGGATGATGTCCCATCAGCATGGGTTACCGCTGTGGGCAAAGCTAGATTCCAGCAGCTGCCTCCACATCTGCATCCACAGCTTCTCAGCTGCTGCCAGTGGTGGGCAGCTCTGCAGAGAAAAGGCATAGCCAGCTAGGGGGACATAGATCTGTCTCCCCTCAGTGAGGGCATAGTCACCATCCCATAAACTAGCAGCCAAGGAGGCGAGCTGCATGAATCGCCACTTCACTAGTAAACCTGAGTCAGCTCGCCCAAATTTGACTTCCCTGCTGGCCAGTTCTAGCAGAAGAAGTCGACAGCAGATCTTCCCCCCAGGTGCCACAGTATCCTTGCTGGTGGGGAGAAGGGAGTGTCTGTCCTTTGTTGTATCAAGGAGCTTGTCCAATAAACTTGACTGTGCGGGTTTCTGATGGTGGATTTCCGAGTGCCAGGTTATTTCTCCTCTTAAGAACAAGTCCTTTTGGTTTCTCCAGCTGGTGTGGAACCAGGAGCTAAGAAAGGTGTGTAGAGGTGGGTCTATGTAGTCTGCCTGCCTGATGGAACCACCAAGGTCATGTGTCTAGTTGGGATTAAGAAGTAAAGTGCTGCGGGCCTGAATTCTGGGGCCTGTGCATTCTCAGGTCAGCACCGTCTAGGTGGGGCTGTCTCAAACCGCAAAACTACAAATAAACTGTTCAGTAAGTGAATTCTTATAGAAACCTTCAAGCTTTCTCTGCCTCGTGAAGCTGACTGGAGGGATGGGGTCAAGGAGTCTCTACCCAACCCAGGGAGAGAAGGGAGATGAAGTGGAGACTGCAGTCTTTGCTTACTGCTGGAGTCCTTCCTCATCCTAGAGCAACTTGGCCATCAAGTGGAGTGGGGAGGGTTCGTACTGGTCCTCTGGTTGCTTCAGAGACAATTGCAGCGTCTAGAGATTATTCCAGTCTTGCATGTCCGCGACCCGTTCCAAAATACACCACTCTCCACTAAACCGCTGCCCCATCTCAACAAGCACTCGGGCCCTATCAAAGTCCATCAGGAACATTGCCCAGAGCCCACCTAGAAAGGAACAGACCTCCCCTAATACAAAGGCCTAGCCTGGTTTGTGGAGGCAGGGCCTCTGTGGAGGCAGGGCTCAGCAGGAACTTACACCCCATCTAAAGATCAGTGTGGCCTTTAGTCAGTGTATATAACATCCTGAGCCACATCCAGCCTTGACCTGGTCTGTGGCTTACCAGTATCACCAGCCTTTTGGAGATGAGCTGCCCCTGGTGACCGTAAGAGGCCAATTCCATACCCTGCAACCGTGCTTTTTTGGCCTGGTCTAGTAACAAGTTGTTTTGTTACCTTGTACCACCTTCCCAGCATTGTAAGGTT
The DNA here is from genome assembly GCA_003113815.1 of Sphenodon punctatus. Lineage (NCBI taxonomy): Eukaryota > Metazoa > Chordata > Lepidosauria > Sphenodontia > Sphenodontidae > Sphenodon > Sphenodon punctatus. The sequence goes on along the minus strand of QEPC01005747.1, from coordinate 264,554 downwards.
GGTACCAGGTTCAGCAGACAAAAGGTGTCATTCATCCAGCAGGAGAAAGAACTGCCTGACTCCCTGCCCTCATGCTGTTTGTTTGTCCATTCATTCATTGCCGGGGAGGGGCACATTTTCTCACCAAGCTTGGGATAAGCACTGCTACCAAAGCAACAGCCAGCCAGGAGGGAGCTGGGTGCCTGGGAGCAAGATGAAATCTAAAGAAAAGTAGAAGGGATCTGAGTGTGTTTGTAAGAGATGATTCTTTAACATGCTGAAATGGACAGTCACTGCTGCTTCTATCTGGGATCCTCTGAGTAACTTTAAACTGAAAACAAAGTCAAGGCACCTATTTGAGAATTCTGTCTTTTTCATGGGCTGTTTTGCCTTGACCCATCAGTCCTGTGCATGCAGATCTGGCTGCGCGCAGTCTCTCACGCAGACATCCTTTATCTCCAGCTCCGCCCCAAAGGCAGGCGGTGGGCTATTGCAAATTTTCATGAACACACACAAATTTATGCAAATCAGAGGTGGCATGAAGTGTCCCTATTTCTCTCAAATGTCGAAGGGGGTGCAGTTGCAACCAGTGAGTGGGGGCCCCTCACCAAAGTCTCCCCACCCTCCCGAGGGGGCAGTAGGGCACCATGCTGTTACTAATCATCCTGAAGCTTCCCTGTTGAGCATGTGCCCCCTGCCTGTCCCCTCCCCAGGCTGAGCAAACCCATTCTACATGGCTCTGCCTGGCCCACCAAGGAGCTGTGGTTATGTCAGTTGAGCTCAGGGCTGAGTGCGGAAGGGGTGTATTCACCAAACAGCTTTGTGAGCCACCGCTTTAATGAGGCAAGCAAGACGCTGAAATGGGGTGAGAAAGGGGCGCTGTGTGGGTCGTGTGGAAGGTGAACTGCCCCTGGGCGCCCCTGGGATCCCAGAGCCCATGCTAGCTCGGCGGAGAGTCTAGAGCCCTATGCAGCTCCATGCTTGCATACAGCTGCCTCTTGAAGTCCCAGGGCCCTATCCTGAGAGCCACGTTCTCATTCCTTATTCTTTTGCATATTGTGTTACGTGTGGGACCCCTGCACCGCACCCCCGCCACGGCACCAATGATAATTGTTGTATGGACTGTATTGATATTAATTTTGAAAAGGACTTTTATTAAACGACCATCTTTCAAGCCAGTTCCTGGTGTTTGGTGTTTATGCAGGGGTTCTAGGATGGGTCGTGTCTCCGTGTCCTAGTTTGGGGTTGAACAAGGGATGTCTCCCCCAAAATCGATGGGCTTGGGGGTTCGGATTGTCTCCGTTTCCCACTTCCTTGACTTGGCTTGTTCTGCACATCTCCTGAGCTTCACTTGTTGAGTGGGGGGGAAGCTAGCCAGAGCAGGAGGGGAGCATGAGGGAAACCACCTAACACTGGTGTAATGGGATGGGGGAGAGTGGAGAGTCTCCTGCCCCACTTGAGTGTTCTGGGGTAGAATCTCCCCTCCCCAATTTAGGGGTCCACCCGAAGGGGCAGATTGCCATTACAGTGGAATCTACTTAAGGAGAACTTGCATAACATTTCTGGATAAGGCAAGTTAATTTGTTTTTCCCAGCCCCAGATCTATTGGGATGTAATTGCTTCTTGATCCAGATAAGTAGAACTCTGAACTCTGATAACTTGAATTTTTCAGGTGTAGAGAGTATACCCACTCAGCTAAAGTATCAAGAATTAGGAGTATTCATGATTTATTTATAATTTATTTATAATTAAATGTATATGTCGCCCCCTCCTGCTTACAAGCATCTCGGGGCAGCTAACAACATTCTAAAAACATATAATAAAAACAATTTAAAATCAACATTATTAATTAAAAAACCCAATACCCAAACAGAACCCCTCCCTAACCCAACTCACCCATCCCATCTCCCTCGGCAAAGGCCTGGCAGAACAGCCAGGTCTTACACCGTCTACAGAAAGAGGGGAGGTCAGTGGCCAAGCAGACCTCCAACGGGAGGGAGTTCCACAGCCGCGGCGCAGTCACAGAGAACGCCCGCCTCATGGTTGACACCCGGGAAACCTGGGGGACCTCAAGAAGGGTGCCCCTGGCCAACCGCAGAGGCTGATGCAAGATCCGGAGGGTGAGGTGATCCTGCAGGCAGGTTGGGCCCAGGCCATTTAGGTCTTTAAAGGTCAGCACCAAAACCTTGAATTGGGCCCGGAAGACTATTGGCAGCCAGTGCAGAGAACAGAGCACTGGAGTAATGTGCTCGCATTGGCCCGTCCCCTTCAGGAGATGGGCTGCCGCATTCTGCACCAGCTGCAGTCTCCGGACCATCACCAAGGGTAGCCCCACGTAGAGTGCGTTACAGTAGTCTAATCTCAAGGTAATCAAAGCATGGATGATTGTGGCCAGGTCCGAGTAAGAGAAATACGGTCTAAGCTGAAGTACCAGATGTAATTGGCAGAATGCACCCTTCGCCACAGCTGCCACCTGGACATACAGGCAGAGCTGCGGATCCAGGAGCACCCCTAGACTACGGACCTGAGATACCAGGGGAGGACAGATCCCATCCCCACAGCCATCATCTCCATCTTGTCAGGATTTAACTTCAAGCAGCTCACCCTCATCCAATCCCCCACAGCTGACTAACACCGGGTAAGCACCGAGACTGTTGGATCTGGGTCTGATGAAAACAAGAGATATAGCTGGGTGTCATCAGCATATTGATGACACCTTACACCAAATTATCTGACAACCTCCCCCAAAGGCTGCATATACATATTGAACAGGAGAGGGGATAAGATGGAACCCTGTGGGACTCCACACATGAGGCCTCAGGGAGAAGATGAATAATCCCCAGCACCACACGCTGGCTTCTCCCAGCAAGGAAAAAGCAGAACCATTCAAGAACAGTCCTGCTCTTCCCTGCCTGGTCCTGCAGCCGAGTCACCAACCACTCATGATCAACAGTATCAAATGCAGGCAAGAGATCTAACAAAATCAACAGGGTCGAGTGACCCTGGTCCAACTCTTGGGAAACAGGGAAGGTTAGAGACCGGCTAGTTGCTGGCCAGGACATCAATGTCCAAGGATGGCTTCTTGAGCAGGGGCCACACCACTGCCTGGTCTGGCATCCTGTCCTCCCTAAGGGAGGCATTGACCATCCTGGCCAGCAATGGCTCTAATGTCTCCTGGCTGGCCTTCACCAGCCAGGCTGGGCATGGGTCTAATTCACAATAAGTGGCTCGAACCAGTCCCCCACATCTGAGGGCGACACGTCTTGAAATTCATCCCATAAAACAGGACAAGATGGGGCTTCAACTGCCTCTGGCTCACCCACTGTTGAAAATGGACGGCCCAGCTGTCCATTTCCAAAATGGCAAAGACCGTGCATGCACAGACCAATCCAGCAGCCATTCTGCATGCACGTTACCCCCCCCCGCCCCCTTTTCTTTAATGGATTTAAATCAGCATCAGTTATTAAAGTTCTAAACTGTAATATGGATCCGGATCCATAATTCCCCCTGATTGCCCAATCCATAGTATAGTCCTGTGAACTCAGTCTGAAGTGGGTTGTAAGGGGAGCAAAAATCAGGTTTCCCTGTCTCCAGCCCACCCAAGACTCCCAGAGTCAGAACTGACAGGATTTCTCTCTGTTTTCTTCTTACTGCCTGCTTCTGAGGGGAGGGAAAAACCTGGTGTTAACTTAGGCCCCTTTCTCATGTTTCCTGGGAGTGCACTCGCAGCTCTATCCTCACAGGAATTAATGCATGTAGGAATGCGTTATTCCACTTTTCTTCTGAGAGAAGATTCACGCATGACTGGGTGCTCCTTTTATAATCACGAGTGTTCTCATGGGAAAAAAGTAGACTAGCACGTTCCTACGTGGGCTAGTTCCCATGAGAAAAGAGCCGTGATTGCCCTCACGGAGGTTTCCCACCACCACACCGCTAACATGGGAAAACGGCCTTAATCCGAGCATCTGGTTTCTCCATCTCTAAGTCCATTTCCTGACGGTCTGCTTAAGGAGAATTTCTGATAAGTCAAACTTTATTACCCCACTGAAGAAATTTGACTTGAGCAGACTCCACTGTATATAATCCCATGATGTGCTCCCACCTTCAATACTGTATGCATCTTTGGTTGTCCCATTTCACAAAGGACAAGAATGGGGAAAGATGCAAAGAAGGGCAACAAAGGTATGAAATGGCTTCCATATGAGGAGAGGCTCAAAAAGCTTGGGGTTCTTCAGCTTTCCCTGCCTCCAGCCCACCTGAGACTCCCAGAGTCAGAAGTGGCAGGATTTCTCTCTCTCTCTCTGCTCTGCTTTCTTCTCTTACTATCTGCTTCTGCACAACAGAAGTTTGCAAAATCATGAATGGTGCAGAATAAACAGGATGCAGTTGTTTACCCTCTCTCAAAATATTCGAACTAGAGGACCCTACGAAATGGACTGGAAGCAAATTTAAAACAAACAAAAGGAAATACTGTATTTTCCCCACTAAATGCACAATTAGCCTGTGGAACTCCTTGCCAGAAGATATTGTGAAGGCCAATGGCATCACTGGGTTCAAAAAAGGATTGTAACAGTCTGAAGATGAATGACTGTTTGCCAAGTTATTATTATTAACAAACATTTATATAGCGCCAGCAGTGTACCTGGCACTTCACAAAGTAATAAAATAGACACGGTCCCTGCCCCTAGGGCTTACAATCTGAGAGACAGGAGCTGGGGGAGAGACATAGGAAGGGGAACAGAGGGAGAGACAAGGGGTCTAACATTCATGAAGATGCGAGGTCTCAAGTGCACGTACTTGGCTTGGTTACGATGAGAATGACAGCAGGCAGGTCCATGTGGCAAGGATAAGGGTAAACAGATCGTAGGTATAGGAATAGTGGCTCAGCAGGATAAAGAGTCAGACAGAGCAGAGCGAAAGAGGTGAGTTTTAAGGAGAGATTTGAAGGTATGAAGGGAGGGGGCAAGGCGGATGTGGACAGGGAGGGAGTTCCAGGCATGGGGGGCAGCAAGTGAGTTGGTCAGGGGATGAGACTGCTGATTGTTGGGGGCCGGGAGGGAATCACCAGCAGTAAATGGATGACTCCGCTGTGACCTGCTGCACACTTTTCTAAAGCAACCGAACGGTGGCCACTGTGCTGGGCTAGATGGTTTGATCTTGTATGGCACTTGTTATGTTCTTATTTGCCTTATTTGCAGAAAATGCAGTTCATATTAATATTGATAGTGCTGACAATGATTTTGTATCAATTGGATTGTTACTTTACTATTAGTTTTTATGTGTCTTTTATTTAAATGTTGTGACAGTTAAAAAGTTAACATTTGCACGCATAGGATTCATGCTGCTTTTTGTCCTGAGAGTATTAGACTCAAGTGGCTTTGCAGCAAGTTTATTAAGGGAAGTTACTGAGTGACAGACCTGATATGCTGAAGATTTCATCAGTGTTACTTTGATCATTCTAAGGGCTCAAGGGCTGATTTGGGGGGAGGCTCTAATCTGCTTAGTGTAGTTAAACAATGGCTAATTAGGGATGGAAGCAGGGACATGATAGCTGTCTCCCAAGCCCTAGGAGGAGGTGGGCATTGGAGAGTGGCTTGAGAGGATACCAGGGGAGTGATTTTGTTCCAAATTAATGGGCTTGAGGGGTGGGATCACCCATCAGGATCATGAAGGGGCTGCCATTTTGGATGAAACAGCCACCATAAGGCTAACCCTAGGAGGAAGCTCCAACTTCACTGTCAGCTGTATAACAACTGGTTTTCTCAGGGGGAGAGGAAAGGATCCCTTAGACCTCCAAGAAGCACCTGACCTTCATGTCCCACTGCCAGTGCCAACACTGGGTGTTTTTACACATACATTTCTCCTGCATGTTTGCTGTTACATCCTGAACTTTCTGTGTGTGTCTAAATCACTCATCCAGATCTTAAACATCTGGATCTTTGAACTTCTGCGTAGAACTTTTGTGTGTAAAACGTTTTCCTGGTAAACTGCTTTGCTCCAGGCAGCTGTGGTCACTTGGTTTCCATGGCAGCCTGTCACACCTACAGCTGTGGCTACTTTAGGCTGTCTCAGGGCAGTGTGTGTGTGAAGAACAGGGACAGAAGTTTCCTGCTTCTGCTGCCAGGGATGGGGACAGATGGAGTACCTCACAGCAGGCTGCTGCCAGCATATCAAGCTCACTAGTTTAAAAAAAATCACCCCGCGACAGTCTCGAGCCCCCCACCCCCAGTATATAAAGCACCTCCTTCCCGCTCATAGATACCCAACAGTTCCTTCCAAAGGGGGGGGCATTTGTGAGAATGTTCGACGTCATCTCGAAGAACCTTGTTTACAAGGCAGCAACCTTCTGTTCTTCTTCGAGTGGCTCCTCCCAGTCTCACAAATGGGAGAATACCAAGCCTAGAAACATTTGGGTTCTTTTTATTTACATTTCATGATTTTTAGGGCCCAGCTCATGATTTTTGAACATTGAGGCATCCTTGGGGTTAGAGATTTGTTTGTGGCATTCTATTCATGCATGTCCTCAAATGCTG